>OU426998.1:1292963-1357963 GCA_911387935.1 Dolichovespula saxonica | reverse complement strand
GTCGATATTCAGCTGCATTTCCCACGAGGGGAATGCGAGCGATCGAGTTGGAGAAGTTTCTCTTTTTCTCTATCTTTCTTTTCTCTTGGTTTTTTATCTCTCTCTCTCTCTCTCTCTCTATCTCTCTCTTTCTCTTTTTCCTTTTCTTCTACTTCTACTTCTACTTCTTCTTCTTCTTCTTTTTCTTCTTCGTTTTTCTCCCTTCCATTCTATTTCCTCTCTTCCTCTGCTCTCTCTCTCTCTCTCTCTCTCTTTTTTTTCTTTTTTTTACTTCCTTCCTCCATTCGTCTGGACAACGGACGAACGTCCGTAAACGCGGAAGAAGAAATTCCGCAGGGAGATATACACGAGAAATTCGACGCGTTTTTATCGATTGTTATCGAAATTTATTATATACATATATTATAATAATTCCTTTTGTTTGTTCTTTCGTTCGTTCGTTCGTTCGTTTCTAGGATTTACTAAACAAATGTTTATTCAAATGAATTGTACGAAACAATAGTAAAAGAGGTTAACATGTTTATTTATAAACCAACGAGAGAGAGAGAGAGAGAGAGAGAGAGAGAGAGAGATAGACAGACAGACAGATTTTACAAACCGCAAACAATTTCAAATTCCAATCGCTAACGGAATTAACAAAGTTGCTATGAAACAAAAAACGAGAAAAGTAGGACAAAAAGGAAGAAGACGAAGAGGAAGAAGAAGAAGAAGAAAGAAAAAAGAATCGTGCATCGGAATCTATGCTCGAAAGTGTTCGTTATTTTGGAGAAACATAGAAAAAGAGTAACGTTTAGCGAACGTTTAATTAGTGCGAAAATATCGAGTCGGTAAAGTGCATATTTATGAGGAACGGGTTGAACAAATAGGAAGAATGAGAGAGAGAGAGAGAGAGAGAGAGAGGGTAAGGTGAACTGGGGTTTGAGTTTTATCAGTTACGACTGAGCGGCGGACAGGAGGCAACGGTAGAGAAAGGTTAAGCTGTCGCTTGACGGACGAGGCTAATGAAAGCTTAGCCGTGTAATGCAATCTGACGGAAAGCAACTTAGACGTCTGACGTGATAGGTCAGTCGAGGCTAGTCTCGAGTTTGCTGGGAAGACAAGTGGATTACTCGCTCGTAGGAGTATGAGGAAGAAGAGAAGGAGAAAAAGGGGTGGAGAGGAGAGAGAGAGGGAGAGGGAGAGAGAGAGAGGGCTTGAGAGGGTCGCCAGAGGGATGCCGGAGATGGCGGCCATATAACCGACGATCTTTGACTTTTCTTTTTCCTTTCGTTATCCTTCTCTCCGTCTCCCCCTCCCTCTCCCTCCCTCTCCCTCTTCCTCTCTCTCTCTCCTTCTCTCTCTCTCCTTATCTTTATCTATCTCTCTATCTCTTCCTCGCGTTAAGCTATCGTCTGCTAGGTATATTCTCTCCTTCGATATTCGACCACCCCTTTCCATTCTCAACCCTCTACTACACTTCTCGTGTGACGTTTATCGTTATGGACATTTTATCTTCTCTCCTTTAGACATGTAATTCCTTTTCTAGGAAGATATCAAAAATCTTATTTACGGACGTTACATTTCTTAACTACCATTCTCGATTATTGAATTAGTTCATTCGATTTTTCTTAGAATTCTTTCCTTATTTGCTCTCTCTCTCTCTCTCTCTCTCTCTTTTTTTTGTTTTTGTTTTGTTTTGTTTTAAATCGAACGTCGCATGCATGCATGTTATATACTTTGAATCGTACGATGGAGGAATGTCCATGAAAAGAAGTAGAAAAAGAAATGGTCAATCATTGAAATATCTACAGTGGAGGTACAAACGAAGACGATTTGCCTAACGAACGGCGAACGAAGGGCGAACGAAGGGCGAACTAGACGATACGCTGCTCTCTCTCTCTCTCTCTCTCTCTCTCTCTCTCTCTCTCTCTCTATCTATCTATCTATCTACAAACTGAAAATGCAAATCGCTCGAAGCATTACGCGCCCATCGTCCCCGCCGACGGGTTTAATTGACCTTCGTTATTTTGTCAACGAAACGTCAGACGAAACATACAAGTTGACGAATCCACGAAATTTCCTAACGATTACTTTACGTACTTATACCACTACGAATTGGAAGGTGAACGCAACCTGAGTTCTAACATTAAAAAAAAAAAAAAAAAAAGAAAAAAAAAATCGCACCGGAATCGCATTGTTTCCGAGTAAATTTTTTCGCGACTTTATGAATATTTCTCGGCGATATTTTCGTTCGTTCCTTTTTTTTTTTTTTTTTTTTTTTATTCGATCCATAAATTTCTGATATTAAATTAATCGCCGTGGGTATGAATTATTTTTATCCACCTCGCGGGAACAACAAAGGTAAATGTTAATATAATTAAATATTCGTATTAATTAAATGTAATCCCTTTTGAACGTTAATTCTTTATCGCGATATAATGAATTATACGAAACAAGAATTGTCATAAATTGTTACTCGTTTTCAACATCGTTATGTATCATGTTTCTTTGGATGGAACAACGCCTATTACTACCTGCCCACTCTTTCATTCCTTTTTCTTTTCCTTTTTTTTTTCTCCTTCTCCTCCTCCTTCCTCCACCCTTCCCCGACAACAACAGAACGGCGACATAGGTGGTAGTTTCACAATGGCCTGCGATATACCAAACGTTCCTTCTCGTTCCCGTGATATGTATGTGTGTGTGTGTGTGTGTGTGTGTGTGTGTGTGTCTGTGTGTCTGTGTGTATAAACGCGGCTACTTAATTCCATTCGGCACGACACCGCGCACGTTTTTCCGAGAAACGTTCAAACATCGCGATCGATATGTCACGGGCGAGAGAAACTCGTCGATTCCGTGCCACGAAGTCGTCCTTCTCCGTGCTCGTTCGTTACACGCGTAGTTTTCAATTCGCAGCGACGAAAACCGTACTGATTGCTCGTTTTCGTAAATCTCGTAACGTAGAAATGTTTTATTTTATTTTCCGTTCGAAAAATTCCGAAACAAGCTACGAATATAACGCTTGAATCGGTATATGAAATTGTTTCTCCCTTCCTTTTTTTTTTCTCCTTTTTATTTATTTGCCTCCTTTTTTTTTTCTTTTTTTATTTCGTTCTATTCTATTTTACTTTATATCATTTCATTTCATTTCATTTCATTTTGTTTTATTTTATTTTGTTTTATTTTATTTTATTTTATTTTATTTTATTTTATTTTATTTTATTTTTTATTCAAACCGTTGTCTCGTTTGCAATTTTATGATTTCGTGCATAACTGCGAAACCTTATACCCGTTCACATATTTTCAATTTTGACTGCTGGATCTTCTTATCCTTTCTTTCATATTTCCTCCTCCCGTCTTATACTCAGTTCAACTCTCCAACCGTCGATCGAGTTATGTATGTATGTATGTATGTATGCATGTATGTACGTATGTATGTATGTATGTATGTATGTATATATACCGAGAATCAATGCTCTCGCCCATGATGTCCGTTACGGCATTTCAATATAGGCATACCACAAGCGAGTCGAAATGCTCTGCCTACGATAAAATGCATTTTATTGCTTATCGCAAATACTCCACTTCGATTTCCTTCGTGACCTTCATTTTCCTCTACGTCCTTTTCGAAATGAAAGTGGAGGAGGAACATCCTAGGAGATAAGTTATGATCGTGAGTGACGTACATACTTACCCTACCCCCTTCCCACCAATTTATACTTAATAAAATTTTCTCGATTGTCTTTAAACTGGATATACAAATAGAATAAAAAAGAAAAAAAGAAAAAATTCTCTTTGTACGTCCGACGTTGTTGTATGTCGGACGGTTAACCATTAAAATAGGCCAGGCGAAAAGTTGAAAGTTGAAAGAAAAGAAGAGAGGGAGAAAAAACGAGGAATAAGAAGAAAGAATAGAAGAGAGAGAGAGAGAGAGAGAGAGAGAGAGAGACGGGAAATAAAACGAAACTGACAACAGGTCGGCGCGATATCGGTTTGTGTGAGGTAGGAAGAAGGGCAGACAAGTTATAATTAGTTTTATCCGACTGTACAGAGTAAGAGTAGGTGGCCGTAATGAAAACGATAGGCCGACACGCGAGCTTCGTGTAATAGCTAACCGAGTCTCCGTAGTATTACTTGAAGCAGCAGCAACAGCAGCAGTAGCAGCAGCAGCAGCAGTAGCAGGAGCAGTAACAGTAGGAGAAGTAACAATACTGATAGCAGTAGCAGTAAAGTCTAGTAGTCACAGCAACAGCAGTAGCAGTAGCAGTAGCAGTAGCAGTAGCAGTGGCAGCAACTGCAACGGCAACGGCAGCAGCTAGTCGGTCTGCACGATATTACTATTTGCACAAAATTACCTGGCCAAGATTGCCGTCCTTACGAGCACTCGAGTTTCGATCAGCCGCCATCGTCGTTTTCTACCCTCCTTGGTCTCAACCTCAGCCACGTCGTCGTCGTCGTCTTCGTCGTCGTCGTCGTCGTCGCGGGCTTCGTATAATCGCGTGCGTGATTTCGCGAACAACGGCTAAGTTTAACCCTCGTGCTTTCCACCATTTTTTCCTTTACTTTTCTTTTCTTTTCTTCTCTTCTCTTCTTTTTTCTTTCTTTCTTTCTTTCTTTTATCCTTTTTCTCTTTAACCGTCGTTCCCTTTCTTCTACGTGGTTCTTTAATTTTTCTTTTTTTTTTTTTTTTTTTCATTTAAAGATCTTATGTTCTTTAACTTTTTGATCATGTACAAGCAAGACAACTATGATCAAAAGAGGAACGAGTATCACAGAGGAGAGTAGAAAATTTCAAACAAAATTTGAAGAACTCAGACGAACGCGTTATATATATATATTTTATATATATATATATATATATATATATATATATATATATATATATATATATATACATAGACATAATACCGTAACCGTACGAAGAGGCGTAGCGAATAGATAATTTTCTTAACTTTCGTGTAAAATTGGCTTCCGCTTAACGTCAAGGGAGATGATATTTTTGATATTATAAGAGAAAAGAGGATTCGGGTTATAAAGGCATCGCGTAATCTTTCGTAGAAGAGAATACGTATTTCTGGGTCATAACTCGCGTTGGAGGCAACGCGTAGAATTGCTAGCTGAGAAAATGTAATAGAGGAAAAAGCTTTGTGTGAAAAGTCTACACTGAGAGAGAATGTATAAGAGAGAGAGAGAGAAAGAGAGAGAAGAAAGTAACGGTCTTTTTTGTTTTATTTCTCTCTCTCTCTCTCTCTCTCTCTTTCTCTCTTTCTCTCTTTTTCTCTCTTCTGAATCCCATCCATCATGAAATGAGAAAAGCGACGGATTGCCTTTCTCGTATGAATATTCATAAGAGGAAACGAGAGAGATAGATGGATAGATAGATGGATGGATAGATAGTTAGATGGGGATAGAGCTAGTGTTAAAGAGAGAAAGAGAGTGAGAAAAAGAGGGGTAGGGGTTGGTGGAGGAAGAAAACAAAAGCATCGGGCGTATGAAGATCATCATCACGATGGCGGAAATTGTTTTCTCTTGGCTCGTTGTTTTCTGGATTAGCGGAGGCTCTCGCTTCCTAATTCACGCTCTCCGTTCGACTTAACGCGCCGAGATACGAAGGAAATTAAAGCGGCGGTGAACAGCGGCCGGACGAAAACTATGTTTCACGCTGGCTGTTATCTTCCGGAGAAACTCGAGTGCACGATTATCTTTAAACCCTGGATTAATTAGCGTCCGTCGAAGAACGTTGAATAACGACGAGAAATCATTCATAAATTTTTATCGAATTAAACGAACGAATTTCAACGAATATAAATTATCCTTCAAATTACATTCGTTCACTAAAGATATATTTTTATTCGATTATCGGTGTATTCCTTCTTTTTTTTCTTTAATTTTTAATTATCATGTACACGCATACAGTGAAGCGAATATTATTTAATATACAAAAATAAAAATATCGAGTACGTCACGCTGATATATATACATGGAATAATTGAAAACGACCAAATAACGCGGTTCGTCATCCATAAATGATTTTTTCTCTTTTCCCGAACTACTGTCAGGTATCATTCAACTTTACACTCGATCTCTCTCTCTCTCTCTCTCTCTCTCTCTCTCTCTCTCTTTTCCTATTCCTAGTCCATTTTCTTCGTTCTAATTGACCGATAATTTTCACGGCGAGGATGATACCGGAATAAAATCGACGTTCGAGGTAGAAGCCGCTTAAACGTTTTAACCGCAAGAGAAATAAGGCTATTTTCGGTCCACGGGCTATACGTTAGCGAGCGTGCCTTCGATGGTTTATTACATTTTCTATCTGAAATATGCCATCTTTATTACGTTATCGTGGGTTGTGCCAAGTGCGTGCTACGAGTCAGTTTACGCCAAGCAGATTCCGTCCCTCGATATCCATTTATAAAGGCAATAATTAGCAGTTCTCCTTTTCAATTTTAATAGAACGCTAATCAGGCCGAGTTATGTATGGTAAGAGAGAAAGATGGTGGGGGAGGAGGAGGAGGAGGAGGAGGGTTGGTTGGTTACCTCTTTTCCAACCCTTCTGGGACAGCCCCATTGGCGAGACTATTATCGACATTACTGACGTTCCTACGGTAATGTATTTTGTAAATAGACCGGCCTATCGAACTGTCACATTTTTATACTGATGGTCAAAACGATATTACTCCGAGCATATCGATTAATCGATTCTTACGTTTCAATTCTATTTCGAGTAAGAAGAAGAGATAGAGAGATAAAGAGAGAGAAATATATTTCTTAGTTTTAAATAATAATATTAGATTTCTATTACGAAAGATAATTTGCAAGAAATTACGAAAACTTCGTTCCTCTCACTACGTTAATATATTCAGAAGAGATTTAACGTTCACACTGTGCTACGCGTTTTTATATTCCGTAGGAACCGAAAGGAGGGGGAATATTTAATATATTGTATTATTGCCAGCCGCCAGCAGTGTCTCTCCCCGCTCGATTCAATATTTTATTGAAACGTATATCGCAATATGGCGAAGGGTTGTGGCACACGCGTTTTAGGTATGCGTTCAGGCCCGCAAAATTTAGACGTCCATCAGTTAGGGGAAAGACTTCATAAGAGTTTATTTTACGTAATTCGACCCGTACGATATGATTAACGGCGTTTATGTAAACATCGGACGTTATGTCGTAAATAATTTTTTTTTTTAAAGAGACGTGTGATGTAATTAAAAAAAAAAAAAAAAAAGAAATATTCCATCGTTTTGCTGTCTTTTTTTTTTTTTTTTTCTTACAAATTATTATACCTAATTCACGTGAAATTTAACATTTGAAATATAACCCATGGGGCAAAAAGGTAATGGTAATATAGATTTTAAAATTCCTTGCCGTACACCGAAGATAAATCGACTTCGTCTACGGTGATTCCGCTTCGTGCGACTTCCATGAATTTCTCTACCCATTGCCGGGACACACACGCACGTAGATGTAAACGCGTGCCTAACGACGAGACGCATCCCCGTGACTGGAAATGTCGAAACGGCAGTATGCTAAAAAATGCTGACACCGAGTCGACAATCTCCCCCTTTTTATCTCTTATCCTTCCTTTATTTTCTTCGCTCCTTCTTCTTTCATACTTTAGCGAGATGATCCCTTGTAAGATAAGATACAAGTAAGAAATGAGATAGGGAAGTGGAAGAAGGTTGTCGTAAAATAAATATCAAATATTTAAAATGAGCGCTTTAAAAAGCGCGAGATTCATTTTCAATCGTCTCAACATTTTTCTATCGATTTTTAACACGATCACATCTTTTTAACGATTTACACGTTTTATAAAGTATCAAAAAAAAAAAAAAGAAAAAAAGAAAAGATTTAATAATTATCGTCATCTTCGGAGACTTATTATTAACGAATTTTCAATTAACGTCACCGATTAAATTTGATAATTTAATCTTATTAAATAATTCAATCCATATATATATATATATATTTTGGTATGCACATAACTCGATTCAAAAAATGTTCACGATTTAATATCACGACAATTTATTCGTCGTTTAACACGAGCTTCGGAGCTCCAAAAATAAAAACGAAAGCATAAAAACGACGTAGATCGTTCTCGAGCGTGAACTAGCGTCAAAATCTCGGCTACATCCGCGAGGTAGATGAAAAATTTCGCCAGGCGTCGGCGGATTTACATCGCGCAACGGAGCGATATAATTTATATCTCGTGTATTTCTGGAACGTCGTTACAACGACTACAACAAGGACAACGACGACGAGGACGACGAGGACGACGACGACGACGACGACGACGATGACGTCGTCGTCGTCGTCGGCTCGTCATATTCCTGGATGTTCAAGCACGGTAATACATTTGCGACAATGTACATAATTCCTCGCTCGTTAGTGTAATGAACTTCACGTTAAATGGTTCTACAAATGCGAGACATTATGTTTGCAGAATAATTGTACTACCACCTACCACCCGAACCATTTCACCACCCCTCTCCCCACTCCCCGTCCCAGTCCCTCCCCCGCCACGTTTCCAGCCCCTCGTTCAACGGCAAACCCAACTCGTTCTAACGCCCGTTGTCGACGTGACAATCGATATTGTCTGTTCTGGAAAGGCTCGATGGCTCGTATTAGAGCGGGAAGAGTTAATAGCGAACACTCGTATATTATATCGCCGTGGCTACGTAATAATAATGAGGCCGTGAGAGCGTCATGGCGCCGGGAACGCGACTCTACCATTCAACGTACGGTACCGAGTACCCAAATTTTATGCGAATCGTAATTATCGTAATTGTAATTCCGTGGCCGCGTTCCCTGAAGCACCACCGAGCAGTAGCAGCAGCAGTAGCAGCAGTAGTAGTAGAAGCGTCGGCTTGTGTCGCGGCTAGCCCGCGGATGGCTTGAAGCCCGAAAAATGAGTGTGAGAGAGAGAGAGAGAGAGAGAGTAGTTTGAGGTTTCAAAAGGGGTATGAAGGGGGATTTAGGTAGATACTGATGTTCCTGGGTGGGGAGGTTTAGCTGTAATGTCCGGGAGAACGAACGTCCTTCCTCGAATAATTTACGCTCTCGGAAATGCCAACTGGGTGTTCTACTTTTCCGCGTCGACCTTTTTTTTCTTTTTTTTTTTTTTTTTCTACGAATGTGTGGTATTATTTAAAATTCATTTTTCTGCATTTTCCCTCTCCTCTTTTTCTTTTTTTTTTTTTTTTTTTCCTCCCCACACCCTCCCCCCGCTTTCCTTCCTTTTAACTTCCATTTAATTATACTTTCTTTTGTTTTTGTTTTCTTTTTCTTTTTTTTTCTTTTTTCTTCTTCTCTTCTCGACCCCACCGAGTCCTTCATATATAATTTTCTCGAGGATTTAAATGGGACGAGAGAGAGAGAGAGAGAGAGAGAGAGAGAGAGAGAGAGAGAGAGAGATCGAAGTTTTATCATAGACCAAGGGAAAAAAACATGAAAGAGAAGAAAAGAAAGAAAGAGAGAGAGAACGCAGAGGGTGAGAACAGGATTTGGTGGTGGAGCTTTGAAACGGGAGGGTAAGTCGTGTCCGTGTCGTACGTGGGGCAATAAGAAGACGTTATACGAGAGGACATTTAGAAAACGGTATTTCCCTTCTCGATTCCCACCAACCACGTTTTCGAACGAGTACCAACACCAGCGTAACCATCACTGGTATCACCGGCATCATACTAACCATCAGCTTGGATCACGCGATTCTTTCCCTCTTTCTCCCCCCTCTCTATCTCTCTCTCTCTCTCTCTCTCTCTCTCTCTCTCTCTCTCTCTCTCTCTCTCTTTCATACAATTGTATAGCTTCCTTTCCGGAAGACGATCACGACGGGGAAAACAGGAGGTTGCGAGTCGGAGAGGATATGCCAGTGGGCTATGAGAGCCAAAAATGAAGCAGTAAAGGCGCGAATATGACGCGACGGCATTTGTCCTTTACGATCGTAATTCTTTTGCTGGGGTAGGAGGGATTTTGCGCGCTTCAAGATAGAAAGAAACAGATATAGAAAGTGAGAAAGATGGATAGATAGAAAGAGAGAGGGAGAGAGAGAGAGAGAGAGAGAAATACTTGCTTTCATTTCTATTTTAAAGATGTCACCGACGATCGATTTATTCGATAACTTATCCCTAACGTTCTCGATCGTTATGGAAAAAATTAAATGGAATAATAAATAAAAAAAAAAAAAAAATAAAAATAAAAATATAGATACAGATAAAAATAAAAATATAAAAATAGTTCGAATAATGACCAACAAGGTGAGCTTTACGTAAATTTTTAATATCGCGGTTGGATTGAATTTTAATGTAAGCAATAGCGATTAATATTCTTGGCAGCTACGAGGGAAAATTCTTCGCGGTGGGCGGGTAGGGGAGGGTAGGGGAGGGTAGGGGAAACGTGTAGGAAAAAAAAGATCGGTGTGTTGAAACAGTGCCAGGTATTTGGTATCAGGTCAGTGGGTAGGCCGATGGTCTCTCGCTCGGATTTCTCTCTCTCTCTCTCTCTCTCTCTCTCTCTCTCTCTCTCTCTCTCTCTCTCTCTTTACTGTTACTATCGAACACACAGCGCAAGGGATAGATATTTGATGCTTTAGAAACTATTGTTGGTGCTTCGAAAATCGAAGAAGCGAATGAATATAACGCTAGGACAATTTCAATATCTCACCGTTTCCTTTTTGCCAAATCTGATACCGTCCGATTGCGGTTTTCAATTTCTCTCGCAGATAGGACGACCCTTCCGTTATTTTACAATTCGTACGAGGCCGTGTCCATTGCAAAAAGAAACGCATTTCGAATGAAAAAAACCGCGCGTGTCTCTCTACGCTTTTCGATATTATATACATTGTTATTATCCTCTGGTATGTTGGTATCTTGTTTCACGAAGTAAAACAGAGAGAAGGAGATCGAGGAGGAGAGACCTCGAAATCTTTTTGCGATATAATAAAACGCGAAACAACGCGGTGGCAAAGTTTGCAACGGCGTTTTGACAAAGAGGTTATCAAAAACGTCACCGTCGAAAAGCAAAACTATATTTTCCTTTTCGACCTGATATTTGTTAGGATATTTTTCTTTTTGAACGATATCACATTCGATATTCGATTTTACAACTAAAGTTTGAACTACGCCTGAAATGGAGTTCGTCTTTTTTCCTTTTTTCTCTTGCACTTCTTTTTTCCTTTCCCTTTTTTTTTCTCTCCTCTTCTTTTTATGCTTCGTTTTCCCTATCTCTCTCTCTCTCTCTCTCTGTGTCTGTGTCTGTCTGCCTTTCTCGATCTTTTTCTACATGACAAAACGCACGTGAGATCGCATTGCCGTGACAGGCGTTTTCATGCCTTTCATATTACTATCTATCTGTGTATATACAGTGACCACCCTCATAAAAAAGAACGACCACGCAAACCGGAGAATCGTAAAAATCGGACGTAAAATATTTGAACGCTACTACGCAACGTTCGAGTACACGCTTACAACCACTCTCGCGTAAAATTTTATTTCAATGAGATGATCGAACTAAGATCGTATAACGGGCGAACGCTTTTCTTTCGTAGTTTTACCTGTGACTATTAAGAAAAAAAAAAAAATAAATAAATAAATGCGAAACAGAAGAAAAAGTAAAGGAGAAAACTAACGATGGTCGTATTAAGTTGAGAAAAATTGTCGTTCGGGGATGAGAAACGAATGAGTCTTCGATGCACCCGGCCGTAACTGTCACTCTAGCGATGAATGACTCGCCCAGCTCGTCATTATTCATTCATCGAATGAAAAAATAATGTCTGTATCCCTGAGCTCGTAGATATTTCAGGAAGGTTCGTGTTAAAGTCAAAACGGAATGGCTGAAGGGTAGACTCCCCCGAGACGACATTCCGTGTGGATCGAGAACCCTCACGAAAATTTCCTCTACTTTAGCATGATATCCCATCCCTCTCTGTAGCCTTCGCGTGTGGTTCGCATTTACCGAAAGAAAACAGGAAACGTAACGCACCCCAAAGTGGAATGACCGGGTGAATTTAAGGGTGACAGATAGAATCAGGTTGGTATTTTCGGAAATCGTTATAAATTATGCATTTCTGTAACAATATTCGAATAAATATGGCAATTTTAATATGTGTTTATGCCTATATACAAATTCGACGTTTTATCATATCTCTATAACCCATTCGATTTATTTTATTGATAGCGATTGAATATGATATCAAACTTATTGAATGATTAACGAATATATATATATATATATATATATATATATATATATATATATATATATATCTTTTAGTCGGATCAAAATTGTTACGTATGTTTTTATAATAATTTTGAACGTCATTCTCCGTAGACGTTGACGCTTATCGATTACCATTCCAAAATGAATTTAATTTAAGAACGATCAAATGTTCTCAAAATATCCATGACCGATACGACTTCAACGTTAAATAATGTACCATTGTCGGGTCTCCTCGTCCACAAAACTGGGGAGATTAAAACGTGCATAAATTGCATTTCGATAATATGGAATTAACTCTATCTCTTCACCACATTTATCACTGCACCGCGCTGATAGAGCCTGCCGATCAAACCAGACTCAACGGGTACAATGAGAGCATCATCGCGATCGATGTCACTGTCGCCAGTTTTATATACGCACTAACTCTTAATAATATCATCGGCTGTTTGCATTCCATGACCCTATCCGTGGATACAGCTGTGAGTACGATAACGCCTATCAGCCCGATTCATTGTCGGGATAGGCCGTGAAAATTCTAGGGAAAGCATTCACCTAGGGTAACCGTGATGACGTATCAAAGATACCGATGAGATCGGATATTTCGATATTTTTTTTAATTTTACAGACCAACAAGCGACGAGATTAATTTCTTCTTTTTCTTTTTTTCGTTTTTTTTTTTTTTTTCTTTTTCCGAATGAAGAATAACAAAATTTTTCATACGTACCTAAGAGTGAATTTTTAATTAAAAGAAAGACGAGATAATTGAAATTTTTTTTCAATTAACTTATATTTATCTTGCTTTCTTTCTGTGTGTGTGTATATGTACGTGTGTGTACGCATATAGGTATATAATTTTTCTTAAAAAAAAAAAAAAAAAATAAAACAAAAAGAATAAGTAGAGCAGTTTTAGTTAATCTAATTTCCTATTTCGAGGAAGCACGGTTCGTGCTTCTTTACGACGTTATCTCCGGTCGCACGGTTTTTCGTATTACAACGTTTTAGAGTAGGTTAATCTTGCGGGTAAACGTCTTTCCTACAAACGTAGCTCGAACCTTGCACAAGACATTAGGTTGTAGCCCGTAGTAATAAAATCTCCATTTCCCGTAGGACACACAGTCAACTCGAGCATGCATATTTAACGTTGAAATGCCACACCGAAGACACGAACTTTTCTCTCTTCTCTTTCTATATCACTTTATTCTTATTTCATTCTTTTGTATTTCCCAGCAGAAATGTTCCTCTCTTTGTAAATACTTATGAGATAGGAGGGAACATATCTTTTTTTTCTTTCTTCTTTGTTTTCTTTTTTCTTTTTTTTTTTTGTTTCTTTCTTTATAACAATATCGACAAATACGAGCGACGAATTAAAAAGAGTAATTCGTTGTATATCTATGTACACGCATATATATATACATATAAAGGTTTAATACATATAATTTTACAAAAATCTTACTTTGAAAAGGGTCATGAAATAAGGTCACAAAGGAAAGGAAGAAGAAGGTGTAAAAAAAAGACTGAAGTAAGAAGAGTTGCGATTTTACTAACGCGTAAATTCAACGTCTCTTCCTCTTTCTCTCTCTCTCTCTCTCTCTCGCTCTCTCGCTCGTTCGCTCGCTCTAACGTAGTTGCTTGCAACTTCACGCGTTACATATGTAACAAGAGTTTCTTCGTAAGGTGCGCATTTCACTTATGGTTCGACATAAAACTCCAACAACACCTAGTCTTTCCATTTTTTACTACTTCCGTTGTTTCTATACTCTTATCCTTCTCCTCTTCCGTTACAGTTTTCGACGTGAAAAGGTATACAACAACTGCATGGTCATAATCCGTTAGATACTTTTATATCCTTCGTTTATTATCGGAGGTATGAATTTGTTAAAAAAAAAAAAAAAGAAGAAAAAAATATGTAGCAAGATTAAAGAAAAGTAAAAAGCAAACAAACGAAAGGGAAAAGGAAAAAAAATTTTGTTATTTCGCTGTTCGAAGTAGAATTTCATTTATAAAATTCATCGTTGAAATTAAACACCATGAACTAGATAAAGGAATAAAGACAATTTGATCTCCGTATCTCTTTTTCCCTTACTCTCCCGCTCTCTTTCTTTCTGATCTTTACGGTTTCTTATTTTATGACATTTTACGATCACGTAATTTCATACTGCTATATATATATATATATATATATATATATATATATATATATATATATATATATATATATATATATTATATATATATCCATATCATAATTTATCTTTTAGATATCATTTTTACTCCCCTTTGATAGAAATATCGAATTACTCTCATCATCGTGCCAGGCGTAAAAGCTTTTATGCGATATATCCAACGTGAAATTTTATATACTATGTATAGAATGGTTGATGGACGAAAATGCACTTCTCCGTTGACCCGAGCACGTTCTTTTTAATTTTTCGCTAAGCTCTCGTAATTTCATTTTAAATGTCGTGTATCAGTATTGATACTTTGTCAATTTATCGATGATCAATCGAAATGTTTTTCTTTTTCCTTTCGTTTTGTACCCTATCTTTCCCAATTTCATTTCTCTTTCTTTTTCCCGTACTATACCGTATCTATCGCTTTACGTTACTTCCCCTTTTATCGAAAGTTATGAAAATTTATGATGAAATTTATCATCAGTTAGGAATAATAAGTTGTTCGAAGTAACTATGGTATAATGCATCTCGGCTTTACAGATTAATGCTCGCGCGTTACGTGATATTACGTCAGAGCAATTCGGTCGTTGAAACACATATCGTAAATCCAGCATAACGACCAACCTCCTTGGTACTTGCTCGGGACAAACTGATATTTATAGGATGTCCTACCAGAAAAGGACTATCCTGTTATATTTTCTTCTTTCTCCTTTCTTGAACTCGTTTCTTCATATCTCAGGTATCGTTGCATTCTCTTCCACCTAAAATTATAAATACTATAATATGAAAAAAAAAATATATATATATATATATATATGTTTGTGCATAAAGATTGTAAAAATAGAGATGATCGTTCGAAATAAAATTATATCCATTGTAAAAATAACGAAAGACCGATCGGTGAATTTATAGATAGATCGAACTAGATCCGCAACAAGTATCAAATGATAAACGATCAATAACAGCTTTGTTATTTTGTGAATTCATTCGGTATATTTAGCCTAGTAATTTTCTCTGATAAACATCTTCAAAGACCAGTACGTTCGCTTGAATCAATATTGAAGTGAAATGTAGTTAAACTTTGTTACTTTAACAGATCAAAGCAAAGATCTTTAATATATTCCATCTCCAATTTGAGTTAGGGAAAAATTAACTACGCGTTTATGAATTTTATGTCTTTATATATATATATATAAAATGTTCTTTTCTATTTTATTCAAAAAAAAAAAAAAAGGGAAAGAATAAAGAGGAAAATATGAAATGCTTAACGATTAAGATTCACTGATAGAAAATTTGACGGCTCGTAAGATTATTACCGATGAAATTGACGCATAAAGATTATTGTTCACTCGAGCAAAATGGCGAACATCGTTGATTCGCTACAGCGAGCGAGCTTATAAAAGGCACGGAACATACGACAGATTTGATAGATGTGGTCGAAAAACGTCGAAGGTTAATAATAGTCGTCCATCTTACACAACTACGCGAACGCACACATAGATATTCTTTCTTGTGGCGAACATCATCATCGCGTTAAACTCCCTTTTTGTATAACCGAACATTGTTAATTTACTTCTCAAACGAAACCACGAGAATGAAAAATTTACAAGAGTATATATATATATATAATGTCCTTCGTGTCCTACGAGAAAGTGAAAAGGGCTAAGGGTTAAGAGAGTTCTGAACCTTTGAAATTCATAAGCATGAGAGAAAAGCCGTTGGAAATTTTCAATGACTCGCCTTTTAATAAATCCTACGAGGATTTAAGGAAAGTTAATTGAATTTCCGCCGGTGGTTGTTTCTCTTGTCGATTAATTATCCCCGTAAAAATGATTATTAACAAAATTAATTTCCTTTGAAGTTTATCAGGTTTAATTCATCATATACAAATACACACACACACACACACACACACGTATATATATATACACACAAGACAGTCATTATTCTCTTGTATATTTAGAAAATGTTACGCTAAGAAGTTTTACGTGCAAATAGAAATCCATTATGCACCGACGAGTGAAGCGGCTGTAAACTGTCAGATGGCCGATCTTTTCAGACTTTTTTAATGCGATAAAGAAGGAAACGTGTAACTGAAATTTATCACCCGCGAACAGCGGGTTATCACCTGCCAAGCACTTTTTTCCGAGCGGTTACGGTCAGTAAGGGAAATAAAAGAAAAAAAAAAAAAAAAAAAACGAAAAGAAAAAGAAGAGAAGAAAAGAACAGAAAAAAATGAAACAGACAGATAGACAGACAGACAGACAGAAAGAGAGAGAAAGAGAGAGGGAGCGAAAAGGAACGCGTTAATGGCACAAACTTGCGGCTGGCAGAGTCCGAAAATAGAAAAGAAAGTGTGGAACCGTTTGGTCCGAAAGCTTGAAAACGAAACAAGGATAGAGAGCTGTGCTCGAGACAAAGCTCAAAGAGAAAGAGAGAGAGAGAGAGGGAGAGAGAGAGATAGAAAGAAGGGAGAAAGAAATAGACGTAGAGAAAGGCAAGACGAAAAAAAAAAAAAAGAAATAATAAAAAAAGGAAGGTAAAAGAAGATGAACGTACTTACTTTGGGTAACCCGTGTGCCGTTGTAACAATCGCGAGAAGGTAAAAGAGAGAACAAGAAAACACAGGAATGATGCTGCTTCGCGAAGGGTTGCGAAAGATTGGCGAGTCAATGAGATAGACGGTGAGAGAGAGATAGATAGAAAGAGAGAGAGAGAGAGATATATATATATATGTATATAGAAAAAGAGAGGTAAAAGCAATGGTGGTTTCGGAGAAAGTGGCCTTTTCCTTAGTCAGAGCCGGGCATTCGAAGAAGGAAGAAGCTACGTAGGAGGAGATGAGCTTTCAGGTCCCTCGTAACCGTCTAATTATCCAGCAGATACTCTTTCTGACCCGTACTTAACGACCCTCTCGGCAAACTTTTTAATTACTTACTCCCTCGTACCGTACTCTTCAACGGTAGATACGTACAGTAAGGCGAAGCAGTGTTTCCTCGATCCACCATCTTCGTCCATACCTTCTCTTCTTTTCTTCATCTTATTCTTCCTCTTATTCTCCTTATTCTCCTTATTCTCCTTTCCTCCCACCCTTCGAATTCCTACGGCCTTCCTCGTCCCGTTCGATACCCGTCTCCCAAGGGTCCACTCTAATTCGCGGTGAATATTTAGCCGACGGCACGAAATTAGTTGGTCGCGTGAGATTCCCCATGTTTCCATTATTTATTTCTCCCCCCTCCACCCCCACACTCCCACCACCCACTAACCCTCCTTTCGTTCGTTCCGTCAAACATTTCAATTTCTGTCTCTTACGAACGTTCCCAATGTTCGTACAACGATTCGTTGGATCAATGGTGAGGACATATCGTACAGGAGGAGGACGTTATGATTGTTTTAACCCTGGCGAATCCCATGGTCTTATTGGGACGATAAATAATTAACACGTTACACGTGACGTTCAACGAAAGAAAGTAATGAAAATTTTGAACGGGGGATAACCGCTCGGACTTGTAACATCCCCCGTTAATGTTCGCGACGCGGGAACGGTGGGGGGGGGGTGGCAGCGGGGAACGGCGGGGGTGCTCGCGAGTACCACCCTCGGAATGATATAGCAATTAACAAGGATGGAGAGATAGATGGGAGGGTGGTACCGAGCAGTGGGATAATAGGGACGCATTCCTACCTTTCCCTTTTCGATCCTGTCGTCATTCCACGAATATCGTAACTTTTGAGGGATGGTAAACACCGGTTGAAACGACATCCTTGGCTCGCTCTCGAAATACCATTACAGTTTCGACCCGTATTATTTCTCTCTCTCTCTATCTCTCTCTCTCTCTCTCTCTCTCTTTATATCTCTCTTGGAAGCCTGATTCTGAAGGTTCCACTTCAGGCAGGTCTCCGTCGACTTCGGTAGGAAGCGAAGAACACAACGATGTCTTATATTACAGTCCATAGTGGTAATCCTAGCTGGCGTGCACTTAAAGAAGCCTTGGCCCTGGCAACCCTCCACTTTCTCAAACGTTCTAGCATCCCTTTAGCAAAGTATTCCTGATAGTATTACTTCTTACTGGACTATCTCTCTTCCTCTCTATCTCTATCTCTCTCTCTCTTTCTCTCTCTCAAACACATACAGTCACTCTTGGCATCGAACGTAAGTGGATTTTGTTGGTGGCCGATGATGTCCCTGGTATTCTGATCCTTTCAACGAGAGCCGATTTAAGACTCGATTATATGAAGTAAAAGAAAGTGCCGAAGAAAGTGGGGTGGAAAGTGCGTAACTTCTAATGTTACCTCCCACACCCCCCACCCTTCCCACCCCCCACCACCCCTCTCCTACCGTCTCCCGAGATTCCGCGTCTACGCGAATTATTTTCATACGGTTGCCTAAGTAGATTGTATCGAGCGTGAAAGAGATAATAGCATGGGATAACGTAAGGGGATATTCGACGAGATCGTCTTATAGAGTTGGGGTATATAAAGGAAGATAGAGAAAAAGAAAATAATTAATTAAATTTCGACGAAAATGTAACGAAAAAAAAAAATATAGAATGATGTGATAAACTCGAGGATCTGTATATGTATTATATAATGCATATATGATTATATAAGATAAGGGGATATTCGTCTTATGGAGTTGGGGTATATAAAGGAAGATAGAGAAAAAGAAAATAATTAATTAAATTTCGACGAAAATGTAACGAAAAAAAAAAAAATATAGAATGATGTGGTAAATTCGAGGATCTATATATGTATAAAAAAAAAAAAAAATAAATAAATAAATAAAAATAAAAAGAATCGAACGTCGCGCGACATCGCGACATCGCGGCATAGATCCATCCAAAGTACCAAGAAATAGATCTCGATGTAAGAAATCTTCTCGAATTTCAGAGAAAGCGAGGATATATTCCTCCGAATCGAAGACGACTGTATCAGCTCCTATTTCCCTTCTTAACCTTCTCTACTCCTTACCTTCCTTTCCTTCAGGAACTATCGAAGAAAATCGTGCGCGTTGGGTAAAACGATCTATCTCGCTGCGAAGGTAGAGAATAAAAGGAAGTCAAGGTGGTACACACTATTTCAGACGGCATCAAGGAAGAAAAGTCGCGATCTTCTATGCGACCACGAATCCTATCTTCTATCCCTCCCTCTCTCTCTCTCTCTCTCTCTCTCTCTCTAGGTATGTGTATATATATATATATATATATATATATATATATATATATATATATATATATTTTACTCTTTTCTTCTTTTCCTCTTTTCGAGTTCTCGAGTACTCGCGAGAAATTTCGTGCAAGTGGATCCCGTGGGCAAGGACCGAGAAGAAACTGCTGGCCGATTCGAAGAAAACTGATAGGCAGAAAGTGAAAAAGGGAAGGAGACGAATGACTCTTGGATAGAATGAAAGAGAGGAACAAAAGCTATGAAAGAGGCAAGGAACCGAAAGAAACCGCGAAAACGAGTTTGCGCGCGCGTGTGTGTGTGTATGTGTGTGTGTATGCCAGTGGGTGCGAGAGAAAGAGAGAGATAGATGATTGGTTCGAAAGTGAGAAAATGAGAAAGATGCAGAGACAGGCCCAAGTGAAGGATAGAGATAGTGATATAGAGAGAAAAAGAGAGAGAGAGAGAGAGAGGGAGAGAGAGAGGGACTGGCAAATTGGATTACAGCTTCCTCTCTGTTCTCCAAGCTCTCCTCTTATCGTCCACTTAGAGAGGCACTACTCTTTCTACTCCCTTCATCTCTCTTCCTGGCCAGACTCGCTTGCTCTCTTCGTCTCTCGTAAAATTAATATCCGAAGATGAAAGAAGTAACGTCGTTCCTACGGTCCATGCCGACGCCGACGCCACCACCTTTGGCCCTATCACCCTCTCCCTTTTCCCTTTTTCTTCTTTTATTTTTCATCCCTCTTTTCTCTCTCTCTCTCTCTCTCTCTCTCTCTCTCTCTCTCTCTCTATCATCCTTCTCGTTTTTTCCCTATCTCTCCATCTCTCTTTTTCTCACGAGTCTACCCCGTCCCTGGTATATTTGCATAATATGGAATAAATCGTCAAATTTCTGCGTCGAAACCGACGTCCCGTGGTTTGTTCGTCGATGAGCCGAGGAACGTTCTTCGTTAGTATAGGGTTCTACTCCGGTCGATTCGAAAGTTAAACTCGAGAAAGTAGTGGATGAAGTATCGGTAAAAGTAAGTTTTTCCAAGGCTTCAAATTATTCTTCGATAATGCACCGAAAAGTGTTAATGAAAGAAAAGAAATATTTAAATAAATATAAGTGAGTAGTAAGTGATTTGATTTAATTGAAAAAAAAAAAAAATTAAATAAAATAAAATAAAATAAAAATGAAAAGAAATAGACATTGAAACTTTTGAAAATGATTGATATCTCTTTACAATCGTTATTTTCCAAGTAAGACTTAATAATGTAATTAGGAAATGTTTCGTGTTTTCTTTTTCTTTTTTTTTTTTTTTAGAACAGTTCAAATAGTTTTTCGACATTTCTATTAATACGGGGGAAGGGAGAACAAAAAATATTACCGTCCTTTTACATATGAGCGTAGGGAACAAACAAGAAATTTCGAATTTCGAAAACTCGATCGGTAGGATAGACGAAACTCCGGGGAACTTCGTTATCCCGTAAATTGCTTAATTTTCTGGGAGCCGCTGAAAGCCCGCGGTTATTTATCGGGAATATACAATACCCATATACATATATAGGTACACCACGTTTGTTTTCTGACCATCCGCGAAAAACATCCCGTTTTTTTTTTCTTTCTTTTTTTTTTATTTTTTGTTCTCTCTCTCTCTCTCTCTCTCTCTCTCTCTCTCTCTCTCTCTTTTCTCCTAAATACGAAGAACAATTAATTTTCGGTTTGAAATTGTCTGGTAATTGGGCGAGTCGATTCACTCCGACTAATTCGAGAATAATTTTAGATAATGAGAGTAATTATTATTAATGCATTTGTTCGTATCTGGCACGTATAATAAGTTCGGTTATAATAACTCGCCGATAAAAATAAAAAAGAATTTGATTGTTTTCTTTTATAATGATTCTCGGTGGTGGTCGTTTATCGACGAACGAGGTGAAATAAATAATTGAAAGTCTAGACGGCGTTACCATATATATATATATATATATATATATATATATATATATATATATATATGCACGTAACAACGTGTGTAGTAGCAATCAATGGAAGGATCTTTATTTAAATGACTTTCGGTGCACAACAATACCAACTGTCTTTATAATTGATCTCTGTGTCTGCAAGACAATTTATTTCGTCATCGATATCGATAATGGATAGTACCGTAGAACAGATGTATCTTTCTAATTGGATTTTTTTTTTTTTCTTTTCGTTCTTATTTTATAGGACAGGAGGAATCATGAAAACTTTGGCGAACGAATTCTGTAAGAAAGAAGAAGAAGAAGAGGAAGAAGAAGGAGAAGAAAAAATAGAAATTACAAAAATTACAAAGAAAGATAAATAGGTAAATAAATAAGTAAATAAATAAATAAAAAATTTCATCAATCCTATCGAATGTCCCGGGAAAAGTAACGACGATCGGTTGAAAAAGTATTCCACGTTTTTCCATCGCGAAAATATCACGATAACTCAAGGAATAGGGGGGGTGGGGGGATGGGTAAGGGGTAGGATAGACTTCGATGCGTGCAACGAACTCGAAAATCGAACGATCCGCGAGCCTCGGTCGAGAAAACGACGAAGAAAGGGGGAACGGCGGAAGTAGAAGAAGAAATAGAAGGAGAAGAGGAAGAAGATGAAGATGAAGAAGAAGAAGAACAAGAACAAGAAGAAGAAGTTGGTAACGATCCTAAACTGAGAAGAGTTGAAAAGTCGAAAAGTCAAAAACAGCGTTCGTCGATTTCAAAGAGGAAGTAAAAGAAGTGGTAGAAGAAAAAGAAGATGAAGAAAGGATAGCACGCGTTGGAACGAGGTACGTCACGATTATAAACTTTGTAAGAAAAAAAAAAAAAATAATAAAATAAAATGAATAAAGGAACGAAAAGAAGCTAAAGAAAATGAAAAATGTGAGGTATACTTAACTACAACATTTTTCATCGAAAAACTTTATATCTTTTTATATTTAACATTTAATGGGAAACGAAGTTAGATAGATAGATAGATAGATAGATAGAAAGAAAAAAAAGAGGACAAAGACGAGGAAGAAAAAAGAGAAAAAGAAAAGCGGCAAGGGAGGGGAGGGGAGGGGAGGGATAGATAAGAGAAAGGAGAGAGAAGAGATAAGACAAAAAAAAAGTAGTATAAAGAGAAGAGACAAACGAACGATTTCTCTGTAGATTTCTTCTCTCTAACTCCCTTCCTACTTTTTCTTTTTATTTACTTTTTTTTTTTTTTTTTTTTATGAAATCAATTGGAAAAGTTCGATTTCTCCTCGTTTAGATCCAGCGGTGTGTCCCACAGCGTACTCCTTTGGTTCGAAGTAACGATAGATCAGAGAACGTTTCCCTGAAAAAGGCTGAAAGTTTTCTAGGCGTTGCAACAACCAATAGCAGCAACGAAAAGCGATGAGAGAGAGAGAGAGAGAGAGAGAGAGAGAGAGAGAGAGAGAGAGAGAGGAAAATAAATTCCTCTTCGTCCTTTTCCTCGCTCCTTCCTTATTTTCTTCTTTCTTCGAATCGAAAGAGAAGCAAAAGACTTTTCGTGAAAATCAACGAAATAACCCGAAGGCTACGTGATCGTCCAGTTTTCCGAAAGTTTCCTTTCCAGTACGACTCGCTTTTTACCGTTTCCGTTCGAAAAAGATGTTAACTGATTGGACGAAATCGCGTTGACGATCGTTATTAAGTTTCAGAAGAAACAACGAGAACGAGGAGATACTTTTTTCCTTTTGGATATCCGTCCTTAGAGAAAAATATCTACTACGAAGAATTTCTTCTAATGCGATAGTAGGATGATAATATTACTTATACGTATATACGATTTGCTATAACGACCGAGTAACGTTCGTATAGAACCGTATTTACTTTAATATCGAATTTCCATTCGACTTCACGCCAGTTATACCTACCGAAAGATAATATCCGAAGCTGGACACAGTGGATATTTCTATTAAATATTTTCGCGGCGGGTTTCACAATTTTACATTTTCAAATGATCCAAAGATATATATATATATATATATATATATATATATATATATATATATATATATATATTTAGTATTAATTCTATATCTCCGCTGTCGATTTTATCCTTTTATTAAATAAACATTATCGCGAAGCGGAAGTTATCATATTTCAATGTTATGCTCGTCTCTTTTTACAAAATCGTATAATGCGCGAGCCCAACAAAATTCAAATAACAAAATTACTTTTCGTAATAAATCAATCTTAATTCGATCCGACAAAAGCGTAATGTTGATAAAATATGTAAAAAAAAAAAGAAAGAGGAAAAAAGAATTAAAAATTGAAAGAAAAAAAAAAAAAAAGAAAGGAAGATCCGACGTTAACGGGTTCGTTAATTATTCAATCGGGATAATTAATTCGAATTGAGAAATGTAGAATTTTTAAAATGGGTACAAACCGGACGAAAATCGACGCCAGAAGTAGACGCGGAACTCGTTTAAATGGCGATGCGAATAAAACCGCTTTAGGATTGTTTTGCAGTTGCCAGGGTAACTAAATTTTCGTCGTTTTGCACTTGCTCTCGGGGTAACTAAATTTTGGTCGTTAGTGGTCGAGAGCTGGTAACGATGCGGGCAAACCGGCGGAAACTACACCGGGAATACTTCGAAATCATACTCTTACACAGAACGTTAAGTACTACGAAAATGGTGAGCACGTTGCAGAAACTGATTTCTTATTCGTTTTTTTTTTAAACGTATTTTAAATAGATAGTCCATACAAGAAAAAAAAAATATATATATATAAATAAAATTTCATTGACATAATAAATCTTTTGCCTTTCGTTTATCAATTTGGTGTAGTTAAAACGATCGAAAGACGAATTACACAAAGGTAGGCACGTTATGTGGGTACCATGAAGTCAATAAAACTATTTCCAGTAGCAATCTTCTCTCTCTCTCTCTCTCTCTCTCTCTCTCTCTCTCTCTCACTCTCTCTCTCTCGTTCACGATCTCTTATACGAGAACGTTTACTCGGCCACTCGCGGTGAATGTTGCTAACTTTGTGGTTAAGCGGGTAGAAACCTCGTCAAAGTGCTTTCCATCGTTACATCGTACCTTTTAACGAGATCGGAACTACTTTTCGTGCGCTTGGTCGTCTCGAATTCGAAGAATGTAGATAAAAACTTGTACCATCGTTTACAATTCTGTTGGAATAAAAAATGCGTACATATTCGTTTCACTCGTGATCGGATCGATCAGTTCGACGAGGTATATAAAGCTTACGGCGTTTCTGGTTAAGGGAGATGTATAAAAAAAAAAAAAAAAAAGAAAAGAAAAGAAATAAGGGATAAAAAGAAAAGGAAGACGAGGGGAAAACAAAAAAGTCGGGTGAAATTTCTTTGATGTAAGGGTATATAGGAGAATACGGGGCCGAGCTTTTACGAGTTTTACGAGTGTTACGATGCTTCTAAGTTGATAGGATGAGAATATGGTGGGAAAAGGGCAGGGAACAGTGGTATAACGACTTGTTTTGTCAGACGCCGGGCAGAAGTTCACAAATCAGAGAAAAGCGATGGACAGTGCTGCGGTACGGTTCATCGGGAAAATCGTTTGGGAAAACGGGTGATGGTAGAGAGCACTATGTCTGGCAAACCGACCACCACTGACGGACTTTCACGAAAAGAGAATCGAAGGGGACAAACCGTGTTGCGGTCGAAGTAAGCGTGGGAAGGAAGTCCTGCAGGAGAACGTTCTAGACTACCGGAACACGGAAAAGAGTCTGAGAGACTAACGAAATTGTTTTATCGATCTCTCCGTCCTTCTCTATTTCTCTTTTCTATCTTTCTTTCTGTGTGTGTGTGTGTGTTTTTTTTTCCTCCCCTTTCTTGTTCCTTTTCTTCTTTTTCTTCTTCTTCTTTTTTTTTTTTATAAAGTGACCCTTCGATCACCTAGTCGGATTAAAAGGACGACCGATAGCCTGACTTTACGATACTTTTCTCTCGGTTTCTATCGTTTCGATTCGAACTATCTATTTGCGTTCACAGTATTAAAAACGAATAATTCGTTATAATGTACTCGCGAATTTATTAGAACCAAATCGTTCGTCGGCTTTTATCGAAGTTTCACGAATTATTATTACAGAATTAGAAACGATCTCTCCGACTACTTCTGTTTTATTCTTCGTTTACGTCCTCCCTTCGATACCTTCGCCTTCAAAAAAACTGTCCTCTTTCCATTATTAACAACATTTCGATGTCGTTTAATGTCATATTTCTTCTTCTCATGGATCTTCCTTTTCTCTCTCGACGATAATGAATTATCACGTTCTCTAATGAATAATTTACCTTCTTTCTTACTTTCTTACTTTCTTTCTTTCTTTTTTTTTTTTTTAATTTTGATGCGATTATCTTTCGATTTTATCGATGAGCGACAGTCTCTTCGGATTCATTTAATTTTCATTTACATTTAAACTTACGTTCGTCGACGAAAGAGAGAAAAAAGCTATCGTATCTCTTCACACACACACACAGACAGACAGACACACGCGCGCACGCACACACACTCTCTTATCGTTTTTCTTCTACCCTATCTCACATCCACACTATCTTTCTTCTCGTTTTACTGCACGCGCGGCAACGACCGCGGCGCGAACTTTCACATGAGACAGCTTTTTCCGGATGCGCAAGCTCGTAAGCTCGGGCACGAGAGTCCGAAAACTTTTACCGACAAATACTTACCGTGGTTTTAGTGAAATTTTCGACGGACGGGGCCCGTGAGCGATAACCCTCTCTCTCTCTCTCTCTCTCTCTCTTTTTCTCTTCTCTTTCTCTCTCTCTCTCTCTCTCTCTTTCTCTCTCTCTCTCTCTCTCTCAATCTTCCTCGCGAAACTTTATTCGCCAAGGGAGTACTTTACCTAGGCGTAAAGTAAAAAGTTCATCTCGTAATTACGGCGAATTCGTGGTGATGCTTAAGTTGCACAGAGAAAAATTATTTTTTTTCTATTTTTCTTTTTTTATTTTTTTTTTTTTTTTTTCTATTAGAAAGAAAGAGGGACGATGTCTGAATCAAGCTTCGTTCTAGTTACCCCCTCCCTCCTTACAAAACAAAAAAAAAAAAAAAACATACAAGAGTATGCCACTTGGACGAGAACGAACGAAAGATTTAAATGTCGTATTGGGAAAGATCCTGCGTGAATTTTCAACTGATTCGATGTTAAACGTGGAATGATTTTCCAACAATTAACATATCGATTAATAACGATTATCAATTGCAATTGCCGTAGGTACGATAATTAAACGTATAATATAATCTCGTGCGTGCGTATCTTACACGAATTATTTTTAATCGATAAATATTACAAAGCACGGTGGTAAATTTATGAACAATGAAGGATCTCCGAGGAAATAGCGGTTTCTAATCTGTGAAATAAAGTTCGAAAGCCATCAAGGCAAAACCCCTTCTACTTCTTCATTCCCCGTTTCCGTTCCTTATCGTCCTTTCACGGTAACACTTTCCTCACCCTTTTGCTCCGAAATCTTCGCGAACAGCTTCGTCGTCGTCGTCGTTGTCGTCGTTGTCGTCGTCGTCGTCCCTTTCCAGCCGGAAGGAATCTTCGAGTTCGCTGACTGGAAGTCTCCTCTCTCTCTCTCTCTCTCTCTTCCTCTCTCTCTCTCTCTCTCTTTCCTTTTGGCCAAAACCAACTCGATCTTCGGCCGTGTCGTGTTTCCACGCCCACCGGCTGCGCCCAGTCAATGGCCATTGTATTTTAAACAAAGCCCTCGGCGCGAGTTCTACGGGATTTAATGAAAGAAGGATCCTCCCAAATCTCTCCTCTCTCTCTCTCTCTCTCTCTCTCTCTCTCATTTTCTCTTTATATATATATATATATATATATATATATATATATATATATATATATATATTTATCTAGCTTTCTCATTCCTATAGATCGTTGTTGGGCAGCAAAGGAAAATGGTCGGCCGATGTCAACGCCGTCGTCCTTACCCTTCTGGCACTGATTTCTGAATTACTTAGAACCGACGATGTGGATGAGAGATGGAATATCGTTGGAATTTGTTTAACGAGGCGTGAAAATTTTCTTCTCCGACGTCGAACGCGCTTTCCCCGTGGCCTCTCCCATAACTCCGTCGCGAACTTTCTATAGGGAAAGTTTTTATGGTTGTTCGAGCGTGATTAATATTTATTTAAACTCGAAAGAAAATCGAAGAGGAAGTTAAAGATTTTCGTTGGTTCGGTTTGTTAGAATAAAGACGTATTGATCTATCTTCGACAACTGGGGTTGCGAACGAAAATATTCGAATTTTTTTTTTCTTTTTTTTTTTTTCTAACACGAATAACATTCAATCGAAATCGACGCGATAGATCGCATTGTTATTCACCGTACGAAATTCGTTCGGATCGATTAATATTGGAATATAAATAGGCGGAAACGTCGGGATTGTTTCTTGATATTCGAGGGGCGGTTCATGACGGAGGCAATAAGCTCGCCGTCGTCATCGTACGTCAACGCGCTGCCACGAAGTTCTGCCAGGTAACTGGCTCGTATAAAGCATTCAACCTCCCCTTTACGGCGCCCGCTTGTGCGTTTGACATTTCGACACGACATTATTACGATACGTCCTGTCAAAACGTTTAGGCTCCTTCGATGGACTAACTTCGCGTTTATAATAACAAACGATATTTCACATTATTTTAATAAACCTATCTCATAAGTTTTGTGAAGGTCTCCCGCAACTTGGCACGAACTACGTACAAAAATATCTATTTCCTAACGCGCGTTTGAAACTTGCCGGAACGTCGATTAGGGTCGTTGATAAAGAGTGTATATTCTATCTATACTGAATGTAAGTTACACGTTACGAAGCCACTTATCGTATCTTCCGGAACACAATTTTTCCGATAACTACGTAGCTAACACTTTTTATTATCGCACCCTCCTGCCCCTCCCCCCACATCACACTCTTCTTATTTTTTTTTTCTCCTTTTTCTTTCTCTTCTTTCTCCTCGTGTGGTGCGATCATAAAAAAAAAAAATAAATAAATAAAAAACTTCTCCACGCTGGTACGACGGACGGAGATTAAAGACACACCCCTCGATTTATTCTCGCATTTAATTTACCTGCTTCGATACTTTTCATTTATTTCAATACGAGAGAAGAGATAAGAGTCTACTTGCTAAAGTTCGTAGCAACTATTATTCATTAACCATTCTCGGAAGTCCATCCGGAATACTACAGAGAACTCCGGAATCAATTTATTGAATCTCGCTAGCGAACTCAATCTAACTTCCATAACGTCGAATTATGCTAGTTTATGTAGCTATATATTGGTACATACATATAGAAATAGAGTCTCTCTCTCTCTCTCTCTCTCTTTCTCTTTCTCTCGCTAACAGTTAAATCAAAATATATTTTAATTGAAATCAAAACGATTGAAATCGATTCTATTCGATCTCGAATTAAATCGACGATCTAAACAATATAATACATGTATTAGGGGTTTAAAAATTATTGAGAGAGAAATTTACGTGTTAATGATTGGAATAAATGTTAAATTGGCAAAAGTTCGGTGGAAAACTGAAATTTGTCGAAACGCGAGAAAATATGGTGTGTGGCAAAGGATAAGATGAGGATGATCAACGTTTCTTTCAAATGCAGCCAAGAGAACGATCCGTTTCAAAGTGTGTCTCACAGAGGAGCTTCTCTATCGAGAAACGATAGATCGCCAAGCGTGCATCGTGGGGCACCAGCTGCACCTTCGACGCCATTGCCGGTATCGAGCCGGCGAAGCGGATAATACGGTTTTAACGAACTATTTTCCATAATGCAAGTGAAGCATTATCAGGCCGTTCAGTTTCCTATAGCCTCTCTCTCTCTCTCTCTCTCTCTCTCTCTCTCTCTTCTTTCTTTATATATACATACATACATACATACATACATACATACATACATATATATATATATATATATATATATATATATATATATATATAATATAACACGGATACGTGTATACACTTATACAAAAGCATCCACGTGTATTTACGGATATGAGTGTATATCTATGTAGAAAAGGATAGAAGATGAGTAGCGGAAAGCCGTTAACTTTACACCCCGATCCTCGAGAGCGGTGCTATAAATTTATCTTCTGATTCGATAGAAAAAAAAAACGAGAGAGAGAGAGAGAGAGAGAGAGAGAGAGAGAGAGAGAAGGAAGGAGGACGATGTCGAAGAGAGAAAAGGACAAAAGAAGGATGATCCGATGAGCGAGTTTGTACAATAAGAAAAGCATCGTTGAGTGGTGGAGGATGCAAGAAATATAAATAATATAAAATATTATAACGTAAAAGATAAAGAGGGTTATACGTACACATATGGTACGAAGCTCGTTTATATAGGAATCGAGGTGTATACGTGAAGGGTAGAAAGAGAGGGAGAGAGAGAGAGAGAGAGAGAGAGAGAGAGAGAATGATATTAAACGAGAGGGTGGAGAAGAAGAAGAAGAAGCAGCAGGAAAGGGTAGCAAGCGTGCAGAAAGTGGAAATTTAATTAGCGCGACGCACTTGTCTAACGTGTCCTTATTTCCCTCCTACCCCCCCATAACTCTCTCTCTCGTACTAATTTAGTATTTCTCTATCTCTCTCTTACTCTCATATACCAGATATTCGTCCCGTTTTCTTCTCCTTTTCCTTCCACCATCCATGTTTCAAGGTGGATAAAGCCCATCTCAAAGCGTCGTGTACCCGTTTAAGCAGTGAATTATATTCCCTATGAAATTGGAAGACGAACGCGTGTTGAACACTCATGCGCCAAGATATTCAAAAGGACAGAGAGAGAGAGAGAGAGAGAAAGAGAGAGAGAGAGAGAGGGAGAGGGAGAGAGAGAGAAATAAAATTTTTGTCCTTTCAATCATTAATTTTCTTTCGTTAGTCACTCATAATTAAATTTTCTGTCGAATTTTTGTTTCAACATACAAAAAAATATTCTTATAAATATTCTTACAGATTTGATCATCGAAAGAAAAAAGAAAAAAAAAAAAGAACGAAGACCAAGCCCGAGGAATGAATTTTGCAAAATTCTTCGAAAACATCCGTTTGTAAAAGTTTGAGGAAAATTTTGTAGCTCGTTGTAAAAAATTCTTTCGACACTTTACGTTGTTTCTTTCTCGTAAAAATCTGCCAAGCATATGTATTTGCTGACGAGTTTGTTTTCGAATTTGTATGAAAAGAAAAATAAATAAATAAATAAATAAACGAAATAAAATAAAATAAAATAAAATAAAATAAAATAAAATAAAATAAAATAAAATAAAATAAAATAAAATAAAATAAAATAAAATACTTTTCGCGAGATTGTGGGTGACATCGAAATAGGATGTATAATTATTAATATGTACCGTAAAATGATCGTACAATCGGCAGAGAACGAACGTGAAATAATATACATATATGTATTACGTATGTAGATATATTACACATATCACATATGTATATCCACGTAGATATATATCTATATATGCATAGTTCTATGTCAAATATCAATTCTCATGACCACGTAGCCCTATTAATGGATCGTTCTCCGTGTTTTCCATAATTCAAAAACGAGTAATTTTATATAACATTATAAATGAAATATTTCGAATCATTTTGTCGCACTTAAACGCTCGGCGAAGCGGCGTTTGTACATAATGAACGGTGGCAGGAGAAAGCATTAAAAGGTTTTACAAAATTCATGGGCATTAGTCGAGGACGATGATGAAAAAAGGATTTTTCCTTTTTTTAACCTTTTCCTTTTTTTTTTTTGTTTTTCTGGTTCTTTAGTTTTTATTTTTTTTGTTTTAAGTTTAATCTAGAGATCGATCGCAACGACTCACTCTGTTAGATTTGTTTAATAAAGCAAGCAACAATCGAGCTCCGTATATAAACTGGAAATACGTCAAGCGTATAATGGTTAATTAAAACCGATCGAACGACTCCATTAAAAGTTCGACCGTTCCAAAGTTGATTTTATTACGTGCTTTACGGCTTCCGAATAACTGAAATATTTACAAAGAGAGGGAGAAAAGGGGGAGAGAGAGAGAGAGAGAGAGAGAGAGAGGGAGAGGGAGGGAGGGAGAGAAAAAGAGAGAATTTCCGTTGAAATGGCAGTGCGATAAAGAAGGCCGTAAACGCAACGCTTTGACGCCAATTGCGTTTCGCGCGATCGACAATTGCTGTCAATCGAAGGATAGAAGAAACTGACCGAACACGTGAAATCTTGAAATTTGATGCATTTACCTTCTCCCGTTTATATTTTTCTATTATTGATAAAATTCACGAATCGAAATCGATCCATTCTCGTTTGATACTATTATTAAAGTCGAAATCGACAGCCTTGCTATCCGATTTCTCGTCTTACCCTTGCTTTTTCTCTTTCTCTCTCTCTCTCTCTCTCTCTCTCTCTCTTTCTCGTTCGAAAACTTTCTCGATCGTTTACTTATAAAAGAAATATGCCGATACGAGTTATAATAGAAACAAGAGGATTGACTTTATCATCGATTAAAAATTAATCGTTCGATAGAGTTCCATTTCGAGAGGAGATGCCAAAACATCGCGATGTATTTTTTATATGGAAGAGGTAAAATTCGGTCGATACACCGAAACGCGTCAATTCTATCCGACTTTATATATTCACGTTACTGTTTTTAAAATAGTACGCTTTGTAAGTCCTACCGTACGAATTACATTCATTTGCAATTTTTGTGTCACAATGTATGTATGTATATATACACCGCGACACTTGGTCATTCTCACGACCTTTCGAACCTTCGGCTACAGTTAGGTGGAAAAGTTTATTCGGTAAATCTCGATCGATCTTTGATAACACATAAATTATTATGTAGATTCTTAGTTGCGTCATTCCGTATAAATAGAAATCGAAGGATTCGAAAATTGATAAAGAAAAAAAAATAACACTCACAATATATATATATATATATATATATATATATATATATATATATATATATATATATATATATGAGAGAGAGAGAGAGAGAGAAAGAATCCAATGAAAGAGAAAATGCTTGTGGAAGAAATATTTTTTATATCGACTGTATATGCACAGAACATACCATTTAAATGACGTAGCAAGCAAGAGAAGTAAGACATATGTATGTACGTAATGTAAGTGCATATGAACTAGATGTTAAAAAAGCCACGTCATAGGGTATACACTAAGAGAAAAGGAAAAGAGTTGAACAACGTCACTCTCAAAAGAAACGTGAAGTTATGACGGCATGAGGTATGACGTAAGGAGGTGCATGCGATAAAAGTTGGTAGATGTGACGTCAGATAGTGTATAGTCGATCGTAACCATTGTTCCTCTGTTCTTTTCTATCGTTTACATTTTATAGCCTCTACTCTCTCTCTCTCTCTCTCTCTCTCTCTCTCTCTCTCACTCTCTCTCTCTCTCTCTCTCTCTCTCTATTTCACCTGTTCTAGAAGTTCTTCACCTTCAGATATTATTCAGATGGTAATCGCACGCTAGCAGTTCATGGAAATCGTCTAAATTGCAAATCCAGGTTATTTCTGGCTTGAAAAGTTTCTTCTTCGAAGGAGACCAAGAATCGGAAACGATACTTTCTTCATTCCATTAACAAAGATTATAAATTATTATTAGATCGATCGTTCATCCGTAATTCGAGTTATTTGCAATATTTTGTAATGCTTTTGTTTTACTTTTTTTTCTTTTTCTTTTTCTTTTCTCGCGATACTTTTTCCACCTCTGTTATAACGAATTATAATGGAAATATCATAATTGGTCACTTACCTTCAAACGAAGACGATGTTTCTCGATAGTCGAAGAAATGGGATATGAATGAACGACAGTATACAAATCGATTGTTTATTAAAGCAAAACTTTATTATAGCAATAGTGAACAATGGATAACTATTAAAGATTTTTAACATGTTCTTTTTTTTTTTTTTTTTTGATAAAAATAGCGATTGGATGTTTAGGTAGTAGGTGAATATCTAAAAGGGCCTTTTACCGTACGAAAATCTTTTCTCTTTTTTCGAAAATGAAAAATGTATCTACGGTGGTGTTGTCTTGACGATGACAAGTCCGCGCGCGCACGCGTCGCTAAATTAAATGGACGTCAATTAACCGTATGAGTTTAGTTCTTTCTTTTTTCTTTGTTTATTTTTTTTTTTTTTACTTCATTTTCTCGGTGGTGATATAAGGAACGGAATCTTTTATTTTAAATGTCTAATCCTAAACAGAGGACATTACTACGCACCTTAGAGGGTAATATCAAAGTGTAAAGTAAAATCGTTGTCCGATGTATATCCTTTTCATATCTTCGTCAAATTTCGTTCACGGACGAAGCTAAACGAAACACAAATAAAACGAAAACAGGCGAAAATAATATATATATATATATATATATATATATATATATATATATATATATATATATGTGTGTGTGTGTGTGTATTTGGATATTTTATTTTTAATATAAAAGTGGATACGTTTGATATAAGGGACTGGGAAAAAAAAGGGAACGAAAAAAAAGGAGAGAGAGAGAAAGAGAGAGAGAGAAAGTGAAAAAGAAAGAAAGGAAAAATATATTTCTCCGTAAATCTTTAACGACGTTCTCCTGCAAGCATCAAAGGATTTACGATATTTATACTCCCTGAAGTCGCTAATTTCCATCCTTCATCGTCGTTCTCGGGCGGATGGGTGAAAAGAATAGAAAAGGAAAAAAAAGAAAGACAGAGTAAAAAAAGGAAAGAAAGATAAGGGAATGAAAAAGAAACGAGAAAGAGGATTAAGAAGAAAAGAATAGGAAAAGAAGAGAAGAGAGAAGGGGGGATAGACGAGTTGAGAAAGTATACATAAGGTTGGACGTAAGATAAATAAAAATGGATCGCCATACGAATAGATTATTAATCTCGCGATGACGTTCGTTTGCATCGAAACGGGTTGAAGGCGAATAAAAAGAAAAGTTACAGTGAAAGGTTCGAGGATCTAAATCAAGAACGTAAAGAGGAAAAAATGAAAGGGGAAGAAAAAAAATTATAGAAGAAATATCTAACCGAAAGGAAATCGAGCGAGTCGCGCGAGTCATGCGTGTCTGTAATATCCTAAGTCAAGGGTGATTAAAGTAAAATGTAGACAACCTGTGTACGTGTCTCTGTCTGTCTGTCTGTCTCTCTTTCTTTCTCTCTCTCTCTCTCTCTCTCTCTCTCTTTCTCTCTCTCTCGCGTTTTCTATCTTTCTCTTACTTTCCGTGTAAGTATACGTGTACTTGTATGCATGTACGTTTATCCACTTTCTCTGACAATGAAGTAATGTAACGTGTTCGTGTTGAGTCCTTCGTAAAACGAGAATCATTCTGTACGATTTAAGTAATAATACTTGTATTTTACCTCAAAAAACTGGAAACCTAAGGACAGTCGTCTTCTAGACCTAATGATATATTTTAATAAGTCGTTATCGGCTATCCTTCAAATATTCTCGATTCCACGTCTATCGCCTCCTAACGTTTCAATTAGTCGCCGATCCCTTTTTTAATCGGAGTACGTTCTTTATCCTATTTCTTTCGTGTCCTTTTTTATTTTCCTTCTTTCCTCGATTTTTTCTTTTCTCTATTTTCTCTTTTTCTTTTCTTTTCCTTCATCGGATCCATACATTCAATTCAATTTTACGTGACATTTCTTTCGCTCGTAAACACTACTGTCCTTTTTATAATCTAGCTTCTATAATTACAGGCGATCGAACGCAGAACGCGAAAGGACGAAGGATTATCTCGAAATTCGTTCGCGCAATCGATACGTACTTCTATCTCGTAAGGTTCTCGCTAAAAGAATTCTTGTTCTTAGCACTTGTTTAACTCTCTATTTTCGTCCTTCCTACTAACGGCGATCGTTCTCTCTCTCTCTCTCTCTCTCTCTCTCTCTCTCTCTCTCTCTCTCTCTCTCTCTTCCCCTCATTCCCCTTAACGATACGGTATTTCGATTATCTTACAAATAATATATCTAACAATTTTAGGTTCATCTTAGATTGCTTTCCTTGATCACTCTTCCGACGACTCCCATTGAGAGAATTCCACCCAGTACGATGGTCGAATGCTTTCGACGCAACATGAACGAGAAAAGAAAGCAGCTCAGGCAAGCAAATCTTACTTTCTTCCTTTCTTTTTATCTTTATTTATTTCTTTCCTTCTCGTTCAAGGGGTAAAAGTCGACGAGTCGCAAAGGGTGGGTTCTCTCTTTACCCTAAAGATCATTTATGTACCTTACTATTTTTATCGATAATATTACGTTTGCTTATTTATTTATTTATTTGTTTATTTATTTATTTATTTTTTTCTTCTTCCTCTTTAATTACTCTTTTATAACTTTCTTTTAGACGTAAGATAGTTAGGTTTTTTTTTCTGTTATTCCTCTCTCTCACACGCACACGCACACTCGCACACTCGCACACGCGCGCGCGCACACACGCACACACATCAGTGTATCGATCGATCCACGACGTCACGATATAGTTAATATGTATATGCACACGCATTCGCACGACTCTCATTCAGAATTTTTTTTCCATTTCTTTTTCTTTCTTTCTTTTTTTTTTCTTTCTTTCTTTCATTCACAGCCAACGAAAGGGTTCTTCTCGAGTTTACATTATTGTTGTTGTTGTTGTTGTTGATATATATATATATTTTTTTTTTTCTTTTACCGTCAGAAGAACTTTTTTTTACATTTTAAGCATCTCGAAGAGAATTATATCGATCACTCGATCAATCGTGGCAAGATCGTTCGTCTTCGTTGGCCTGACATTCTTTCTCTTTCTCTCTCTCTCTCTCTCTCTCTCTTTCTCTCTCTCTCTCTCTCTCTCTCTCTCTCTCTCTCTCTTTCTCATACTCACTTCGTAGAATTACCCTTAAACCTTAAATCATAATACTATTCAATACTTGTTGAAGCTCATAATAAGTACATACTTCGAGGATTAGATTATCAATTATTGTATTTAATTCTTACGATCCTACGATTTTTCGTACACTTTTTAAACATAAGTGTGTACATTCGTTCATAAACATGTATTCTCGATCTCTCTTTCCCCCTTTCGAAAAATTTTCTAAACGACGATCCTCGATCGATCCATCGATATATGATCTTTTTTTTTATCATACTCGGCATTAATACGACGAGGCTGATAGGTACAAAAGGTAAGTCATCGAACCTGAATGGCAGTATTTCGACGACATCTGTACAAAGGGATTAAAATATATATATATATATATATATATATATATATATATATATATATATATGTATGTATGTATTTATGTATATGTGTATGTATATGAATACATAAGAAAAAATTAGGGAAATGAATTACGACAATGATTGAAAACGCACATTTGATCTATCGTCTCTATCCATCTTTAAATGATTATGAGAACAAACGTAAAAAAAAAGAATCAAGAAAACAAAAAGAAAGAAAAAAGAATATAGAAAAATTATCGGTTTTTCTTATCATCGGAAATACAAATTTTCAATTTTTTCGTTTATGTATATATATATATAGGAACCTCCATGTAGAAATGGGAATTAATTAATGGCTTCTTTCGGAATTTTACGAAAAATTGAAATTTATAGAAGAGAAAGGTGTCATGACCTCCCTGTTATATCAACCATTTTTACCAAGTTCAATCGTCCTCGATTAAAAAAAAAAAAAAAAAAAAAAAAAAAAAGAAAGAAAAAAGTAGAAAGAAAATAAAAATAATAAAAAATAAGAAAACCGTTTTAGATTTTCCATGTGATGACATAAAAAATATCTAGGTCACGAAGTAATCTAATGAAAGATAAAATATTTCCAAGTTTTATTATATTTTCTCATAAAACTGTGTTCCATCCATTATGATATTAATATAAAAGATATTCTTTAGACGATCAATCGTTAGACTCGAAATTTTTACAGCGTATCGATCTCGTTCAAACGAATTTGCATAGGGAAAAAATAGATCCCTTTCTTCCGTTTTTTTTTTTTTTTTTTAAGAGTATACGAAAACGAAGTCGAAGGAAGAATTGTAAGAATTAAAAATTAAAAATTACAAAAAAAAAAAAAAGGAACAAAAGGCAATGGAAACAGAATAAGGCAAGGGAGAGAAAATTTTAATTACGAAGCAAAGAGCGTCCCGTTATTCTATGTCGTAAAATCTACATTTTATTATTTGTGTTGTTGACGTTGTTGTTGTTGTTGTTGTTGTTGTTGTTATTTATTGTTGTTTAAAACCTACGTAAAATGTTTGCATTCGCGTTTCGTAAATTTCTTCTATATGTACAAATACTTACGCGTACGCGACATATTCTTTTTCTTTTTTTTTTTTTCTTTTCGTTTCAAGTATGGAGCTTGCTTGGAACAAGAAGGGAGGAAGGGGCTTTGAGCTCAAGGGAAAGGATTGGTAAAAAGAAGGCAGCCGAAAAAGCTCCTCTCGACTACGAGGGAGCTTTTCTTCGCGCTTAGAGAGACCGAACGAACTCGCTTTTAGCACCGTGACGATAAGAACGCGCGTGGACCACTTTATCTCTCTCTCTCTCTCTCTCTCTCTCTCTCTCTCTCTCTCTCTCTCACTCTCTCATTTCCCATTTGTGAATGAGAATGAAAAGGCAAGGCAAGTAGGTAACGTAGAAATAAGAAAGAATAACGAAATTGTTTTACGTTTCATAAAAAGAATATAAGAGCGTGAATTTTGCAAAAATTCAATGAACAATTAATTTTCATTATTTTTTTTTAAGGAATTTCTTTTTCTTTCTTTCCTTTTTAAATTGTCCCCTTCTTCCGTATCACAGATTTAGTAATGATTTTTAGAAAAAAAAAAAAAAAAAGGAAATTGTACCTCCGATGTTAGATCAATTCATAATTTCTCTTTACTACTTGCTTGATTTCCCAGGTATCTACATGAGAGAAAGAGATAGAGTGAGGGAAGGATAGAGGAGAGAAGAGAGAGGAAGAAGAGAGAGAGAGAGAGAGAGAGAGATAGGGTGAAAAAAATCTTTCTATCCAATCCAATCCAAATCGTCGAGGCGCGAGCTCTCGCGTCCGTCCGTGCGTATTTTCTCCATAATGCGTATATATCTTATCATATATATATGTGTGTGTTTGTATGTATGTATATGTATAATATGTTTAATACGTACGCGCGTGTCCCTCTTCTTTTTTCCTTAATATACCTGCTCCATGCACGTATATCTTATATTTGTGTGTACGTGTTTTACGTGTGTGTATCTATTTACAGCGAAGCGATTACAAAAATTGTCGCGAAGGAACGAGATATTTATTACTGGCTACCGATCGTCGCGAAATATTTCATTCGCGAGTGATTCGCGAATATATACTTACACACGCATATATATATATATATATATATATATGTGTGTGTGTGTGTGTGTGTGTGTGTGTGTGTGTGTGAAAGTATATACGTATGTACATACACGCGATCGCATTTGCGAAACGAGAGGGAGAAAAAATCGCGAGGACCACGGGCACCGGATAATAATAATAATAATAATAATAATAATAATAATAATAATAATAATAATAATAATAATAATAATAATAATAATATCGATAATGATATAAAAGAAGAAATAATAATAATAAAAAATAAGAATGGAACAATGCAAGACATTACGATTTTTCGAGTTCGTCCGAAGAAGATAGGAAAATAAGAGAAAGGAATAAAGTAAAGAGATTCATTATCTCTCTTTTTTCCTATCCCTCTCTTTTCTCTCTCTCTCTCTCTCTCTCTCCCTCTCTCCCTCTCTCTTTCTCTCTCCCAACCCTTTCTCTTCTTATTGCATTACGGATTTTAATCGTCCGACAATCGAGTATCCTCTAAGGGACGAAGAAACTCGAGAAATCGAAGATTTCCGAGGATGAGTAGCAAGCTAAGAGCGATACTACGGATGCTGTTGTTGCCGGTGTTGGTGCTGCCACTGCCTCTCGTCCCCGTGTTCGTCGTTGGACCAACGCGACCCTCTCGTGTCATCGTCAGCGCGCTTTGATATTCGTAATCTCGGCTCGATGTGCGCTCCAACGAACGGTTCTATCAGACCAAGGGAGTGCCGTATACTTCGTTCGTATGGAGATTCTGATTGCTATCGTTCTGGCACGATACGCATTGCTGAAACAGGGAAATAAAACTAGCCGACCCTTAAGAGATTGTTCTCCTCCTTCGTTTAACGTCGCGCGACTTGAAGGGAAAACGTTCGTATGATACTTTTTTTTCTGTCTTTTATTTTTTTTCTTTATGGATGACACGCAAACCCGACGAGAAGGTTATACTTCGTTCGCGAGAAAAATCGATCGGATACGAGCGTACACTTGTACCTTTTCCTTTTTTTGTTCCTTCTTTCATTTTTTGTTTTTTTTTCTTCTTTAACCAGGCGTAATAACGAAAACCGATCGAAATTAATTAGGATATCGTAAAGTTAAGACTCACCGCTTGTCTCCGTTCCCAACTCTTCATCGCGGATTTATATTTTTCGAATTCGTGACACCAGTTCGAGTATATCTTCTGATAATCATTGGACTTAGCCGGAGCAGAACATCTGTGAGCGTCCACGGTAATATTGTAAGAGCAAAGAAGAGCACCGCCGAGCCAGCAATCGTATCTCCCGGCATCCTGCTCGTTCACCCCGACGATAACCAATCCCTTTTCCGAAGTCTCAATGAACTTGTCACCGCCGACACCGTATTTGTAAGCTATCTGATATCGGCCCTTTTCTTTACTGTAGTGATACCATCTGACCTCTTGATTTGACAGGACCTCTGGCATCTTGACGAAACAACCGAGATGAACCGATTGACCCCACGTAACCACGAGCTTTCGTTTACCCACGCTACTATCGCATACGTCTGCCGTGCTGTTCGATACGTCCTGGAGTAATCTGAGGAGAACAGATGGAAACAAAAATATATAAATATAAATAAAATAAATGAATAAAAAGGTAGAAGAAAAGAAAGAAATATTTCGTTGACTTTCGACGTTTCCAAAAGAGACGATTTTACGAACGATATAACTCTGGCTGTATTAAGAAAGAAGGGAAAAAAAAATGTTAAATCACTACGGTAGAAAAAATTCAATTAATTCGAATAGAATAATTAGAAATAAGAAAAAGAAAAAAAAAAAAGAAAAAGAAAAATATATATTTACTTCAACAAAAAAATTCCCGATCAAAAGGGGACTGTTGGTTCGAGGCAAGAACGTGTATATGTAAGTAACTACTATTTCTGGGAACCGTCGGATGGTCGAATAGTTGTGGAATACCTCGAGAAATTTTGTGTGTTCTCGATGCTTGGACAGAAATTCAATTAAGGAACGTACCCTGGCTCGTATGGCTTGCAGGTATTGCTGTCTTTGTCCCAACCGCAATAGGGATCGTGAACGCAGCGCAAGCAGTTGTCGTATCGGCGTGTACACATTACAAGATCGATCTGCTTTATTCGATGATCCGATGCGACGTAGAGTGCCTTGTGCTCCTTAGAAATTTCCATCGCCTGAATCGGTTCTCCAGGCGTGACGTCAAACACGTCCAAGAGGATCGACTGAGACTCGCCGTTGTTGTCGATCCATTGGACGACCTTATGAACGCGGCCATCACCTGTAACAGACGTGTCAAATCCTTATTAGAATTTCCCTCTTGATAAGGATATACCATAAACGTCTAATTAGAACTTTTGCGTAGCTCATAATATTCGTTATATAATATAATATCATTAAATATAATAATAATAATAATAAAATAAAATTTAGATAATATTGAATCATCGTTATTATTATTATTATTATTATTATTATTATTATTATTATTATCTAAATTTTTATCGGACAATTTTAATTATTTTAAATTATGACGATAATAACCTCGTTATTTTATGTCCAATCCATATTTTCTAAAGTGAACGATTAATAATTAAGGTAGAACAAAACGTATGAGATAACAACAACCGTACGAGAAACAACGCGAGCTTATAAACCCGTACGCCTCGATAAATAAAAAGCCATATGTTTAATCCCGCAAAAGTTAATTATTTTCATACGACCGTATCTCCGGCAAACGGCACACTTTTATCGTGCGACCGTTAATACCGTAACTGCACGCAACTAACGAGACGCGTCGAAGCTTCGGCCGGTTTATTAGATAATGAAATTTGTACGAGATACGGAGACAATCGTTGATAAGAACGTACGAGAAAGGCTTCGAGCAATAGATTTCTCGCGAATTGCATCATACCGATTAATACTCTTTCGTGATCGTTTCAATAAAAAAAAAAAAAAAAAAAAGAAGGAGTTAAGTACGTTTTATTTTTATGAATTCAAAAATATCGCAAATGGCATATTAGATCTAATCGTAAGGCGTAGAACACGATTTTAAAAATGTTATATGATGATAGTTTATATTAAAAACGATAGCTATCTCTAGCGTTAATAATTCCGTAAGAAAAATGTTAGTTCATCTTATTTCTCCCTCTTTGCTTCACGATTAGTTATCTTCTTTTTCTCTTTGAGATAAAACGAGAATCTTCTCGCTTCACCGGAATATCGATAAAACGAGGGGAAAAAAAAGAGGCATAAGGGGAAGAGAGAAAAGAGAGAGAGAGAGAGAGAGAGAGAGAGAGAGAGAGAGAGAGAAAAGAGCTGCTTTCTTTTACTACGTAAGATGAGAGGAAAAGCACTCACTGGATCCAGCGTAGTAGACCGTGTAATCCAAATCAATGCCGACAAAGTCGATACGAAGTTTATCGACGACGAGTCGCGTGAGCATGACGTCGCGCTTGTAAAAGACCGGCTTCTCGTTCTCGTGCGAGATCGCAGAGTCCATCAATGGATGAGATCTTATAAAATTGAGGACGGTATCCGGTAAGGACTCTGTGTCGTTCACACACTGTCCCGGACGTGGTTCTGGTACTTTATTTGATAGTACGGGCAACCATGCGCTGCTGCTAGTCGCTTGTTCCTTAAATTTCCCGCGGAAAGCTTCCTGGATCGAGTCGATGTGGAAGGAACAGATTGCTGATCCCATCAATCCGTTTGTCGAAGTTGTGAAAGTTCCGTAAAAGTGTGTGTCGTCGCCCGGTACTTTGTAGATGCTCTCTGAAATCACGATCAAAAGAATTTCCATCGTACGATTTTGTTTCGAACGAACGAAATCTATTTCTTATCACATTTTTCTTGGACCAAAGAAAATCTGAATGTTCTCGATATTTTTTTTCGATTTTTTTTTAGAGCATCCGATAATTCCAACGAATTTTAATATCCGTGACGAGTTATCGGGATTCGAAGCTAAACTTCGATTAATTTTTATTCAGAATTATTTGAGAGGAATGGGAATATAGAGAAATTAAATTGATAGATTGCTTACGTATTTCGTTGAAGTAGAAGGGAAATTCGCCGGGTATCGAGCAATTCAGTCTGGCTTTCAGATACGTCACCCAGTTCTGAGACAGTATCTTTTTACCTCCGGTGTCCCTCTTGCAAACTCTGGCCACGCGAGAGTACACGCTTTTGCCACAATTTATGTACTCGACCGCGGTCTCGCGGAAAAAGAAGAACACGTAGCTGCCAATGTCGTACGATCCGACGAAGTTTGGTTCTGAAAAAAAAAAAAAGAAGAAAACATTCAAGAGTTACGTCGTATTAATTAAACGAATATCGTCGATGGATAATCGTCAAATAAAAATATAAAACAATTCGATTAAAAACTTGTTCGTATAGGTGTACATCGCATAATAAAACAGAACCCCTGTTTAAGAAAAAAAAAAAAAAAAAAAAAAAAAAAATAAAGAAAAGAAAAGTAAGCAAAAGAAGTATCCTTAACGAAGCAACGAATTTTACGTCGTTTTCTTTTTTCTATACGTCGTTGTCTTCATTGCTTTAACTCGTAAACTTGTCCGAAGGAAGCAAAAGAAAAAATAAAAGAAAAAAAAAGAAAAAAATAACGAGAGAAAGTAAAAGAGGTAAAATTATGGTTCGACGGAGACTCGTTCGTTCGTTCGTTCGTTCGTTCGTTCGTTCGGTAGTTGCGAAATTCGAAATAAGTGTGTATACGTGAGCGTGAAAACTGTAAAATGAACGTCCCAAGGATTCTAGCAAGTCGTGGGTTAACTTAAAGCGAGAAACGAAAGAGAGAGAGAGAGAGAGAGAGAGAGAGAGAGAGATCTTTTTTTCCAACGGTGGCGAGAAAGAAACCGTAGAGGGGAGAAAGGGAAAGGGAAAGGGAAAGATAAAGAAAGCGAACGACTTTTGTAGTTTTCATTTAGCACTGGCCGGATCTTCGCAAGCGGCGGCTTAACGCAAGTTTAATGAGCATCCACTTGTCGTTTTACGATCCACAATCGTAAAACCGTTTAACGGTTCACTCGTTACGAGCATCGGAGTGCTAATAATTCCTTGAATTCAGACGGTACGCCGAAAAATCGAAAACCAAGGGTTGCTCGGTGCACATTATCTCTAGAGAAATACGTACGTGTTCGTGCGAATCAACGTTTAAAAAATTTAAAGAACCCTGCCCCCCCCACCCACCCAACCTCCTTCGCATTCATTCGCACGGAAGATAATCCCTCTACCGTCCGTTTCCTCGTCGAATTAATATTTTCGTTAAAATTATCTCTTCTGTCTCTTTCGATCATCTGGAAATGAAGGCTGAAAATGGATTTTCGAGTTCGGTATACACAGCTGGTAGAAAAGGATCAGAAGAGAGAAATATAGAAAAAGTGAGAGAGTGAGAGAGAGATAGAGAGAGAGACGAAACTTGTAAACTTTATGAAACCGGTCCCTCGGGTGATTTCATTATTCCTCCTCTTCTCTTCGTACGAAATCGAGAGCAACCTTCTAACAGAAAATTTCTTTCCCCTCTCTCTCTCTCTCTCTCTCTCTCTCTCTCTCTCTATCTATCTATCTATCTCTTTCCTTATCGCTATAGCAACTGTTTCCATTCGCAGTGGAATAGATACGACACTAGTCAGACGCGAATCCCAGCGATGAAAACGGAACGCGTATCTCTTTCAGCGATTCAGAGTTTTCTTTTATGCTCTTTTCAGTTTCTATTCTCCCCCCCCCCCCAAAAAAAAAAAAAATACAAGAAACGTTTTGCAACTTCGATACATCAAACTTCCGGCGTCGAGGCGTGTCAGACAATCGATTTAATCGCTGAACTGTGAGAGAGAGATTGCGCCATCCCACACCGGCTCTACTCTCACAACACACTTCGTTCCCGTTTCACGTCGCATAATGTAAAACCGAGGGAATGAGCGAAAGAATGGTAGAGAAAAGAGAGAGAGAGAGAGAGGGAAAGGGAAGGGAGGGGAGGGAGGGGGAAGGGAAAGGTTTGTACCAGGACGAGGAGCGATTTAAACGCAGAAAAATTCCATCCACCCCATCCAGAACCCGTCATTTTCCTCCGCCGACGAGCACGCGTTTATTTTGCATAAAGCAGGCGTTTGCCTTCGATAAACAAGCACGAGGTGTACTATGTGCACAAAGCGAATAATTAATTCGCCCGGAGAGAGAGAGAGAGAGAGAGAGAGAGAGAGAGAGTACCTTTTTCTATCGACGTATATTGTCCTACGCGTCGAATATGTTTCACATTTTCTGTAAGTATGTTAGATGTTTCTATTCTAATCGTACTATTTCACTCTATTAACGTTAACATTCCTTCGTAAATAACGTAATAGGCGGGTATACCTCGCAAGTTGTGTATTGTATAAACAATCGAAAACGTTAACGAGGCAAACCTCGTTATCTTCGATATCTATCGCACACGCACACGTTTTGTTCATCGGCACTAAAAAGGCAGCCAACTACTTGTGTTCGTATTAATTTGCATAATTTCGATCATAAAAATATACAGAATACATAGCTTCATATATACATATATATATTTATATATAGATATATATATATATATATATATATATATATATATATATATATATATTATCTATATATAAGCGGCCAAGGTGCATCGACCTTAAATCTTAACGAGCACCATGGAATAGGTTTAACTAAACTAGTTTGAAAGTGCAAGAAGGAGAGAGAGAGAGAAAGAGAGAGAGAGAGAGAGAGAGAGAGAGAGAGAGAGAGAGAGAAGCAAACATACGAGTATAATATCCACGAAGGAGGAAGTAGTCACGCGACATCGTCGAAAGCTCGTTTCACATGCGCAAGGACGCGTGAAAGTGGACGCTCGTCGGTCAGTTATTCAGAGCTTGTTAAGGGCTCTCGTGACGTTCTCTCCCTTTATCGTATCCCTTTGGTCCTTCTCTCTCAATATCTCTCTCTCTCTCTCTCTCTCTCTCTCTCTCTCTTTCTCTGTCTTTCTCTCTGTCGCTTTTGCTCTCTTGCTCTCACTTCGTTGATCATATATCCATTTCAACTCCGTATCGTTCGTCAACTAATTCGAGGAACTTTTCGAAAAGCAAAGACAATAGATGCGCCATTGCGAATTTCTCTTCGTGACATGTTTCGATTTTGCTCGAATTGCTAACGAGTTAATTAATAACAAAATGATTCATCGGTATAACTACTCTCCATCCTAAAACTTATTTACAAACGATTCTCTAAGTGTTAGTATATTACAGGAACGTATATTACCATATGATGAATGATTTGAGACGAACTAGAGCATGATAATGTTAGTTATTACTAACAAAAGGGACACTAACTAATGTCTAAAAATTTGCAACTCTATTTGTATGATAAAATTCAATAGAGAATAACATACATACATACATAACACACACACACACACATATATATATATATATATATATATATATATATATATATCAGACTATACCTATGTATCGTTAACAATGCAAATACAATAAACAACGAACTCGCTCTATTGTAATATATGATAATATACTACAATTAATTTACTACTAGTAAACCAATTGAACCTAGCAAATGATCAATCGATCGGTGAGTAAATATCCCGAACGGACTGTTCTCCATTAGACATGAGATTGGCGTACAGAGAGATACTACCGTCAATTGCTAATACATAGATCGTTGATTAGATTATATATCTTATCAAATTGTTTATAACGAATTGTTAAATGCTTGTGTCTATGTAGATACACGTGTATATACGTTGAGTATCGAACGTTAGTGAATCAAAAATTATTCATGAAAATAAATTTGTTTATAACAAATTATTCGTAAAAAATTATAAAACGCACACACAAACATGTATTATATACATACATACATATATATATATATATATATATATATATATATATATATGGATTATTTAGCGTTAGTCGAAAAAGAATTAATTACAAAATTTTTTTGGTATAAAATATTGTTTATAACAAATCGTTAATTATTATTAACTTTATGATCGGAGGATAGAGGAAAACGTATGCTTTAATATGATTTTCGTTTCAAGTCTCTACGACCATTAGTTCCAGAGATATTCGAATTTAAAAAACAAATAGCTTCGGTAATAAATTGGCCAAATATGGTTTCATTGAAGAATGCACATTGACACACTGACCTATATTAATTCTTGGAAATTACGCGAGCCGCTCAGCTGACTGACATGAATACTTTTTTCGCTTATAGTACCGCGAACATATGAATGGCCGAATTATGAATGGCAATCTTTCGAAGGCGATATCTTTGGAAGGAAAAGTCGTAGAGGGTTGAAAGAAACGTTGTTTAAATGGGAAAGACATTCTCCTTTTAACTACGTGCTCGGATATTATCGATATAATAGAATCGATATCGACGAGAACGATTCGTCATAAACGTTTATCTCACGTTACATCGATGGAAATGAATTTTTCTCTCTTTTTTTTTTTTTTTTTTTTTTTTAGGATAATAAAACTCTTCCACGTCAGAAGCAAAAATTTATATCCGGTGAGATATTAATTATTATCGATTTGAATGAATACAAACGAACGAAACAACGTGAGCCATCGTTCGATGAAGTATCGAGCGATCGGTTAAATGAAATTAAAAAAAAAAAAAAAAAAAAAAACGAGAGAGACTTGCTGACGACAACTTCGTAGACCGAAAATAAAGCGAGATACCAACGTAATTCCTTCATTAAAGTCAGGGTGAAAGTTATTACATCAGGGAATATCCGCGCAAATTTTCTCTTGTTGCCATAGACGCGTAAATACATAGACATATACAAGGTAGAAGGCGAGAAGGGGGGAAGAGGGAAGAGAATTTCGAAGACGCGAATTCATTCGTCTCGAGGTCCCTCCACCCTTACCCCTCCTCTCTCTCTCTCTCTCTCTCTCTCTCTCTCTCTCTCTCTTACTCTTGCATTTAATCAACGCCTCTGCTAATAGACAAACTCGATGCGGAGAATGGCTCTTGATAGCGAGCGAGGAGTCTGCGTAGGGTAGGAAAGTGAAAGAGTAAGAGAGAGTGAGAGAGAGAGAGAGAGAGAGAGAGAGAGAGAGAGGAGAGAGAGAGAGGTAAAAGGGGCCGTCCTCAAATTAAACGACGAAACAAATGGCTAATCATGCATCCCGTGGGGGGTGCCACGAAAGATACAAAGTGGAGCCGCACCATCCACCTTTCACCCCTTACGCTCGACGATTCGAGGCTGTCGGGTCGAGAAGAGGTCGAGTGGTGGCACGTTTCGCTCACGGGAAAAACAGAGATAGAAAGATAGGAAGAGAGAGAGAGAGAGAGAGAGAGAGAGAGAGGAGTACCCTCTTGAGAAATATAAGGCAACTACTTTCACGCTAGTATTTCCAACAACCACTACCTGGGCAATACTCGACATCCCTTGCTACTATTTCGCGCGCGCGCGCGCGCAAGAGAGAGAGAGAGAGAGGAGGTACGATACGTTTTGTGAAATCAGAGTAAGCTTGACGTTAATTAATTGAAGAATCAGATATACGTGTTCCTCGTCACTTCGATTCTTTCTAATAATATTCTCTAGAACGTCGAATAGATGTTTTCTTTTTTTTTTTCTTTTTTTTTCTTAATGGATCACTATATTCTTATACCAACGAGTTTACTTTTTCATCGAAATAGCATCATAGAAGAAAAGTTAGCGCGTGCAGACTCTCCCCTTTTTTTCCAACGCTCTTTAGAAAAAAAAAAAAAAAAATAATAATAATAAATAAAACGAAGAAAGAAAAAAATACATGGAAACGATGAAGTTAAGAGACAAAAAGGGAGGCAGTAATGGTAGTCGTTTAGTTGGCAAAGGGCAATATAAGGAAGGGTGTTATTTTGTTACCACCTACTTTCCTTTCTTTCGCTCATTCTCTTTCTCTTTCTCTCTCTCACACACACACACACATTCACACACGGACGCGCGCGCGCACACACACACACACACATATACATTCGATAATTCTCTCGAAGATTTTCAAAGCATCCCTGCGTAAGTAACGTCTCACCCTCTCGTACTATCGGTCTCGGTCTTTCCACGTGGTGGTACTATTCGAAGAGGCTGTCGCGAGTTGTTCAGGAGGAAGCTACCATCGGCCTTGGGAAATGGAAAGGCAGGGTGGTGCAGCGGAGAAAAGGGGGAAAAGCTTCCCAACACGCGAGGGGCTTTACGCCGCGATCGTTTAAGCCCCGAAAACGTGTCCCTCGAAATACGAAAGGCTTTCGCTACTTCAAAGTACTCCGTCGCTCTTCCGGCCTTGTCTACTTATTCTCTCTCTCTCTCTCTCTCTCTCTCTCTCTCTCTCTCTCTCTCTTGTTCTTCGAGTAAACTCACCCCGAACTTCGAGCTTTTTAGACGACGTTCACCATTTCATTCTATCTCCATCTTTCTCCTCTCTCTATCTTTCTCTCTCTTTCTCTCTCTCGAGCCTGTCAAAACTCCGTTCTAAGTCTAATGGAAATTTCATTGTCGCGAATGCACCTAGTAATTGTAGGCTCTCCGTCTCTAACTTGCGTCCTTTGTGTCAATATTAGAAGGAACGGGGAATGGGAGATACGGGAGAGGGTTGGCGCTCGGCCTTCTCTTTCTCTCTTGGATTATTCTTAGTTGGCAAAGTACTCTCGCAATGGATAACTATTATGAAAAGGGATGGAATGCACTTTTGAACGTTTTCCGATAATAATTATCTACGATGTTAGCCGTTTTACGATCGATCTTTCTAAACTCGATTTTATCCAATAATCTTCTATCGCTCTTTGAAACTTTTTTTCTTTTCTCTCTTTTTTTTTTTTTTTTTTTTTTTTTTTATGATAACGCTAATAACGATGAAACTATAATGAAATATATATGTATACGTAAGGTCGTTCTTTCTCTCTTTTTAAATAGAATCTTTTTATATATATATATATATATATTTTTTTTTATGTATATAAATAAAAAATGTACTCACTGTCGAGCCATTTGGAGTCATACTTGAGGGTCCTCTTGAAGCTGAAAGCTTTTCGGCCGGTCGTCAAATTGTAAAGATCCGTACGAAAGATGACTGTGTCGGCTTTCGTAAATTCGGCGTTTGTTCCGGAATAAAGGGCCGGCAAATCACCGGGATTACCCTTTTCTACCCAAACTGCCGTCGAATTGTCAGCAGGATCGTAAGGACACTTTGCTATACCCATACCAACGCCGGGAACGAACTCGTGTCGTGGTAAATGCGTTAGATTGCTCTGCAAACGAAAACGGAAATTGAATTCGATGGGATGTAACAGACAGAATGCATATTATAATATTCTATTAGCCATTTTGCAATTATGTATATCCGTTGGGTGTAATATACTGCCTAATGAATGTAAATTGGAATGGGCATAATGCGATACGTAGCCATTGTATACCCAATGGAAACAGAAATTCCCATTATTACGTTAATTAGATGGTTGAGTTTAGAAAATAGAATATATTTCATGTCTTTTCCAATCTTTCTTTTTTGAAATTTCATTCATCCTAATATCAATTATATTGATGGACTCGCGATAAATTGAAAGCCAATGGTAGAAACGATAAATACCGTTATATAGGAGGAACTATACTCACATAAATCACCCAATCCTTTGGAGAGTGTGCGTTTGTGCCGCACATGTAGAGTCGATTGCCATCTCCCATCGGTTGTATCACTCTTATGTGGTTACGACAGTCGAAATGCTGAAAAGTAGAGGGAAAGAAGGAAATTGAATTTTTCGTCGAAACGACAGAAACGGAAAAGGCCTCATGTAAAAAGGGACTTTCAATATGCTTCTGATTCTTTCGTTCTCGTACTTCGCGCGAGATGAGAGCCTCCCGAAAAATTTCTACTCAACGATATAAAGAGAGAAATAAGTAAGTAAAAGAAAAGAAAAGACCATATCTATACATTTTCTTCTTCTTTCTCTTTTTTTTTTTTTTTACGTCTACACCAAATATATGTACATCTTTTTTTTCTCTCTCTCTCTCTTTCTCTCTCTCTCGCGAGAATCACGCGGTCGATCACGTCGGTCGCGTATTTCGCAGCCAATCGGTACAGAAAATAAATTGGCTTTGTCGTCACGTACGGAATATTTGCGTGGACCTTACACCTCGGCTATGCATACACGATGAATATAAATGAAGCTCAGCTAAGCGTCCGCCTTCGATGTTATAAAGGAAAAAGAGAGAGAGAGAGAGAGAAAGAGAGAAGCAGAGAAGTGCACCTCTGTGATATGCGAACGATTTAGGAATGAAAAACACGATCGACCAGGAAAAATCTTTCTTTTACCTTTCTTTTTCTATTCTTTATTCTTGAATATATTTCTCTTTCTTTTTCTTTCTTACCCCTCCCTCAAAACCCCCCTCCTCTCTCTCTCTCACTTTCTCGATTTAAACGTACTTGATATGAAACGGACGCGACAATGTTATAAATGCTATTCGAGATACGGTTGAATTTATTCTCACTTCGTATTTCTATCGTTAATAAAAAGCAGCGAAATATTAAGTTGAATTTTCAAAAAAAAAAAAAAAAAATATTAATAATACCCTTTTAATTCTATCAAATCGATACAGAATTTTTTTCCTATCGTTCGAATAAAAGATTTGGATTGCTTTAAAAGATTAAACAGATATTTTAATTCGATAAATCTTACCTCGGATTTACCCTTTGACACACAATTAGCGACATTACTTGGTTCCAGATTTAGGGCATCCCTCTGTAACAGAAAAGAAAAGAAAAGAAGTTAATACACTAAAAATATAAAATAAACTATGCTAATGGTAGATCATAGTATGATTGTATGAACTATGACAATATTAGATACATAGATCGTTTTAATTTCTAATTTTTTGTTTCTTCTTTTCTTTCATTCGCTTCCATACACATACAATGGGTACACGTTTGAAGAGTTCGTCTAATATTTCTCCCCGGTTAACAACAACAATGGTTACAACCCTTCCAAAGGGTTTCGCAATCCTTTCTTTTCTTTTTTTTTTTTTTCGTCGCCAAGCTCAAAAAGCTCAAGTTTTTGACTTCGAAGAAGGAGGCAAGAAGAGCGCATTCTTCACATTTTGTTGGTGGCGAACAAGTGGATGCTGTCACGTTAGATAACAAACATCTCCGTGTTACGTATCTTGGGATATACGAATCGTAGTGGAATAAGGTCAACATTCAACGTTAGTAACAAAAATTCGTACTTTCGTCTCTCTTCCTCTCTCTCTCTCTCTCTCTCTCTCTCTCTCTCTCTCTCTCTCTCACAATCGTTTTCTTTTGTCATTAATTATTGAAATTATTGAACAAAAATTTTTTTTATTACATTTACCGTAATTATTAAAAAGAAAAGAAAAATATATATACACACACACACACACATATGTATATATATATATATATATGTGTGTGTGTGTGTGTATAAAATAAAGAGAGAATCATTGGTTCTACGATCGAGCTAATACAATATGGAACATTTTCAAACATCGGTGAGCCATTGTTACACTTCCCAGCCCGCAACCACCACCTCGGACACCTTCTTCCTGACACACAAAGCATTTCGTGTCGGTGACCAGGTCGCGGCTACGATTCGGAACCAGGAAGTGGTTCGTTTGCACGGTCAATCGTCCGAAACGCGTTAGCCTTAACGATCGATCTCCTGCGGACGTCGCGTGCCACTCCCGTGCACTCTGTCACGAGCAGAAACGCCGGCGATCCTTGAAATTGTACCCCCTTGTACCCTCTATACACTCGTCCTCCTCCTCCTCCTCCTCTTCCTCCCCCTCCACCTCCTTCATTCAACGACCAAAGGCTCGACCCAAAAACGACCAAAAGACGAAGAAACTGGAAAAGCAAGTTGACAGCTGACTTTGACGTACATCCTCTGCTTTCTTTCTTTCTTTCTTTTTTTTTTTTTACTTGTTTTTTCTTTTTCTTTTTCTTTTTCTTTTCTTTCTATTCCTCGTCCCTGCCGTTAAAATCCTTGAATTTCGGATACGAGATACGTATCCTCGTGCAGTTAGGAAATTAAAGTATATCCGTAGAATAACAGAAATATTACTCTGACTCTGGAGAAGAGCGTAAATATAACTGTCATTCGAAATTAAGTAAAGAGATATAAAATTATTAGGACAAAACGCGATCTTGCATTGATTCGCTTAATACCGATTTTATTTGCGTCAAAAATAAAAAAATAAAATAAAAACGAGCGAGCGAGAGAGAGAGAGAGGGAGAAAGCGAGAGAGAAGAAAGAAAGGAGAAGGGGAAATAAAACGCCCGAACGTGACGTTTCCTTTTCTATTTTTTTTTCTTTTTTTTTTTTTTTCATTCTTAATCGAGATTCGTATATTCCGTGATCTCGAAAGTAAAGCCATTTCGTAAGCATATACCTTTACCGTTAGAAGTTGGTGCAAAACGCTATGCCGCGCCGGGCACGTTAATAATAACTGTCGCAGGGGATTTCGACGAGTCTCGCAGTTAAGATAATCTTCTTAAGGAAACTACGTACTCGGTGACTACAATTACTCTTGAAATACCGCCGCGTACGGAGCAACGAGTCGAACGGAGCTTTCGTTACCGGGAAACGTGCAATATAACGTCAAGCAAAAGAAGGGGTCGCTAGAGAAAGAGAGAAAATGAGAGAAAGAGAGAGAGAGAGAGAGACAGAAGAATTCTCTCTCTCTCTCTCTCTCTCTCTCTCTCTCTCTCTCTCTCTCTCTCTCTCTCTCTCTCTCTCTCTTTCGAACCTCCTTAAACCATTTTCCTGTTGCAAAACGACGAACACGACGAAGTAGTATAGCATTACAGTTACGCCTTACGTTTCTCCTATCGAATCTCATCCCTCACCTTTCTCCTTCTAGCCTCCCACCCTCCCTCCCTCCCTCCCATCCCTCCCTTACCCCCCTCCCGTTTTACCGTCTACACGTTTATTTCCATGGAACTTGGTAGCGAGACTTAACGAAATTAGTTCCTTTGAACTATCTACAACGTCGTTTCGAGTTTTCTCTCATACGCTTAAAACTTAAATTACACAATCCCGTTGCTAAAATATTTAAGCGATATTTCGATAATCATTTCGTCGAAGTAGAATAAGAGAAAGAAACGGATCGATCGACCGATCGATTAATCGATAAGAAACTTTCTTAGTCTGTCAGTTCGTTCGAAAGCGTAGGGTTAAGGATAAAATCGTTGCACCGTACGATTGCGATAATTTCATTCGGTTAACGGGCAAAGTCAATCTCTTTGTTACTACGTTCGTATCCGTGTGTGTCCTTTTGCGAGGGTTGTACGTACACGTTGGATAGTTTACGCGTTAAGTACAACGCGTAGCTGCATTAAATGCCTTGCAGACGCAACTGCTCGTCCCTTTCCATCTTCTCGTACAGATAGAAGCCGGTAATTAAAAGCGTAGAGCGTTACCTGTATAAGCCTCTCTCCTACTCTGCTACGTGTGGCTTCCCTCGTTATACTAATCATTGCTATACCCCGTCTCTCTCTCTCTCTCTCTCTCTCTCTCTCTCCACCCCCCTCTCCTACCCCCAGTCATATCACCGTTTGTAAGTTAGAGACGCGGAGATAGTTCGGAACGGGAGGGATATGACGACGACGAGGGCCAGGATCAGTCGAGGATGTTAACGCTTAGAAATGGCCTCGACATGCGTTGCCTATGTTGGAAAACCCAAATGCTTTTGCCCATCTAACGACTTCAGTTTACTATGAGTAAAAATGCCCTCAGATTTACAACGGCTAAATTCGTAACGTAAAAGCGCCTAATGTTTGCATAATAAAAACGCAAGGACATCTCGTAAACGAGAACTATACGACGACGTTCGTCGATTTTTTTTTTCTTTTTTGTATCATAGATCGTCTCGGTTACGAAGCAATGAATGATTTTTGAACAGAACTGGTCGGATGAAGTTTATCTTTTTTTCTTTCTGTTGTTATTGTTACTTTATTTTCTTTTTCTTTTTTTTTTTTTCTTATAATTATTCGGCAAAAATCGATCAGAGAGATCGTCAAATTTCAGATCGATCGCGAGGATGGGAGAGATACGAGCGTGACTCGGTGAAAACTTTGATCGGTCAAATATGCAAGCGTGGACGGATTTCGTTCGGTTCGAAAGTACCAAGATAAAGTGTAACGGAGAGATGGAAAGAAAAACAGAGGAGTAAGAGCGATTTCAGAGGGAGATTGTTTGATGGAGTGGGAGTGATATTAGTGGTGGTGGTGATGGTGATGGTGGTGGTAGTAATAGTAGAAGCAAAAGTAAAAGCAGCAACGTCTTCGTTTCTGATTTCGATAGAGCCGACGAAGGCAAGAGGGGTGGGTGGGTTGAATGCTAGGGTATGAGATAGAAAGGGAGGGATGGATGAGGGGTGTGGAGGGAGAGTATATATATATATATATATATATATATATATATATATAGGTAGATAGGTAGAAAGGAGAAGGCAAATCCGCGGAAACTGAATTCCCTGAGAGTTTAGGATAGGGCAACCGTCGCCGCGAGGACGGGAAGATATTTCTGTTTAATAGTCGACGTACCGTGCCGGTAATGGAAGTCGAGGCGTTTGCATGCCGGGAGGCACGCCGGGGCCGTAAAGTTAATGGCGTCGTATGCGACACGATAAAATGATGCACCGCGTTTCACCGACAATATTATCGCAAGGGATACCTGTGCGCCTCTTACAATCCACTCTCGTCACCTCTTCATTTCTTTCTTCTAACATCTACATCCTCATCTGTATCTATCTTATCCGTCCAATCGAGAGACTGTCGTCGATACAATTCGTATTTCGCAAAATTTCAACGATTATCATCATCATCATCGAATGATATTATCGTTACTTCATTAATGAATTATTGGTAAATCGTACGTTGGAACGAATCGTTACAAATCGACATTCGAATTCATTGTTTAGTAATAATTATTGAGAATAATTATCTATGAAATAACGTTTTATCGTTCCCCAGGTAATGTTTACGTAGAACTAACGAATATCATGTTTATAAGTAACAAAATCCTTAACGCGATTACCCTCTTAATGATATATACCGAAACACCAAGCCGTCTCTGTTACGAGGAGAACCGAAGGAAAGTAGAGCCCCGTGGAGTCTTTAATCAAAAACGATTTAGAATTAAGGTCCCCTTTTACTTCGTTCCGCGAGATCGTTAGCAAGCTCTTTTTATTGGGAAAGGTAAAATCACCTCGGGAACGTTGCGAAGAGGATTGGAAGGAACGATAGAGGAGGGTACGAGTTAACAGTTCGCTCTCCTCGTCGTTTCTTCGGCTTTCTGATTCTTCTTTTTTTCTCTCTTTACCCTTCTTTCCTTACCCTTTTTCTTTATGTACCTCGTCCGTTCACTCGTTTTATCGACCATCGACTATTACTCGATTGAAACAAAAATAGAAACACCTCAACCGTTTGCGTTATTATTCGTTCGAATTTTGTCAATTGGACGACGTTTTCCGAGAACGAAAAAAAAAAAAAAAGATACGGGATAAATCGTTTGAAACACTTCATTATCGTGATCGGAAAAGTAGGAAGCGATAAAAAAAAAAAGAAAAAGAAAAAGAAAAAAAAGAAAGAAAAAAGTATAAAGTTGAATGCAATAATCCAATGTCGGAGTTGTCTTGCCAAGCAAAATCTGACTTCTCTTTCGCAGCCGGTTGGTGAAGTTAGAAGTTAGGGCAGGAGATAGAAGGTAGAGTGCAAGAAAGGCGGCCTGATTACGGTTAGCAAGCGTCTCTACGGCATCAGTGCCATCCTCTGGCAGTGGCAAGAGCACCGGGCGTCCACGTGTAATCACTACTCCAACAGCACCGTGTCCCACTTCAGACGAGCTCGATGCTTTATGCTCCGTCGTCTCTGGATCAGTTGAGTTCTCTCTCTCTCTCTCTCTCTCTCACTCTCTCTCACTCTCTATCTCTATCTATCTCTTTACTCTGCCGGTCTCCATTCGGTCTATTCAAGGGGTTGCAAGGCAGCAAGACGGGCAGAGGGTGGCTTTAGACTTTCGGCATCCGGGCCGGGTTGATTAAGCTCCTGGTAGAGGTGATGATGTTGCGAGTAGAGAGAGAAAGATAGATAGATAGAGAGAGAGAGAGAGAGAGAGAGAGAGAGAGAGAGAGAGAGCTCAGGGGTTGTCATCTCGTCGTTAGTTTCTACCAAATTCGTTCTTCTTCTTTCTCATTCTTTGGTCTTCTCGCTCTCTCTCTCTCTTGACAGTACCCTCTTGGTATGTTTAATCATCAGCGTCGTTACGACTACGAGGAGAGGACGCGTTCCAGAAATTTCTCCACGTGATCTCTTCTCATGAGAAGAGCCTTAAGGTGCCTAATAGTAGCTCTCTTCCCTTATATCGTTCTATCTTCAATGACGAACGTAGTATGTAGAAAGAGAGAAGGAAGAAGGAAAGATTCTTTCCGTTTGAAAATCTCTTTTTCCTTTCGTCCCGACCAAACGCGATTGTTGGAAAAGAGAGAGAGAGAGAGAGAGAGAGAGAGAAAAGACAGACAGAAAGAAAGATGAGAGAGAGAGAGAGAGAGAGAGAGAGAGGGAGGGGTAAAAAGAGATCTTAAAAGTTTTAAAAGAATAAAAGTGACAGTCCTATGTACATGTACACACACACACACACAAACGCCCGCACACACATATATACATACATATATCGCTCGTACAATTTACAGCGTTAAAATATTGAAGGAAGGGGAAAAAAATAAGGTCATCCCAAGGGTATCGACACCCCCTAACCGCCGGCAGTCGAAAATTCTAACGGTACCTGTGAGATGGTTTGAAATATTCACGAATCGCAAAGGGCGCCCGCCGCGGTTCTTTTTATCTCATGAAATAGTTAAGCATCGAGAGGCATCCCCACCCACATACAACGATAGATAGGACCGACTGGCTTTTCCTCTTCCTCTTTCCCTCTTTTATTTCTCTCATCCGTCTCGTTCGACGTTCCATGTGTTCCTTTTCTTTTTCATTAAACCGGAAAGGAATAATTAATGAAATAATATATGTATATATATATATATATATATATATATATATATATATATATATATACAGGGTAAATTATCGATCGAATTAAATTATTATCGATCCGATTGAAAATACGTTATTCTTTTCCCTCCCCCTACCCTCCTCCTACACACCCTTCACCCCTTTATCGATCTAATATATTATTTCGACACAATACAGAAATTACTGTACCCGATTTGTAACTTATAGAGAAAAAAAAATGACGAACGAATTCGTAAGAGCATTCCCCGCAAGGGGGTTGGGGAGGGGGTCGAAGGAAAAAAAATCCTTAATCTCTGTCTGGCCTGACGGTGATAGCGGCGATACCGAAAATGCCAGTTTGGTAAGCATAAAATTTTCGCAAACGGGCCCGACATTTCTGCTCGAACGAAAAGTGCCTTTCGCTGTCGATCGACGCCGTAAGTCACTTTTTCCTAATGGAACCCGTCGCACCCCATCCTTTCCCCTTTCTCTTCTTGTTCGTCTATCATGTATCTATATATATATATATATATTTTTCTATGTGTTTATGTGTGTGTGTGTGTGTGTGAGAAAGAGAGAAGAAGTACGTTTTGTTCGGGATTCAATCTGCATTCGCTATTGATTCCAATCCGATATGGTGGATTTCAATTTTTGTGATTTACTCCTTACAACGTAGTCGTAGCTCGTCGTCCTCGTGGAAAAGGGCCATTTGTTCTCTCTCTCTCTCTCTCTCTCTCTCTCTTTCTCTCTTATTCTTTTACCCTCGACTGTCTCACCGATGCGTCAACGTCCATCGATCAAAGATACTCCTACTGTCCACGAACGCTATTGGTCGTCTCTGTGTCGTCTGTTCAACGATCTCGTCATTTCACTCTTCTATTTATCTCCTCCGTCTATTCATTTCTTTCTTTCTTTCTTTCTTTCTTTCTCTCTCTCTCTCTCTCTCCCTATTTCTCGTATATATCCGGAAATGCAGATACTATAACAATGTCTCTCGATATCAATGACGTTGTTTCTTTTATCGCGTTTTATACAGGTAGCTATGGCTTAGTATCTTTTCTTTTTCTTGTTCTTCTTTTTTTTTTCTTTCATTTTTTTTTTGTTTTGTTTTTTCATTCACAAGATCGACGCTGTCTTCGGTCCAGACAGATCGTTTCCGTACATCTATATATCCGTCCTTTCTCCTTTACAATCGTTTCTTTGCGAAACGATCGGATTCGTTCAACGAGAAAAGTCATTCGTATCAATTACCGAGAGCCAATGAGCGTAAAGTTTTAGTAACGACCAAAGTTTCACGAAACGAAGGAAGACTACTTCTTCTTATTCTTCTTATTCGTCTTCTTCGTCTTCATCTTCTTCTTTCTATTTTCTTCCCTCTTCTCTTACCCTTCAATATTTCTTACTTCGTCTTACGGAAGATAACAAATCGTCGATTTGATTTCAACAATAACAGTATAGCACGGTATGTGAGCTTTGCTAAATTTTCTGGAAATCGTTTCAATCGAACTTGTATAATATCACGCGTTAACTCTGCGGAAAGTAGTAATTGAATCGTGAGAAATTGGAATTTATGAAATACAAGAGAAAGAGAGGGAGAGAGAGAGAGAGAGAGAGAGAGAGAGAGAGAGAGAGAGAGAGAGAGATAGGAAAAGCATATTACTTTTCGTTTATGTCGATAGACGAGAGAGATACATACTCTTAATTCTCGCAATGATTATTAAAACCAAATACTTGGAGAATCGAAAGGTCGAAAGTTTGGAACTAACTCGGTCGATTTATCGAACGATTTATTGGGCTAATTGGAACGTAACTTTGTAAAGTTGTAACTTGTTAAATGCTAACGTTAATTTACCAATTTCCTTTAACGACCAGGCGATCACACGATATCGGGTCATAATTACGTGACACTCGCGCGGTCGTAGTAAATACACGAGTATGTTCGCATAGAGACCAGTTCGAATAAATGCTAATTGGAAAATTAATGGGGATACATAAATTATCGAAAAAAAAAAATATATATATATATATATATATATATATATATATCATCGTCCTTAGGTGTCTCTTAGAAATGTGATCATACATTGCAGCACCGTGTCTGCGCTCGAATAAGAGAAAGAGAGAAAGGAAGGAAGTGGGAAAAAAGGAAGAAGGAAAGAATGACAAAAAAAGGAAGAAAAAGAAGAAAAAGAAAAAGAAGAAGAGATACGAGGAATGGAAGATGATATCGAATACCGATAAACGCAATCGATGCGAGCGTACGTTTCCTCCAAACGATGTCTGCGATCAGGTTGACCGTAGCCGGAGAGACTAAAATATTAAAACACTACGGACGATTCTTTTTCCCTCGAATATCCTTTTCCAAGAAGAAGAACGTGCGTACATCAAACGATATCATTGACCGTTCCGTAAAGCACACACGTGCAACGTATATTCATCATTGAACTCTCTAGGATCACTTGATCTACGTAAACGTGTTATTTCCTTTTTTATTCTTTTCTTTTTTGTAACCATCATCTCGTACGTAAATCGTAGAATTTATTTTATTCTTTACAAATGAAAATCCGTTAAAATATTTCTTACGATCGATCAAATGTTGGGGACAAGAGAAAGAGAATCGTGTGCAGTATCGAACGTAATAAATATAAAAATTAATAACGATTCGACGATCGTTGGAATGTTTATAATAATTGTATGTAAATAAAACGAAAAAGAGAGAGAGAGAGAGAAAGAGAGAGAAGGATCTTTGATTAAAAACTGGTCCGATATCTTACGGTTGAGGATAGACGTCATGGGCACCAATCTCGTTTATTCTTTTCTCTCTCTTTCCCTCTTTCCCTCCCTCTCTCCCTCTCTCTCTCTCTCTCTCTCTCTCTCTCGTGATTTTAAGCGACGTCGACAAGAACGAACGGACGAACGTCGACAAGTAGAAAAGGGTGAGGAAGGAAAGGATGATGGCGGAGAGGTTGTATGGCTATTTAAACACTTTCGCCATAAATTCGCGCGAAAGAGTCCTCGAGTCTCGTTCGCGCCACGCGATACTCGAATCTCCGTCTCTTTTCCTTTAATCCCACGTCTCGTTTCCTTCTCTCTTTCTCTTTCTCTCTCTCTCTCTCTCTCTCTCTCTCTCTCTCTCTCTCTCTCTCTGTGTCTCTCTCTCACGTTCTCGGTCGTACCTTTTGCACCGATTCAAGTCTCGTTAGCAGGAACAAAGCTGCTCCGACTTCGAGTCTACGAATTTTAAGAGAGAGAGAGAGAGAGAGAGAGAGAGAGAGAGAGAGAGAAAGTAGAAGTGGGAGAATTAATTTAAACCGTTTTGGTTGTTAATATGCTAATGAATAAAAATTTTTATTATAATTAAAATGAAGTACAACTTTCTGCGCGAGCGCGCGCGTGTTTGTGTGTGTGTGAATTTATTAGCTACAAATAAAAACTGTATTTAAACGAGGAATGAAATAAATATTGGAGAAAGACGGGATATAATAAACGGGATGTAACGAGAAAAAGACGGATGAAAAGAGAGAGAGAGAGAGAGAGTTTCCAAGAGTCTATAAGAGTTTTGTAAGTTAGAAGAAAAGCAGGAGAAGGAACGATGCGAATAATGGGCCGATAAACACGAGTCACTGCGGTAATTAAAAAGTTAAGCTATAAAGTAGCGACGAAAGAAGAACGAAGAGAAGATGTTAGTTGTGGGATACAGAGGGAGGGAGGGAGGGAGGGAGGGAGGGGGATAGGTTTGTTGCTGTTGGCTTCTAGTCGATGAAGCGGATGGTAAGAGAGCTTCTACAAACTTGAGATTAATAGCGAGAAAGTTATGTTTCGAGCTCGAGACAGGCGTAAGCGTACATACATATATATGTGTGTGTGTGTGTGTGTGTGTGTGTCTATGAATGTATTTATATATACGAATGATATTTCGAATACAACTACGAATATTGCCAAGAGAAAGAGAGAGAGAGAGAGAGAGAGAGAGAGAGAGAGAGAGTGTGAGAGAGAGAAAGAGGGCTTGTGCTCCTATACAAATCGAAATCGTTGATTGGAAGCGTTAATTAATTTGGCTTCTCGTTTATCGAACGAGAACGTTGAAATCGACTATGAAGTTGTGTCTTCGTAAATGAGTTCCTTCTATTTCTAATCGACTTGAAAGAAGATGTTATTATTACGTCCTCGCGTTCTATTAACCTCTTTGATAAAACAATTTCTATTCGTTATTTATTAATTGGGAATAAGTAAAGTAAAAGTAGAGAGGAGAAGAGAAACGAGGAAAGAAAGAGGGAGGGAAAAAAAAAGAAAAGAAAAGAAAAGGAAAGAAAAGAAATGCTAAGACAAATAAATTAGCTGAATTCAACGAAGGAGAAAATCATGCTGAAGTATGAAATAGTAGTAGGCGTATCGTTGACTGTTACTTTGGGATAATAGGGGGGCCGTTTCGTAGTCTCCAATTATCAACGTCGTTAAAACACAGCCTTGGCATAGCTCAACACGCTTGACTTCTATTCCAGGGATTCTCTGTTTACAATTTCGATGTTTGCACAATGGCTCGAGAGGGTTCCAGACTAGGATGAGTGTACGACTACCGACACCCTCGCCCTCTCCCCCGACACACCCCCGAACGCACTTTCACCCGTCGACTATTTTAGAAAAAGAGATAGAAAGAGAGACAACAGAGAGAGAGAGAGAGAGAGAGAGAGAGAGAGAGAGAGAGAGAGAGAAGGATTGCTAGAGATGTACTCTTTATTTCTCTCATTCATTCTTTCTACACCGCTATTACTCTTTTTCTATTTTCACTAAAAAGTTTTTGAGCTTCTGATTCCTCGAGAAGCCGTGAAAAAGGGAATAAGAAAAGAAGAGAGAAGGAGAGATAACACTAGCAACGATCAGACGGATCCTCTCTCTCTCTCTCTCTCTCTCTTCTTTGTTCATACCTTTAACATTTTCTTTCGTTTCTTGAAACGATATTAAGAACGAGCATGCCAGTGTCCAGAAGCTTAATGAACGTGCAAAAGTTTTCCTTCGACTTAAAGAAAAGAAGAAAGAGTATTAGTGTCTGTTAAAAGTTGTCTTCATTCAATCGTACATTATATCACTCTTTCTTTCGTTTCTCGATTTGTTAAGAAAAAAAAAAAAAAAAAATAAAATAAAATTAAATTAAAGAAAAGAAAGGAGAAAAAAGTTAGATCGGATGATCTTTCGGATTTTCCTTGTTTTTTTTTTTTTGTTTTTTTTTTTTTTTTCATTTCGTTCATACCTTCATTATAACTTTAAACGTCAAACAACCGGCGAGTTTACAGACAATTTTTCTAGATCGATCGGGAGGTAAAATGTTTCAAATGGTTTTTGGAAAATTTATACGGCAATATCTCAGAGCCACTAAAATGAAATAATGTATCAAGTTAGTTTCGACGTTTGAACTTTCACAAGGAAATAAAGTAAGAAAATTCGACGTAGGTAAAGTCGTGCCAAAGTTTTCTCTAGTCTCTAACATTATTAAATAATACTCGCGACAGTGCAGCTGCAAGCACCGTATCAGGAGTCCTCCTGAAAGGAATACGAAGGACACGAGATTGCTAACAACGAGAGAGAGAGAGAGAGAGAGAGAGAGAGAGAGAGAGAGAGAGAGAGAGAGAGAGAGAGAGAGAGAGAGGAATTCCGTAGCAGTGCTCGTCAAACTAACGTTTTGCGGTACTTCCTCATCTTATTCGAAATTCATTGTCGCGATAAAGTTAGTCCCTCCTAGGATACATAAATCTCAACCGACGACGATTTTTCGAGATATCGCGAGATGTTGTCCGTCCCAGAAGGACGTTCAAACAAAACAAAAACTAAAAACAAATCGAAAAGTAAAGATATCGAGTAGTCGCAATTATCGCAATCCTCGAAACCAAAAGTGTGCGTTTCGAAATTCCGAACGTAGACGTGAAGGAAGTCGCTCGTAAAAAAGAAAAAAAATACAGCATCTTGAAATGCATATTTAATATTGTCATTTTAGAGGAGAGCAACAGGACGTATTCGTATCGTTCGGAGTACTTTTTACAACTCCCTCATGTCTTCTTCTTTCTCACACAATGGCGAATACCCGGAGCAGCCAACGATCGAAAGACTTCTAGCGTGAGAAACGAGAGAGTTCGCCAAGAGACAGAGAAATGAAAAAGAAACATCGCGGACTCAGAGAGAGAGAGAGAGAGAGAGAGAGAGAGAGAGAGAGAGAGAGAGAGAGAGAGAGAGAGAGAGAGAGTTCTCTCTCTTTTACATGCGGGTCATCGGTCGAACGATATCTCATTCGCAGTTTTACTGGCGTGTAAATCCTACGGAGTAGCTTCCTTAATACTTTATCACGCTCGAGTAAACGTAAAAGGTTACACCGCCGAGGAAGTAGCGTACCATACAACATCTCTTTTCTCTGTTGAGATTCCTTACGTCATTCTTTTATTTCTCTTCTTCTTCTTCTTCTTCTTCTTCCTCTTCTTCTCTCGTAACACCAACCAAAAACCAATTCCTCCGCGGTCCTTGCGTATTCGCTGTGAGTATCCATCAGATAGAAGAACGCAGCATCTGTGTAGATGGTCCATCGGGATATCGTAGGATTCAGATACGTTGTCCTGGATAGAACAGCGTTTTATCGAATACAGAAGACTAGTTTATAGATTCCGATTTCCACTCCCACGAATCTAAAACCTTTCTCATTCCTCTTTCCCTCCTTCCTTCTCTCTCTTTCTCTTGTTTCGACCTATGCAAAATATATCCCTTCGTCTTTTTCTCTCCTGGAGACAGGACATTTCCTCTCATTCTTTTACTCGTACTTGAAAATTCACTTCAATGTTTCGGCTTCGTTATGAGATGAACACACTCGTACATATTATATGTATATATATATATATATATATATATATATATATATATATATATATATATATATATATATAACCACCTACGTACATATATCGTAGAATGTCCCGTGTACAAATCGATCGGGTCAGAACGTGCCGGGATCAACGTCTTCCTCTTCTTCCCTTATCACGTTCCAAACCCCTTTTCAAACTGACGCGTATTCGGTTGAAGCATGGATTCTTCTCAAAGCTTCCGCCTCTTCTGTATCTTCTTCGT
>OU426998.1:1287911-1292763 GCA_911387935.1 Dolichovespula saxonica | reverse complement strand
GTCCCAGTAAATGACAACCCACTATTCTCCGAGTCACGTTCGACGTGTCGACTCGATGCAATTTTATACAATACCACTGTCGTTTCCTATTTGTATACGATCCCCGAGTTACAAATGACAATTCTTTCGATCGTCCGATAGGAATACTTCAAAAATATATCGAATGGTATGTACGTATCTAATATAAATATATACACAAAAATATATATATATATATATATATATATATATACATAATAGTAATAATATAATATATACTTTTATATATACAAGTATATGCAAACAATTTAATTTGAAATCGTAAATTCTTGAATTGTTGGAAAATATTTACGATACGATAACTTCGCCACTATGATAACAAATTTTCTATATTTGATTGACTTATTAGAATTTCAGAAAGGAGGTGTTAATTCTCATAGAAACCAAGCTTTCCCTCTCTTTCTCTCTCTCTCTCTCTCTCTCTCTCTCTCTCTCTCTCTCTCTCTCTCTCTCTCTCTCTCTCTATGATGATGGGATTTTGTTGTTAAACAGAATCCAACTGTGGCTTCGTGGAAGCTCGAGGAAAATCGGACGATGAGGGTACTTCGATGAAAGATGCATACGAATGGAATGAGAAAGAGAGAAACACAAAGAGAGAGAGAGAGAGAGAGAGAGAGAGAGAGAGAGAGCAAGGGTAACCAACACAACCGTGGATCGCGTCGAAAGCGAATACACTCTGCCAATAGGGGTGGCAACGATTCGAAGGACTTTTTCAGGGTCGTCCTTTCCCTTCTTTCGTGCCAAAGGGCGAAACACCGACGATACCGAAAGTCCACATCACCCTCTTCATGGTCCTACACGGACAACCCTCCCAGTTAACGATGAAGAATGTTTCACGAGCGAATGTAATTCGATTCGATTTCCGATTTAGAGCTCTCCAAACTTCGAAATAGCTCCTGGGGTGAAGTCTAACGCACACAGAGTGTGTGTGTGTGAGAGAGAGAGAGAGAGAGAGAGAGAGAGAGAGAGAATTTCGAACGAGTTATTGTTTCGAACGTCGAGAAAGTAGATATTAGTCTAATTAAATTTCAATACTGATGGTAAATCTGTATATAAAATTCTCAATATAAAAACGGTATCTCTTAATATGGAAAATGAAAGAATTTTTAAACGGAACGACGCTTTCAAACTTCGTATATTACGTTTAATGAACTCCCAAGGTGGAAAAAGAAATGAAGAGAAAACGTACTCGGGAGAGTTTTCGTTTTTCGAAGAAGGACGAAAAAGTTCGTGCGCGTTTTTACATCGAGCGGCATCTTTATTTCCTTTCCGCGTTATAAATTCGCGGGTAACGTGGACTGGGAGGGAGGGAGGGAGGGAGGAAGGGAGGGTAAAAGTTCGTTCCGAACGCGACAGTACGAAAGTACGGAGGAGGGACCGGCCTTAAAAATAATTCCCGTATAAATCGAATTATTAATTAACGCTATCCGTGTTAATATTACCTCTCTATGATATTTGCATTGTGACACACTATACGAGAGTTATGACGTTGGTCCTTCATCGAGTAGCGACCGTGATCCGATAAAGCTTTGAAGATGATCCCGATAAACGTCGCGTCGAAATTCGAATGAATACGTGGTCATAGTTCGCACGATCCACGTGATCCACGAAATATTCGAGGTGTACGCACGTCGGACAGACATACATTTTTACGCAACCCATAAAATATCATTCGCGAGTTTTAACATTATTCCTCGGAATTATCGTTGGATTTATATCAAAAGTAAATCAATTTATATTAATTAAAGAAACGCGACATTACGTAGATCCATTGGTTCCGCTCGATAATTTCTTTTCTATTCTTTTCTTTTCTTTTTTTTTTAAATCGTAACCCACGAATTCGTTTCCATTCCTAATTCTAATTCGTTTCTCCCAAAACCGACGCATCTGTCGTAGAAACTCGAAGGAGAAAGAAAAGGGGCGATTTACTGTTGAAAAGGGGGACTGCACAACAACTTTCTCTCTCTCTCTCTCTCTCTCTCTCTCTCTCTCTTTCTCTCTGTCTTTTTTCTTTCTTTCTTTATACAGTTTCTGTTTTTGGTTTTCGGTTTGGTGACAGGTGGTGCGACGGCGGTGGGAAGGTTCTAAGAACGATCGAATTTTCGAATGATTCTTTGCCACCCCCCTCTTTCGACCCATCTCCCGCCCCTTCACCCCTCTACCCACTCTCTTTCTCTATCTTTTTTTTTTCTTTTTTTTTCTCTCTCTTCCCCTTTCGACATCGTGGAACATCGTTTCGCCATTCTTTTATCGAGCTATTCGACCTATTCGAGACTATTGTGAGAGAAAAAACTTTGCTCTCTCTCTCTCTCTCTCTCTCTCTCTCACTCTCTCTTTGTCTCTCTCTTTGCAACTGCTTGCCGACGCTTTGAAATTGCACCCATGGGACTCATAGACGACATCTTTACACGGTATTTCTCTCTCTCTCTCTCTCTCTCTCTCTCTCTCTCTCTTTCTTTTTCTCTCTCTATCTCACACTTTCCCTTACTCTCACTCTTCACGTTTGTTTCTCTCTCTCTCTCTCTCTCTCTCGCTCTCTCTCGCTCTCCTTTTTGTACCTTTTTTATTTTCCTTTCGTGGGATGGAGTGGAGGTGAGGTGTAGATGATTTGGACACGATCAGTACGCCGTTTACTTTAAACACAAGAACCAAGTTTCCCCCTTCGATCTAATCTGCTTTCCAATTCAACGAGGCCAATTTAGAAAAACCTCCCGCTAGAATTACGTTTGAATCGATTGTTCGTAAAACGGGTCGATACTTAACTGGCTATACTTAACTATACTCGGTTACTCTCGTCGAGTATTTCGATCCTCTTATCTTTGAAAAAAAAAAAAAAAAAGAAAAAGAAAGAAAAAATCTCGACTTTTCGTTAACCGAAGAGATTAGGAGCTTGTGAGCCGAGTTGAATTCTCTTTTCGATTAGACGAAAACCGCTTCGTAGATCAGAAAGAGATGGACTCAAAGAGAGAGAGAGAGAAAGAGAGAGAGAGAAAGAGAGAAAGAATAGAATTAGAAAGAGGAAGAACAAACCGGAGATTGGATAACATTTTCGAAGGAACAACGTGCCGAAAAAAAGGGACGTAAAAGAAAAAATAGAGAAGCAAAATAAAATAGAATGAAATAAAATAAAAAAGAGGCAAACGTGAGCTTGGTAGTACCGATCGGATTTCGGTCTTTTCGCGAAGCCACTGGGTGTTAGAACAGAAAGAAAGAAAGAAAAAGAGAGAGAGAGAGAGAGAGAGAGAGAGAGAGAGAGAGAGTGTGGGTAAGGGTGAAACCGTTTGGACGACTACCACCCCGAGAGAGGGTTAAAAAGCAATTTTCCGTTTCTACTCGATTCGAAGAGCATCGGCAGGGTTGCGCTACCCCCTAACCCCTTCCCACCTCTCTCTTCTTTTCTATATATTATATATATATATATATATATATATATATATATAGAGAGAGAGAGAGAGAGAGAGAGAGAGAATCGTCGACCTTGGGCTAAAGCAATTTCGATTGGATCTCCACGATCGAGTGCGTTCGACGAAACGTTCGTTGGCACGTTTTCGAAAGGCTCGCGAGAAAGTAGAGAAAAGCGTGCACAAAGGGCTCCGTTTGTATATCTACTCTCTAAAAATCCTACGGGTTACGAGTGAAACGTACGGGTTTACTATGTTGTTATCGTTGTTGTTGTCGTTGTCGTCGTCGTCGTTGTTGTTGTTGTATCTCCAAATTGCAAAATGTGAGAGAAAGAGAGAAAGGAAGGCCTTTCGAGTACCGTAATTCCGTACGCTTTGATTGAATGATCGATGTTAACGAACGGTTTAATCCGAAGCGAATTACGTTGTACCAAGATGTTTTTGTGTGAGAATACTTTTTCAATATCGACGATGCGAAACATGAAATAGAGCGATATTTCGACGAACTATTTACTCGAATATTTTCGACGATTATTTCGACGATTTCTCCTTTATTTTTTTTTATTTTTTCGTTATTTAAAATAAAATAAATAAAAAATAATAATAATAATAAAAAGAAAGGAGAACAAATATTTGACAAAATCGATTAAAATCCATTCGGACAAACATTATACGTTGATGCTATCGAACTAAAGGAAAATTGAAAATAAAAGAGACAAAAATATATCTCGAGGCTAGAGGTTGGTTGGGACGAACGTGGAAAAAAAAAAATGGGGATTGGCTTCTTCCATAGAGAGATTCGCGGAGAAGCGTCAGCTGCTGTCCGGATGACGCAGAGACATCGGGCTGGCCTATGCATGATTGACAGTTTTATGGGGACGCACCAACGCAGTTTTGCGATTTACGATCGAGACTGGTTTTATCGTCGACCGAGTCCGAAACTCCCTCTTCGAGGGAACAACGTTTGATACTAATGACGTTTTCGTAGAAGTGCACCAATGGAAAACGATTTACGACGAAACGTCTCATTTCTATATATTATTTTTTTCTTCGATTCGTCTTCTTCGTTTTCCTTTTTAATTTATTTATTTATTTATTTATTTTTAAGTTTTGTTCTTCACCATATACACCTTAGTGAAAAGAAATTTTTGCTGCTTTGTTACAAAAGGATAAGAATAATTTCAACGTTGAATGATAATCGTTTGACCTCGAAATATAAAATTGACGATAAATACCGATGCAAATACGAGTGATTTTAAAAAGATACATACATGCATATGAAGGATGAAAAAGCACGCGAGCTCGAATACGTACGATTTTTCGTTCCACACGACAAATATTTGTCCTCCCATGTGTATACGAGTTACTGCAGGAAATATAAGTACGGTCGTCCGCAATATAGCCAATTGTTT
>OU426998.1:1267911-1285411 GCA_911387935.1 Dolichovespula saxonica | reverse complement strand
AAGGGTGAATAACGCACGTCTCAAAATAATAAGATGTGACTTTCCTTTTATTTATTTATTTTTCCCTTTCCTTTTGTTTCTCTCTCTCTCTCTCTCTCTCTCTCTCTCTCTCTTTCTTTTAATAACGACGAAAGAGGACGCGTTATCTCTTTCTATTCTTTTTTCTTTTCCCTCTTATTTTTTGTCTCTTTATCTTCTCTCTCTCTCTCTCTCTCTCTCACTCTCTTTTTCTCTGCCTCTTTCTCATTTTTGTTTTCACCATCGTCAAAGTTTCTTTCGACGTAGTACGTACTTAGGCACATCGGCTCGTTGGTTAACTTTATGGTTAGCACGTAAAGATAAAGGTTCTTTTCTAACGATGTTTCAAAGCTAGGAAAAACGTGAGAAAGTGAGACGGAGAAAGAAAGACAAGGCTCCATCTCGTATTTTAATCGAAAGATGTAAAACGGCGAAGCGCGCAACGCTAAAGTCGATTTCTTCTCTTTTCTTCTTCCTCTTCCTTTTCCTCTTCCTCTTCTTCTTCTTCTTCTTCCTTATCTTCTTTGTTCTCAGCATCGTCGTCGTCGTCGTAGTAGAGTCCTTTCTCGAAACTTTGTTTTATTGCATGGAAATAACGCCTTGTAACGATATTATTTCAACGACGACATCGGGGATGTTGCATCCTCTTCGCATTTTCCCTTTTCGAATATGCAAAACGACTTCGTGTCGTAATAACGATCCTCTCCCATTTTCTTTTTTTTTACATCGCGTGGCCGTACTAAAATTCGCATTACGAGTTTGATGAGAAATTTCTTTGCCCGTTTCAACTAAGGAAAGAGAAAGAGAGAGAGAGAGAGAGAGAGAGGGGGGAGGAAGGGGGGAGTGCATTAACGCGAAAAGGGAATTCTATGAACGAAAATGCACTTTATCCATGCACTTCTTTTTTATTATTATCATTATCATCGTCATCGTCATCGTCGTCATAGAGGAACTGACGTTCCAACTGAGAGGTACTAATGAAGAATTAATATACAAAATGAATATTATTAGAAAACGTCGGATACTTTTAGAAACATCGATAGAAATAAAAATTATTCGTATAGTCGTTCGTCGACGCGTGTAACTATGTAATAGATCAAAAATGAAATAAAGAGAGAAAGAGAGAGAGAGAGAGAGAGAGAGAGAGAGAGAGAGAAGGAAAAAAAAGAAGGATCGTATGGTAAAAGAATAATGTAAAAGAAAAAAAAAACAATTCGTTCGACGAGCATATTCGTTTTAGACGTTTGTTATTTGGGTCGATGAAAAAAATCGGACGGGAAATAATATTGTTATTTTGATATTTTTTAATACTTTTCCTCCACCTCCACCTCCACCTCCACCACCTACTCCACCTACTCCTCCTACTCTATCTCGTTCTGTCTGTCAAGTATCTCTTTCTCTCCCAGAAGAGAATATCGGGGCGATGCCTGACCTGCTGATAATTGGAAGCGTTCAATTAGCGTGCCTTAATTGCAAAGCGTACCGCAACGTAGCCGTCGATTCTCAAACTACAATTAATGGGTATCACCTTTCTAATTAACGAGGAACGATGCTCGCACGAGTATCGATTTGTGCGATACGATAGATGAGCACGTGCTGCACGGATTGGAGATGGACAGAGAGAGAGAGAGAGAGAGAGAGAGAGAGAGAGGTACAGAGAGAAAAAGAGAGAGAGAGTGAGAAGAGAAAGAAAGGAAAAAAAAAAGGTAAAGGGAGGCATCGAAGAGAGAAAAGGGTTACGTATGTACATGCATCACCGTGTGACCGCGTACAAACTGCGCGACGCCAACTGCAATGTGCGTCGAACACACACTCTCTCTCTCTCTCTCTCTCTCTCTCTCTCTCTCCCCTCGTGATATCCAACCCAACATAAAATGATGGTCCTCTTTTCGATTGTTGCTATTGTTGATAAAAATACGGACACAGTTTTGGGCTCATCGAGTCGGTCAATCAAACAAACGAATTGTTAAAAATCGATGTATTGCTCTTTTCTATTTCATTTTTATTTTTATTTTTTTATTTTTTCGTAGCCTTTTCTTTTTTTTCTTTTTTTTTTTTTTTTTTTTTTTTTATTTTCGACTACACCTCGACATGCATTACATGCGTTTAACGCGGGAATTACAAAATCTCTTTGTCGTCGGACTGGTCGCACCAACGGAAGATTAATCGTTTCGTATATTATCGAAAATAGAAAGAGAGAGAGAGAGAGAGAGAGAGAGAGAGAGAGAGGGATTGGAAGAAAGGAAGGTCGATGGTTGAAAAAAGTGTTTTCCTCTTTTGGCCCAGAGAATTCTTATTGGAATTCGATATTCTAGGTTGGTAGGTAGGTAACTAGGTATATAGAAAATAAAAGAGAGTAAAAGAAACATGGACAGCAGGTATATATAACTCTTTGGCGTACCCATTACACGTGTACACACCGACACAGAGAGATAAGTTGGGATACCTAGATAACTAAATACAAGAGAGATGACGACACAAAAGTAAAAGCACGTGGAAGACGGCCAGGAAAGCAGGAAACGTTAAAATCGAAGTGCCTTGCTTTTCCATAGAAAATGCAATTTATAGTAACCGCGTTTCACCTTCCAACTACCTCCACCCCTCTCTCCCCTCCCTCACCCACTCTCGACTCTGTCTTTCTCTCTTTAACCTATTTCTATATCTTCTTTTCCTTGCTGAATCGTCGTCCCTTTCGTTTCATCTCTTTCTATCTGTATCTCTCTCTCTCTCTCTCTCTCTCTCTCTCTCTCTCTCTCGCTCTTATCTCGTTAGAAAAACTAAAAGTTCCTTTAAAGACAAAAGCTTTCATCCGCTCGCGTTTTTTCTTTCTCGTCGACGTCATTACCATAAGCTTCGGAGGCTCCCCTTTTCGACGTTCCCCTTTTCTCTCTCTCTTTCTCTCTCTCTCTCTCTCTCTCTCTCTCTCTCTCTCTCTCTCTCTCTCTCTCTCTCTATTCCTCTCTCGTTCTCTTAGTAACTTTCTTTTGATATTTACAGCACGAATTTTTCGCATCGCCCGACGAGAAAGTTGCATATTTATTTTATCGTCTTTTTCAACGACTCCGCTCTGGTTTACTATTCAAGGAAGGGATAACGTTCGAGATGCTTCATCCGATTTGAGGAAAGAAGGATTTTCTCCTTCCTTTCAACGTCGGTCGTAGAAAAATGATCAAAATCGTGAAACTTGTATTCAACTTGCATCTCTTTCTTTCTCTACCTTTCTCTCTCTTTTTCGCATTTTACAAATACATATAAATATATATATATATATATATATATATATATATATATATATATATATAAATTTGTGCAGCAATTAACGGTATGAACATAATAATAAAGCTGAGGAGTTCCTTCGTTAATTCAGATTTTAAAATGGAAAGTAAACTCGTGGATACTTTCGTGGATCTACGCGTACAATGACAATTTTATTTTATTATTTCTTTCTTTTTTTTTTTTTTCAACGTTAAATAAATAATTTCTTCATACAGATCTAGCGATCTCAATTCTAATATTAATCCCATCCATTGAATTCTCCTCGACGAAGTATAAGGACTTGACCCTTTTGAGAAGTCACTTTATATCTTTTTCACTTCACGAGCAATTTGCGCTGACGTAATTCGACGAACATCCAATATATTATACGATAGACTCAATTCCTTCTTTGAGCAACGTTCCTACATCCATTCTGCGTTAGGAAAAGTCGATACCACTCGAGACACACTCTATCTTATCATTACCTCATGATACGGGATCGATTTTCAAACGAGAGTAAAAAAGAAAGAGAGAAAGAATATAATGAACCGATTATTCGTACTCGTCTAAATACAAGGGTTAAGAAAACGACCTGGAAAAAAAGAAAACGTTTAAGTAAAAAAAAGAAAAAATTATATAATCCGGAACATCGATCATTTTCGTTATTAACGTCCTTCAAGAAAATCTTTCCTTCGAACATTCAGAGGGAGTAAAAGAAAGAGAGAAAAGAGAGAACTGATTAACGTGAAAACATCGTCGTTTAACGAGAAAAAGATAGATAGATAGAGATAGAGAGAGAGAGAGAGAGAGAGAGAGAGAGATCGATGACGAATTTGAAAACGTACCATTATCATTAAACTAAGTGAGTAGGGAGAAGGATGGAGCCCGAGGGTGGGGAGATTGGTATAAAGGGTTGTAAAGAATAACGATTAAATCAGATTAAAACGAAAAATCACGAAGGGTTCTCCCTTTTACGAGGCACGTTAACGATGACGCATAGACATTTGTTGACCTCGAGTGAAAAAAAGTTTTGTCTATCTTCTCATCGTCAACGTTATAACTACGGATAAATTATTATTCGTTGATTCGCTTCCAAATGTCCTTCGAGCATTGCCATTCCACTCGCCATTTCGTCGACCATTTGCTAACGTATTTCCTTTTGTTAGACGCTTCCCAATCTCTTCCTCGATCCACTCCACCCCCTCCCCCCCATCCCCCCCCCCCGCGCCACTACGCCATTGCACTACACCGACCAACCATACTACTCTTCGACAATTTCTTCTTCACCCTTTAACTCGGTAAATGCCGAGCAGAATGTTACGCAGTTTCGGTAATGGAGAATCGTCGTTGAGAGCAGTGTCCTCGGAGTAGCTGGAGGCATCTTCGAACCTTCCTGCTATACTTCTCTTCCTCTCTCTCTCTCTCTCTCTCTCTTTTATTTTCTTTTTCTCTTTCCTCTTCTATTTTCAAACTAAAAGATAGAAGAATCCGACGAGTGGACTCGTGCCAAACACGATCTCACCACTACCGCCATAACCGATCTCTCCTTACGACTATCTCTTCCTTTCTCGACGACGAGAAATTATCGTTATATCTTTCCCACCGTGATCTTCTATCACCAATCGTTATCGTTCGTTTCTAATACTTTTTACATCGTCATCGAACGTTATCGGACGAGTAACGTCCGTTTTCTTTTCCTTTTTTTTATTTCTTTTTTTTTTTTTTTATTTTTCTTTAAATTTGACATCCGATCCGAATCGATACGGGTTTACGCAAAATATCAAGGATACTTTTTCTATAGTCATCGAACGTTATCGGACGAGTAACGTCCATTTTCTTTTCCTTTTTTTTTTTTATTTTTCTTTAAATCTGACATCCAATCCGAATCGTTACGGGTATAAGCAAAATATCAAGGATCTTTATCGTCTACGTTCGACAAAGGTGTTTGGTATTCGTGTAAATTATACGTAACACTTGGAATAGTATTGTATTCTATGATATTTATTTGGGAGTTCATTTGAAATGTAATGTCATGCGAATTGGATGTTTACAAAATGAGAAAATAATTATCTACGTGAATCCTTCGGTATCATTTAACGAACGTACGTTAGTTTGTCCATACGATCGGTATCGCGCGTACTTGAACACTTATATATTCGGATACTCGAAATAAGGGTACGTAGAAACATAGAAATAAGTATCGGCACGTTCGAATGTCATCTACAGTCGCCATAGCACTTTCACACGGTATGTGTGTATGCGTTTTTGATAGGGGGAATAAATGAAAAAAGAGAGAGAAAGAAAGAGAGAGAGAGAGAGGGAGGGAGGGAGAATGAAAAAAAAAGTGTTGGTTTTGTGTGCAGAGGGATTAAATCGAAACGAAACTACAAAACGTTTTGGGTTTTGAACGATGAAACGAAATGAACTGATTGACGGTAAATGATCAAAGTAATATTTGGAAAGCTTTTGCGTGTTTGTATATACGCCTGTGAGCATACGCGTATTTATCGAGAGTATAATCGATCGTAGGGTAAATCGATTCTGACCAGACGTATAATATCGCTTGAGGTAATTTGGCGTTTTAACGTGATTAATCAAGTAGATATATCTCGACTTTATGCCAACGATGTTAAACGTTTAACGTTAACCTTTGCTTGTTGTCGACGATCGAAATTGCCTAATGATGGATACTAAAAACGAAAAAAAAAAAAAAAAAAAAAAACAAAAAAACAAAACGAAGAAAAAATAGAAAAGAAATATGAACACGCGGAGAAAAATACGCGAATGTATTTCGTTCGGTTATCAAAAACGTAACGAACGGATTTTGACCGTGTAGGATTTTTTCATACCACAGGCAGATTGCCTCGAACACCGTCGAAGAGAAATAAAAGTCGAATAATAATAATAATAATAATAATAATAATAATAAAATGAAGAGAGAGAGAGAGAGAGAGAGAGAGAGAGAGAGAGAGAGAGGAAAAAAAGATAAATAACATGGACTAAAAGAGAGGGAGGAAAAAAAAATAAAAGTTTTACTTACATCGCACCAACATAAAGAGCATCCCTTTTACTATCCAGGTAGAGTGTCCTGTAGTAGAGCATACCACAGCTGAATTCTCGTACGTGTTCTGAAAGCAGAAAAAAAAGAGGAAAGGAAAATAATGGTTTGAAGAATAAAATGATTAAATTTGACGGCGAGAGTACCGACTGCAGTAAAAATTCATTTTCTCGAATGCTCGTTCGGACGGATGAAGGATAAAAGGGGTGTGTGGTTGGTTGGATAGAGGAAGGTGAAATCGCTAGATTTTCATTAGGACTTTTACAATAACGTTAGGTTGGGAGTGAGAGAAAGAGAGAGAGAGAGAGAGAGAGAGAGAGAGAGACTCGGCCTGTCTCGAATGTAAAACTCGTTACGAGAGTTGACTCTTGAACTGACCGAAATGCAAAGCGCACGTTGCCGACTCGACGTGAATTTCTTTCGTTTCTTTCTCTTTCTCTCTTTTTTCTTTTTTATCTTTTGCTTGCCGCCGATCGGTTCGAGTTTACCTTCGAACTATCGGACGAGGAAGAACCGAGGGTGAAGGGAGAGAGAGAGATAGAGAAAAAAAAGAGGAAACGAAAAAGAAAAAGAAAAATAAAGAAAAGAAGACGAAGATAAAAGCATGACCGAGCGAACGAACGGTGATTTCACTCAACACAAAAAAAGAAGGAACAAAAGAAAAAAGAAAAAAGAAAAAAAAACAGAAAAAGAAAAAGAAGGAAAAACAAAATCATCAATAACCGATATCTTCATTATTCATGATTACGAGCAATGAAACGCATCACGAGTTCTAAGACCATCCCTTAGACATTATCGAGACGACAGTAGCACGAGTCAGCCCTTAGCTTTCCAACCATCCAACTTCTCATTCTCTCTCTCTCTCTCTCTCTCTCTCTCTCTCTCTCTCTCTCTCTCTCTCTCTCTCTTTTTAGCTTTCTCTCAAAGCCGACACTGATCTGCTTAACATATGAAAGAACGCCGCCCCTTTCTAAATACACTCATTCCACTCTAGACTAACAGAGCGCGAACAATACTATATTTTATACGGTATCAGAAGGGGCTGACGTCGAATGAAAGGGGTTGTTCTCCCATACCGTGGAAGAAGAGAGAGATAGTACGTCTGTCTCTCTTGCATTACCACGTCTCTCCATCTATCTATCCTCCTCGTACTCGTTACTCCCTGCAACTATTGTCCTATCCCCCACTTTTCTTCTTTCTCTCTCTCTCTCTCTCTCTCTCTCTCTCCCACCCTCTCTTTCTCTCTCTCTCTCTCTCACTCTCTTTCTATCTTTAGCAGACGCACGAATCGCAAAAAGCCGATCTCGCGCTTTATCTACCTTCGAAAGGGTGCCATTGCATCGTTTCTCTCTCTCTCTCTCTCTTGTTCTCTCTCGTTCTCTCTCTCATCGTTCCCTTTAATATCAGACTTATTCAAAACGACGTGCTGTCACGGCTCGTTAGATAGGCCCACGCGATACGGTGAAAGTGTTTTTTTCTTTCTTTTTTCTTTTTTTTTTTTTTTTCTTTCCGAGGGTATACCAGGAAAAGATTTATATATAGGCATTTATCTTTACAATGAATCCCCGACGCGTCTCGAATTATATTCATACGGTTTCATTTCCTTACGATGGACTACACGTGTACATTATTTTTATTTAAGTGTACTTGTGGTGATTTAATTAACGAAAAATATCATAACTTGCGATAATATAGGAGAGAACGGAGAAAATAATATTCGTTTTCTTTTTTTTCCCCCCATGTAATTAAATTCTTTTTTTTCTTTTTTTTTTCTTTTACATTTCCGTACGTTTTAGTTATAACGCATTATTATATTCGTGAGATAGGTTCACGACGAGCGTATTCATATGAATTAAATCCAAACGAGTACGAACGTTCATTAGAAATATACTTCAAAAAAGAAAAAAGAAAAAGAAAAGAAAAAAAAAAGAGAGGAAAAAAAGGGAAGAAAAAGAAGCGAAGTTCTCACGTGAATAGCAAAATGAAAAAGGAAAAAAAAAGCAAAATCTGGGTCAGTCAAATATCATCCAACCAAACGCGCCGAGATTTCTGTAACAAAATAAATGTTGAGGAGAAATAAAAATAGAATAAAAAAGAAAGGGTTGGACGAACTAAAAAAAAAAAAAAAGAAAAAAGAAAAAAGAAATAAATTGAAAAAACAAAACAAAAAAGAAAAAAGAAAAAGAAGAGAAAAAAGGAAAAAATAGGCAGAGATAAACAAAGAGAAACTAAAAAGTGAAATACCGCACTTTTTTGTTTTTCTATTTTTGTCCCTTTTTTTTCTTTTTTGTTTCTTTCAGCGATTCGTCCAGAATTCGTTTTCCATGCGAATCTGCGATATTTGTCGCGATCGAGTGCTCGCGATGCGTTCTATTTGAAAATCGTTAACACGTATTCGCGTAAAGCGAGCAAAGTCACGCGCGAGCGCACGCGAATATAATAATACAAGTTCGCTCGTGGTTCAATGTGTCGATCGTTGTCTATGTGCCTATACATTACGACGCTCTAAAAACGAATGAACAAACGAACGAACGAAGTATAAATACATATGTACGTACACGTGTGTGTGTGTTGGTTTGTTTGTTTGTGTATATATATATATATATATATATATATATATATATATATATATACACACACACACATAACTAGCTGCGTAACTATACAATAGGCTTTATGTTCATCCAGCGTAGTCGACGAATCGCGTATAATAACGATCATTTAGTAACGCCGTATCGGAGACACAAGAGTACCTCGTGCTCTAATTACTTTTCATTTTAATTACCCTCTTCTGGATTCGTTCAATGAGCCGAACGTACCTGCCACATATGTGCGTGCTTGGAACAATAAGGAAAAAGAAATGAAAAAAAAAAAAAAAAAAAAAACAACGAGCAAAACAAAATAATAGAAATAAAAATGAAGAAGAGATTTCTACAGATTCGAATGGATAATACGAGATGAGAAAGAAGTGGTTGTTCTTTTTCTTTTTTTTTTTTTTTTTTTTTAACGATCATGTCTCTGCGATTGATCGAGAGAATTTCCAATTTAATTTCGATTATCGACGCGGGCGTATATCAATCGAGAAATTTGTTTTTCCAATTTCCTTCCTCTCTCCGTTGGTTTATTGACACAGTTTCCAACGTTTCCCGATCGATCGTATTTATGCTGTAAAATTTATAGAAAGAGCGAAAATACTTTCGTTCCTTCTTTTTTTTTTTTCTTTTTTCTTTTCATTAACGAAAAGTGTAATACAAGTACGACGATTTATCCGCGAAATGCCATAAAAATATTCGCCGACAACTGAAACCACGAAATTTTATTCGAGTTGCGAAATCCTTTGACTTAAAAAGAAAATGAGAAGTGGTAAAATGAGAAGGAAGAAAGAAAAGGAAAATATATCGTCGACGGTGGTTTAAAAAATTTTAAAGAGAAGGAACAAGAAGAGGGAGATAAGATTATGAGCGGTGAAATAATGGGAGCTCGAATTAAATTCAAATTTCATGAAGCTTCGAAAGGAGAGTAGAGAAAAGCCGAAAGAGAGAGAGAGAGAGAGAGAGAGAGAGAGAGAGAGGCTGAGAGTGGATTCGAGGGGTGGATTTTTCAAAACTTATTTCACTCGCTGGAACACCTCGATTAAAGTTTTTTTTTTTTTTTTTTTTTTTGATTCTCACACTCTAGAGACCACCCCTATTCGTTGTCTATTAATAAATCGATCCGCGAGTATGCACAAAGGTACCCAGACACATACATACATATGAGCGCGCGGGCGCGCGCCCACATGTTACACACACACACACACACACACACACACACACACACGGATATACGTTGAAAGTCAATGGACGAGGATTACGAGCAACCGCACGAGGAATAAAATTCTACTCTCTCTAGAGTATGCGAATCGCACGATATACATATATCTGCGGTCTACTAAAATTCGAGTTTACCTTCTCCAAGGGAGAGCCGCCGGTCCCGATCTATTTTAAATGAACCTCAACGAAGATTATATTCGAACGATGCTCGTAAAATGGATTTCGATGCTACGAAATAGAATATTTATTCCGAATGATCCCTTTGTGACTACGTCATACTTAACAAATCGTTCAAAGGAGAGATTTTTTTCTCGACCTCCATATATATTTATATATAATATATTTTAATACGCGAAAAAGTAATTATTTATTATCTGTCGCTCGTATAAAATTCGATTGCGCGTAGAAGATTGTTTAACCTAATTGCGTATAGAAAACAACGAAAGAAAAGAAATATATTGTTTTATTTGGAAGAAATTTCGGTGACCTCCTTTCGTTATTACCATCATCATCATCATCATCATTGATATTATTCGTTTATGCTTTCTTTTTTCTTTTTAATGGATCAACGTCCATACTAAAATAAATGAATAAAATTGACCCACGTAGGAAGGGAAACGTTCGCCTAAAGGGATGCACGTGCATCACCGTTGTGTTTCGCGTGATACAGTTACGTACGACGACACATCACAGTCCTGATAGACGACCCGTCAAGAGACAAGGCACGTCGTCTTGGACAGAGTCCTACTTGTGGCTTAGAGTCCTTACTCGGACGTGTACCATCTATCAAGCGAATAGTTTGACTAATGCTCGCGGAATGCACCGGAGAATGTAACTATGTCTATGTCCTACGTATACCTGCATATATGTATATACACGAAGCTTAATCACCCGTGTCACCGAAAATTCTCGATCATAGATAACAACTTTATCACTACGTAAATTCACGATTAAAAATACTTTAATAAAAGGACATTACGAATGAATTAGTAAAAATCAAAAAAAAAAAAAAAGAAAAAGAAAAAAAAACCATGAGAACTGTTTATTAACCATTACTCGAAAAAAAAGGAAAGTGGGCCGAAAAAACAAATAAAAGGATAAGAGAAAGATCAGTAATACGCGCGCGCGCACACACACACACACACACACACACACACACACACACACACACACACACACACACACACACACACACACACACACACACACACACACACACACACACACACACACACACACACACACACACACACACACACACACACAGAGAGAGAGAGAGAGAGAGAGAGAGGTGTATATATACGTATACAAGTATTATTCCACTTAATTCCGAAGCAAGCAAAGATCCTTACAACTTCATCGGGCGATTAAAAGCATCTCGTTATCTTAAAAAAACAGTCGCTGTTTGGGCACGTTTCTCCGGCAAGATCTCAGGGACGGATCATGGTTGAAACGCGTCGACGATGAGGACAAGGACGACCCACTTCGAGCTTGCTAAATCCGCGATAATCCAGGGTCAACGAAGACGAGAACATAGAGAGAGAGAGAGACAGAGAGAGAGAGAGTGAGTGAGAGAGAACATATATTCCTCTACGGCATGTACAATATATTCTATCCCTTTCGCTCGTATCTCCTTCGTAATACGTGTTTATGTGCATCGCCTTATCGGCAGGCACGATGGATGCGATCGATTCGATTAAATCTTTCTCTCTCTCTCTCTCTCTCTCTCACACCTACATATCAACCCCATTCTCTCTCTCTCTCTTGCTCTTTCTGTCCAACACAGGAACCATTTGGAGCCTTTAAAGAACGAGAAAGTAGCGCAACGAAGTCGCAATTGAATAAAGTTAGGCTTTATGGCGGTGACGGTGGTCCCTAACACGGCTTGCTTGCTTCGCCCTCGCACAATGCCAGATTAGGTGGCCGATCATTTTTTACATTCGCTTGGCTTCGTTCCAAGGGCACCCAATGCCGACGTAACTCGCTAACGTGCATAGAGGGTTCCGAGCATATGGCTGGCGAAGATTACGAGGGCACCATAGCCGTGTCCAATTTTCCAACGTTATTATTATTTTAATCCCTGGAGTAGATCCCGATCGAGTCCCCTGTCACCCCTTCACTTCTCTTTCCCTCCCGCCCTCCGACTCACAATCGAATTGGTTTACCTGTATAATACGTACGAGAGGCAGGTGTGATTTTTCTACGTATATATATATATATATATATATATATATATATATATTTTTTTTTTTTTTTTTCTTTTCTTTTCTTTACTCTTTCCCCTTTTCGTTTCGCCAGTACGAATCCGAGATATTTTAAACTTTGATATTAATATCTTTCGAATCTTTATAGGTGGAAAACTTTTAACGTTAACTTCGAATCGTGTGAAGTTAGAAGCACGATAATGAAAGAGACAGAGAGAGAGAGAGAGAGAGAGAGAGAGAAGGTACAAACATGGTAGACGTTGTAACGGAGACGTCAAACTTCGGTGAAATTCATTCCCGTAGGACCGCAAGCATTAGAAAGTGCACGACAATGGTCGGAAGGAATGAGAGGAGGAAAAAGGGCTGCTGGGAATATCAGTACTCTCGAGGGATACTGATTCGCTATCACTTTTCGACCAAGATACGATGATCGCGTGGGACAGGGCCCAGCTGACGAGTTCCTAGGACCTTTTATCTCATTCGATGCGTGTTTCCTTCTCTATTCTCATCTCTCTCTATCTCTCTCTCTCTCTCCTTCGTTCTCTTATGCAGACCTCCCCAAGAGAGTCGAAACGGAACTGGTCACGTATCTTCTCCCGATCCTGTGGTTTCACAAGAGGAGAACGATTTCTACATTTCTATTAAGAGAGAACGTGCTTTCAAATTCTTTCCTGTTGACGATCGTATTCCGAGGAAAAAAAAAAAAGGAAAAAAACAAAAAAAAGAACAAAAAAATATCCGTAAGAAAGTCGCCGTCAAAGTGACGACGTTAATGGTATAGAAATAACGCGCGAGGAAAGAGAGAAAAGGAAAGAAAAAAAAAAAAAGAAAAACGAAAAAAAAAGTAAATCAATTCGATCGATAAGAATTTTTCGATTACACGAGTCAGCAACTTTGTATATCAAATCGTGCGCAAATAAAACGTTAGACTACCGATATTGCTTTCAAAAAGTATGTAAATAAAGTTTCCACGAATAGGGGGATAAAGTTTCCATTCGAATGAAAGCGCATGCATATTAGAACGCGAACAATTTCTAACTCGAAGGAGTAGAGCTAAATCGGCGGAAAATTGCTATAATTTTCTAACCGACGATCTCCCTTTCACGAGTTTCATTTATTTTCCCTTACTTCGGTAAAATCCGAAATTATATATTTAATCGGTGTATATATATAGTATCTTTTATATATTCGTCATCGAGCGCAAGTAAAACACGCCAAGTAAATGATTCCGCGAGTGAATTGAAAAAAAAGTGAGAGAGAGAGAAAAAAAACAAAAGTAAAAAAAAAGAAAGAAAATATCTGAAGAAAGGAAACGGGCAACCGCTAACGCTGAGAGAAAAAAACGGGCAAACAATACAAGCAAATAACGAAAGAATCGGTAAGGTGGAGGGATTGGACGGAAGAAGAAAAACATAGGAATGGAAGAGGAAATGGAAGAGAGGGATAGAAAGTGAAACGTATGTTGGCGCTATGTAGGAAGGAAGGCGAAGAAAAAAAAGGAAAGAAAGAAAGGGAAGGGAAGGGAAGTTTGGAGGGAGAGAGGTGGTAGAAGGAAGGCAGAAACGGCGATGGTGAAAGTGAGAAAATACAGACGTGGAATTTAAGAGGGTGAGGGGAGGGGTGGTGGAGTAAAGAAACGTGGACAAAGAGAAACGAGGAAACAATGCGGACAAACACGTTGCACGAAAAAAGCTTGGATTTCGGATGATAAGAGAGAGAAAGAGAGAGAGTAGGGAGGGGCGAGGGTGGGGAAGGTGGTGGGGGGAGAAGGAGAAAGATGGAAAAGCCGAGAGAAAGTGAAACGCGTGACCAACCACCGTCGAGGAGGGTTGGCAAAGAAATGAAGGGTAGGTGAAGAGGGAGCAGAGATGAAATGGGCCAGAGAGCGTGGCTGGTGCCGCGGCGTACCGCTACGTCACTCCTTTCTCATTAATCAACCCCCTTATTCCACCGTTGCCTGCTGCCCTTTCCATCCCTTCTTCTCTCTCTCACTCATTTTCTATTTATTTACCTATACGTCTCTCTCTCTCTCTCTCTTTTTCTCTCTCTCTCGTATTTTCCAGACTTTCATCCAGACTACGAAAATTCGATTATCGAATATTTTAATCGAGATAATAGTTCTGCGATTTTAAGATATTACATCCTTTAGGCTAACCGGCCAACAACTCTCTCTCTCTCTCTCTCTTTCTATCTCTCTTTCTCTCTGTGTCTCTCAATCTCGTTGGTGGATTTCAGTCGATAAATCTGCGAATAAGTTAGACCACTTTGCATGTAGAATATATATATATATATATATATATATATATATATATATATATATATATATATCGTCTGATCAAAGTTAACTTGTTCAACGAAGGTTACCAGCAAGAGGCGTGTTGAGACATTAAATATTGTTTAGCAAGAGTGATCCGGGTCTCTCGTGTTGCGTGCCAGTTCCACGTTGACGTGGCCAACGTGGAAGAAGGGTGCCAGATCGAAGGTTAAAGTTTAAAGATCCGTCGGCTGCGTGTTCAACGAGGGATGATGAGTTACTTTTAAATTAGATAGACGACGATTGCGTGAATTAACGATAAAGGTTCGAGATTACATACGAGGTTGAAGATTAATTATTACGGAGATTTTTTTGGTTTCCAACGCTCAAATTATTTTTACGATATTTGCAGAGTCAAAATTGATTAATTGAACGAATAAAAAAAAAAAATATGGTTTATATAATAATACGATAAATTTACTTGCGCGTAATTTTGTGTCTTAAGGAACCGTAAAACATCATTCGAATGGAGAAATTGGATTATCGAACGTAAACTCGTTGAGACAATGTAGCCACGATAATAGACCAAGTGTAATCTTTAAGTCGAATTTCAACTACGAGTCACGTGTCGATGAAGAGGACGCGTACGAAGAAGCATCCCGTTCATCCTATTTGCCGTACTACCTGTATAATAGGAATAAGATCTTTCTCGATAGTTTCGCTGCGGCGAAACTTTCTTAATTGATAGTACGATATACGAGAGCCCAGGCGAGTACGCCGGCATTATGTTGAAACGTGTTATACGAGTCGTACGACGCAAGGAACTGCTAATTATTAAAGCTAAAGGATGAGGGATAATAGATCCTCTAAAGTCGTACACTAAAATACATCACGCGTTAAACGCGTAAGTTACGGAGGAACGAATGGTATATATCGAGTAATGATATTCGATAGAATGAATGATACGTTTGATTATGTTAAAAAGGAAGTACTAAAGATACGTAGGACAACGAATTTACTTAAATGTCGATTCAGGTATAATTAAAATTATGGGATAACGTAATTATTAAGGAAGACGAAAAAAAAAAAAAAGAAAAAATTGAAGTTTTCAGGAACGAAAGTGGTAACTACAATCGAAGTTTCTTTCATGTCGGTGTCCATTATGCTCTTCTCTCTCTCTCTCTCTCTCGGTCTGTCTGTTCGTCTCTCTCTCTCTCTCTCTCTCTCTCTCTCTCTCTTTCTCTTTATTTTCTCTGTATCGAAATATCCGAGAGTCGTTAGGAACGATACGCTTATTGGCACTTTCGCTAATCTGTGAAATTGATTTACGAGTGCACACGGCATGAAAAAGGATCGAAAGGAGGGGTGAATTAATGGGCGGTACGGAATTCAATGAACATCAATATCAGCGCCCTCCGCATATATATATCCTCTTTCTCTCTCTTTCTCGAAGTTCAACGTTGTCGGAGAAACGATACGAGTTTTCCCAACGTTTATAAACCCCGGCTCGATAATTTTCACGCGTTAATTTGCATTAATAAAATAGCGACGGGGAAAAAAAGGGTCAATGGACATATATGCGCTTTTATCTTTTCTTTTTTTCTTTTCTTTTTTTTTTTTTTATTATTTATTCGAAACGATCGATCGATAAATTTTCGCGCGTTCATTTGCACGATCCGTGAAAAATTCGTGACGTTTCTTCCGTAGCGTACCTCGAACAAAAATATTATATAAAATATAACATATGCATATACGTATATTACGTCTGATATATCATACGGACGTTCTACTTTTAATTTATAATAGAAGTTGCAATTAATAATCCTCGCTCACGATCCGTTCGTTTCCGGAAAGATTCATAGATCTTTCGATCTTTTTCCTTTTTTTCCTCTTCTTTTTCCCCATCCCCTCGAGACCTTCGAAAAATTACTAATTGCTTTTATATCCTCGAAAGAAAGGAAAAGAAAGAGGAGGCAAAAATTATTCATCCACCAAAATTTTATACGACGAAGATAGAAATTTCTGATTGGCTGTTCGAGGGAAGAATGCAGAAAAAGAGAGAGAGAGAGAGAGAGAGAGAGAGAGAGAGAAAATGGAGAAGAATTTCTCCAGGATATTTTTTCCGTTTCCCTATGCCCTCTCCCACCCCTTCCAACCCCTTCTCGCGACCGTTCTCAACCCCCTATTACTTTAGAGTCGACGTTACACGGACAGTCGACGTCATTCGTCCGGTGCTTGCACGCTTTTTCGTCCTGGACGGATCTGAAACGGGTTTGAGATTTTATCGTTGGTAATGAAGCCCCCCAGGCCGCGTCGTAACGGGATGGAATAGGACAGTGGTAGAGAGGGATGGCGGGGTGACTGGGTGGGTTGGGGTGGAGGCGGGCAAGAGGGGGAGGGGGGACAACGCATTAAAATTCTCCCGTCGACGACGGCCAGATTGGTGATAGCGGTGATGACGTGGAAGAGTGGAAGAAATCCACGTTAAAAGAACAGAGAGAGAGAGAGAGAGAGACAGAGAGAGAGAGAGAGAGGGGGGGGGAAGGGTCGAAAAAAGGGAATAAAATAAAACAGAAAAAAAAAGGATAGAAAAAAAGAAATCGCAAAAAGCGTTCACCACCGCGGCTGGACCACGAAGAGAAAGAGAGGTAAAATAGTGTAGGAGGAGGAGGAGGAGGAGGAAGAGGAGGAGGTGGAGGTGGAGGAGGTGGATGGAAAGAGGGTAGAAACGAGCAGGAGAATGAATAAAGCCTGAAATAAATTGCGTTATCTTTTCGTTCCACGCGTATGGTTTCCGCTGGTATACAGGAGTGCAACTCGCGAGTGCAGCTACACCACGACATACAAGAAGCTAATGCCTTTCCACCCCTAAAGGTCCTGCAGTGAAGAGGAGAGTAAA
>OU426998.1:1262911-1265411 GCA_911387935.1 Dolichovespula saxonica | reverse complement strand
AGAGGAGGAGGAGGAGGAGGAGGAGGAGGAGGAGGAGGAGAAGAGAACTACAATGATTAAGGGAGAATACACGAGCACAGAGAGAGAGAGAGAGAGAGAGAGAGAGAGAGCACCGAGTTTGGCAAAAGGTCCCGGGAGCATTGCCAGTCTGTTCTGCTCGTACCAACGGCGAGCGTGCAACGCGTAATTCGGACGAACAGATTGCAAATGTGGTACACAGGTGAAGGAGAGGAGGGGCGGTATGTAGAAGCACCAGGCATTCGAATACTCTGAATAATTTTAATCCCCTTATAAAGAGAACAAAGTGATTCCTCTCGTAGGGCCACCCTTTTCTTTGCTTTCGTTCGATGATCAGATCGGTTCGAATTTGGCCTTCTGATTGCTCGAAACGTAACGGGATTGTTTGAACGGACTAACGATAGGATTGTTATTATTATTACATCAGTACTGAAACGAAAAAGAAAAAAGAGTGAGAGAGAGAGAGAGAGAGAGAGGGAGGGGGAAGAGAAGAAAGAAAAAAGAAATTGTGGTATCCCTTTCTATACGAGGAACGTACAAGAACTCGATTTAAATGCAACCATACCAGTTTGCTGTCGTGTTAGTCATAAACGAGATCGAGGTCGAGGCTATCTTCAGTGATCATATCCAACGGAAGGAGTACTCAAACATTGGATAATTGTAATCCCCTTATACTACGATACTAACAGAGCGATGTTGCGGTGAGATCGGATCGGCAGGCTATACTCTGATGCAGCCGGAGGCCTGCTGAACTTGATTGACAGTCCTACGTAGAGACAAGGAGATAGCGAGGGAGAGAGAGAGAGAGAGAGAGAGAGAGAGAGAGAGAGAGAGAGAGAGAGATGGAGAGGGAGAGGATTGTAGAGCAGGAGGTATGAACGGTCGGCTAATGAAACATCAGTATGCACACACAATACCAGAGAATGGGCAGGGTCGCCAGCCGCTATTACACCGGCTTGTTTACATGCTACGAGAGACCTGGACTCTCTACGACGGCTTCGTAGATTTCCAAGGACACTGAGCATACTTCGAACAAGGTGTTACCATCCCGCAATCCGTTCAGCCAGTGCGATTATTTTTATCCGGTGCATTTATATAATACGAATCGGACAATTCGAGCGAAGTTCTAAATCGCATTAACTTGTAATTTTACGATCAACGCGATCTGACGTATGTACGACGAATCGTCACGTTAAATGAACCTTCGATTACGTCCGATCGAGTTGTCAACGAAACACGAGAGGATACTCGTTTTAATAAATTAATTAACGGACTATTAAACGGACGTGACTGATTGATAATAATGGAAAAAAAAAAAATTCAAATTATTTATAACGAAGAATAAAAAAAATATTCGAGGATTTGTCGTTTGACATTATTATTTTAATTTTTGTACATTAACGTAGAGCGTTCGATATATATATACACATATATACATAGATAATAATAAACTTGTAACGCGCATTTCGGTGTCTGAATTTAGCCGGCAAACGTGTAATTTGTTAGAGAGACCGGATTTGTTTGCGTTGAAGAGCCAAACATTTTGCGGTTATCGTCGCGACCAGTCGTAAATATTACGTCGGCTAGGTATCGCAGGTACGTGCAATAAAACACATTAATTTATTATAAATAATATGAAAACGTCATGTGCGTGCTCAACGAACGATAAAGTCCATGCGCGTAACCGACGTTGATTTTGATTTAATGAGGCGTAAATGAAAAAAAAAAAAAAAAAGAAAAAATTTGAGAACGTACTTCGGAGAAAAACACAATTTTCCCTATTGATAAGTAGCAATACGATCCTTCAGGATTATATCTCTCGTGATAAAAATTAATACGATTATTAAGATCGATGTTATTATCGGATATTAAATAGGAAAATATGAAACCTTAGTAGATCGTAGTAGATTCCATAAGGTGGCTTTCTATGAATTCAATGTCGCTATTGTACTCGGCTTATCTTAGCACCCGGCCCTTTCATAGCTACAATCGGAAATGCTTCGGGTTTACCAAAGGAATGCTTTTGACTTCAGTGTGCCATGGGTTTCGAGTGATGCGAAATTACGGTTTCAAGGCAACTCGATATTCTAGCCGAAAAGCAGTGGTCTTGGCGTGGTTTACATCACCTGTATATATTCGCTCTATATATAACTATATACCAACACGTTTCTACGTAGAACGTAGTGGTGTAAATATGTGTGTGCGTGTGTGTGTAGATATTATCTACATGAACGTGTTAACCGATACATACGTGCCAACATACTTAATAAAATTGCTCAACGTTCCCGAACGTCGATCCGCCATCGCGAACGTTTTACATTATTACACGTATAAAAGGGCTCCGTGTATTTAGCTCATCATTAATCATTATGGGAACGCATTTGGTAGATCGTTAATCAAGACCTGCCCTTCCCTTTCGTTTGAAATTGTTTCTTTTAAACGTTCCTTCGTTCGATTAGCAATTACGATCGACAAATCCTCC
>OU426998.1:1250411-1257911 GCA_911387935.1 Dolichovespula saxonica | reverse complement strand
GGAAGAGAGTGCAACCTCCCGGCGAAATATTTTCTATACATGAGTAACGATGCGAATAAACTTTATATATCTCCTATGATATCCTCGTTTCTCATCGATATCGGTCTATTCCGCTTTGTCTACACTTTAACCTTTACAAATATATGCGATAGTGTGTGCGTATAGTGTATATGTAGTGCGTGTGTGTGTATATATATATATATATACATCTTTTCTTTTTTTTTTTGTTACAGAAGATTGAAAGAAATACAGAAAGAGAATAAGCAATCTTGACCCGATTTGAAGCGAAAGATTAGATGTCGAAGAATAAAGCGTATCGTTCGATAGGAAAAATCATTATCGTGATACTGAATCGATCAAATAACACGGACAATTGGATTTATCGCATTTAATAATTATCTATAATCGTTTTTGCACGTTCTCGTCGTCTCGAAAATAAAAAATTCAACGTTTCCTATCATTTCTTGTTCGTCCTCTTTTCTCTTTTCCCTTTAGTCGCGTATGATCAATTCTCTTGTTTTTTTCCCCTCTTCTTTTTTCATTAATTTCTCTAATTTCACCGAAGGATTGCGTATCATTGATCGAAAGATAAGGATCGATCGAAACATTCAAATATTTTGTCGTGGAAAATAATCCTCGTGGATTAGATTTCAAATACGCGGGTTCACCGAGATATATAAAATCCTTTTAGAGATAAATGAGAGAGAAAGAGCGAAAGGGAGACAGTAACGAAGCTTAATTAGGTAGTTAAACATTCTTAAGATCCTCTTTAACGGCCAATAGAACGCAAAGTTCTATCTATCGATGGAATTCGCGACTATCTCTCTCTCTCTCTCTCTCTCTCTCTCTCTATTTCCTTTCGCATTGGTATTTACGCTAACGAGTTCCAACGCGCCAGCGGCACGCTAAACCGAAGTAAGCTAGTGCACTAGAAGCTCTAAAGAGGGAAAGAGAAAGAGAAGGAAGAGACTATCGTCGTCTCATGGGACGACTTCGGACGATAAATGGTATTCTGTTCGCGGGAAGTTTCGAAATCGTCGTAGGTACACGGCCGTAGAGACGATAATAAATCGCGTAGAACGATTAATTAAGTACGAAGAGAAAGAATGAGAGAGAGAGAGAGAGAGAGAGAGAGAGAGAGAGAGAGAGAGAGAGAGAGTGCCTGCGTGTGTGTATGTGTGTGTTTAAAAGAGAAGCTGTATAGAGCAACGATACGGAGCATTGTACTCTATAACACACTAACGCTTTAAAATATGCCGTCCTACTTTTACCTAATGCCGGAAATAATTCACGGAACGGTTTGGGATTTACCTAGAAGAGGTCCTGTCTGTTTCTCTCTCTCTCTCTCTCTCTCTCTCTCTCTCTTTCTCTCTCTCTCGCTCTCTCACTTTTTCTCTCTCTCTCTCTCTCTTTCTCTAGATCGACGAACTGTGCAAAGCAAGGATCTTCTTCTCTCCTTCGCTATCCTCTTCTAATTCTGCGAGCAGCACACCGCCATTTGCTAGGTTGCTTCCCTCACATTTTTGCTCGTTTTTTCTTTCCTTCCCAAACTCTATGTTACTCTTTCTCTCGAGAGCAAAGAGAACTCGGCTCGTTGGCCACGAGACTACTACCGCGCGGGATGCGGCGACTGCAACATCCGACCGCTACGCTACGTTGCGTTTATATATTTTCAAGCGAAGGTCTTCCTCCTCCTCCTCCTCCTCCTCCACCTCTTTTTTTCCTTTCCTTTCCTTTCCTTTTCTCCTCTTTTCTCTTTTTTTCTACCCCCGTTCAGTTCCGTAAAAATTTTTTTTTATCAATATTTCGTACGAACGAAAGAAATACATTTGGTTGATATCGTGCGAACGATAGATACAAAAGAGTAACAAAATAAATAAATAAACGCGAATACATAAACGTCGAAATACGATTCATTAACCGTAAGAGTACTCTATATATATAGCGTAATTAAACGTCTATTGTATGCATGTTTTTGAGAGAGAGAGAGAGAGAGAGAGAGAGAGAGAGAGAGAGAGAGAGAGAGAGAGAGAGAGAAAGAGGTAAACATAATACATAATACTGAAATCACGAGTAGAAAGTGGGTGGTTGGGGAGGTGGTATCAGTGCAAACTACAGCGTTTCATCCTATTTCCGTTGCTGTATCCGTTTAACAGGCACCTCTCTCGCTCTCACGGATCTCTGATACTCGGTCTTCCTTTCGACATCCGGATTTAGGGATGTTTCATAAGCGTAATGGATCTCGTTGGTCCCCTTGAGTCTGAGTGGTAACTCTCACCCGTCGTTTTCTATCTCCCAAATAAATCGATAGATCTTGAATCTAGAAATTTCGTATTAAATGTCCGATATCGTTCGAGATTAAACGTAACACTGCTTGAAATTCCGATACGGATTCGGAAAACCGGAAAATCTTTGTTATATGAAGGCTGCATGCGATTAACGTGTTCCCCGTTATTTATCATTTGCAACGGTATGATGATTAATGAACGATATCAACGTGAGTCGTATAAAATTAATGGAACGATTTGTAATGATACTCGTATGTATGTGTACATACATACATACATAACGTGCGAAAATACGTATTACGTGCATATTCACGTGTACGTGAATATTCGGTTCAACAGTTTTTTTCCTTTTCTATTTTTTTTTTTTTTATTTTATTTTATTTTATTTATTCCCTCCATCTTCGTCGGTCGTCACATTTACAAGGTAGGCAAATCAATGAATAGAGACTCTCCAACGAGAAACGAATCTATTTTCTATCGACCAATACTATCGGCAAAAATCATTTCGGAAAGATTCATTCTGTTGGAATAAAATGCACTATGGGTAACTGAAGTTCAACCATTCGAAAAGAAGAGCTCGCTTAAAATCCTTTGTGAATTGCTTGTAAATATTATATAATTTTCGAGGAAAGGTAAGCGTACGGTATTACGCGAGAGTTGTTATTTGTATTAGACGTAATTGCTTTACACGTTGGAGAAACCACTAATAATTCGCTGCTAAGCGCCTTAACGAGAGACGATGAAGATTAAGACATGCTAATGAATTCATTATTCTTCTCACGGATATTCTTAAAAATCACGTACATTTTATCGTAAATTAACTCGTATCAATTCTTTTCGCATGCTTTAAATGAAAAAGATGAAGAAATGAAGGAGTAGGGGAAAGAAAAAATTACTGCCTCTCTGATCGAATCAAAGAAAACAAAAAAAAAAAAAAAAGTAAATAAATAAATCGAAAATAAGTTTCGAATGTCGGTGTAGGATTCGATCGGGGATGAAAAAAAAAAAAAAAAAAGAAATAACTTGGCCGAATAAACAGTAATTTAACCCCCTATTAAATTCAAATTAGTCCGACGTTGCTTCCGAAGTGCGATAGATGACGAGGAAATAACATGACGTGGAAAGGAGTATGGGAGAGAGAGAGAGAGAGAGAGAGAGAGAGAGAGAGATTGAAAAAGGTATAAAAGGGAGAAAGGGTAAGAGGGTGTTGGCGGTACACCAACATGTTCTAACCTCTTTTCGACGGGCAACTCGATCCATCAAGCTCCCGACAAGTTTACATCAAGCGTCAAGATTCCCTAACGTTGCTGCCAAGCAATCTGATAAAACGTAGGTAAGCGGTCGTCCTGAATATGCATAGACCCTTTTTCGGCTTTTAATATCGCTAACCAATATATCACGAGATCTCCGCGCCACGTTATCTTGAGATACCTTCTAAAAAAAATCTTCTATATCCTATTTACGAACCAGTTCTCCTACTCCTCGCCGATTTTCCATTGACTTTTCCGATTCCACGCGAGGGAACGCTAAAGAACAAGAAAAGGAAGAAGAGGAGGATGATAAAAGGAACGAAAGAAATAACATTATGCACCACGGTCCCCATCGTTTTTCAATCTTTCCACCTATCTATGGAGTTCGATCGAACTCGAAGAAAACTTTTTATCGTTCGGGACAAATTCCCTATCGCCTTCTTCTTCTTCTTTTTTTTTTTTTTCTTTCTTTCTTTCTCTCATTCTCGATGAAATATCAGGTATGTAAAATTGAGCGGAGCACCTACGCGATTCTCATGAACCTCCGAACGATTTACATTCAATCGAAGATGAGTTAATCGATGAGATCGAGAAGGAAGATAAAATAAAAAAGAATGAAAGAGAGAAAGAAAGGAAGAGAGAGAGAGAGAGAGAGAAGGAAAGAAAGAAAAAAACCTCGAGTAGAGATAGAGAAGAGTCATTGTCGCGAGTGCACATACGTTAGCGTATAACAGTATTCGTAGGGCTCCCTGCCTCCGTTCCCTCTGCTTGTCCCATGAGGATAAGCCCGTGGATGGTCCTGCGAGGCATGGCCATCTTTATTCGAGGACGGACAGGCCGAGAGGGTAGGCATCGGAGCGTGGTAACTGGCAGCCCTAGAGGGAGCCGTTAAACCTCGTCCCAAGCCACACTGTAGCCGGTTACTATACTGCACCAACACACAGACATTCAACACACGAATGCACCTTCTCTTTCTCTGATATACGACCGATCTCTCTCTCCCTCTCTCTCTCTCTCTCTGTGTTTTTCAACCTTTAGAGCTCTAGAGCATCCCACCCGCTCGTGCGACGTGCTTCGCGATTGGCGAATGTTCGTTTTTACATTTCGAGTGGGAGGATTATTTTTGATCGTATCCTTGATATTTGTTCAAACGAGATATGCATACGACGATAACGATTTAAAAAAAGGCGATTCGATTCGGTTCTTTTCTTGTCGTTATTATAAACTTAGGCGTTGGCGTACGTTAAAATATTTCTCACTACCTTCCTTCTTATTTTAATCGGACGTGAATACTGTCCGGGATTGATTCGATCGACAAGAATAGAATACTAAAAAGAGATAAAGATATTACCGTGGACGTGCAAGACAGAAGGATAGGACATGCAACGTTTAATATGCAACTTTCGTCTCGAACTACTTTTGGTGAAACCGGTAAAAGAATCCCCTGGCTTCTTCTGACTTTCCCCTTGTAAGATCGGTTAAACCTTAGAAATGGAGACGGACGTGCATAGACGAAAGAGAGCGAACGGATAAACGGGAGGGACGACGGTTCTCCCAAAAAGCGTCTTATCTTTCGAGTTTCGGATGATCTCCGTGGATTCGTTCTGAAAACGAAAACTAGTTCCATCTCCAGTATTTTCAAGACAGTGAGTGTGGCCCCGAGAAACCTACCGACCCACAATTCGTGATCTCTACTCTGGAGCACCCTCCTCGCGATATATCAAGAGAGTTATCACCAAAATGAGATCATTCATTCCGTTAAGACAGCCAAACAACGAAACATTCTCGAAAACGGAAAGGAAGACTCTTCGTTCGAACGAGGGTTCCAACGGCCGGGCTCACCATTATATCCGAACTCTCTTAGATAAGAGTAAGGGAAAAAAGTTACTCTTCGGGAGTAAGTGGATCTTACGATTTTTCAAATCTCTTTCCACAATTTTATTTACCTCTCAACCCCCACATATATATATATATATTTTTTTTTATTATTATTTATTTTCTTCACGTTAGCGATCAAACTTGACACGGAGTATATTGACGTCAATTAAAATCTATGTTTATTAGAGCAAGCATTGTTCGATCTCCGTGCCAAATGTTGCACGTAAAAGAAAAGAAAAGAAATGAAAATAATCATAAAACGATAACTGACATCTCCTATTTATTTAAAGCAGTTCCTTGTCCCTTTGATTAATTATTATTAACTTCTCCGAATATTTCACTGATTCGTTTCGTTTAAGTACTTTCGTGCGAGGAAGCACGAAACCCTCTTCTTACCTCCACCTTTAAGAATCATCTACTTCCTACTCGCACTCTCTCTCTCTCTCTCTCTCTCTCTCTCACTCCTCGCCCAACCTTAATCACCGTCATATATCAAATGGCGAAATAAATAAGCTACTTAGAGTTCTTTGACGTTGAGAAGCGCGAGGTACTTATTCAGCAAGCTTTAAATCCGTCATCTTTCCTGAAAGATCCTCGGAGCCACTGAATTAAAGTAATGCGAAGATTATCTCGGCTGTCACACGAGATATCGAATTTAATTCCATTTATAATCAAACAAAATGCTAACGAAACTAATTCTTAGAATGACAAAAGGGCATGCAAGAGATGAAGAAATAACGAAAGAATTGATCGATCTTCGTAACTTATTTTTTAAATCGATCACATAATCGATGGGGACAGATGCGTGAACGATCCTAATGAACGTTATCATCCAAGTAAGTATCTTTGTTTCCCGTCTAAACCGATCTCCGCAGGTGATAAGCTCGTCGACGTCGGCCGAATGAAATAAGATCGACGATCCACGCGTACCGAAGAGAAGACGAACGAGCTGTGATTTCCGCAGGCTTGATTCTGATTACGAGGCAAAGTACGAGAGAAAGAGAGAGATAGAGATAGATAGATAGATAGATAGAGAGAGAGAGAGAGAGAGAGAGAGAGAGAGAAGGTGCTAGTTTCCACAAAAGCCACACCGCTGTTAGCTCAAATCCTACGGTCTGGCTTTCGGTCTGTTCGTCTGTTAGAACTTCGAGACTATACATGGTATAGTAAAACGTGATAGTTCGGACTATCAGTTCGCCTCGAAATTATCTTCGTTCGAAGATCGAAATATAATAACGATTGATCGTTTCAGGTCAATGAATCGATTCTTTCCATTAAACGATAAGAAATATTTACACTTCATTAGGGGAATAAAAAAAAAAACAAGAAGAGAAAACTAGAATGCAGTGAAAATAGTCGCTATTTAATACGCAATGCGTAAGATCTCTATCGATCTCGTATAAACGTTTAGGAATAGACAAGGATAGAAAGAGGACTTGTCCTTGCACCACCGTGAGAGAAACGAGCATAGTGCAACGTAAGAATCGAGATTATCCACCTCCATTCTCTACTCATTCTGTTCCTCCACCTTCGACCCTTTCCGGAAAGAAGTGTGGGGTATGGAAAGGGATAGATAGATAGAGATAGAGATAGAGAGAAAGATAGAGAGAGAGAGAGAGAGACCCAAACGAAACTCGGAGGTCTCGAAACAGGCGGCCCGTGAACGAACGAACTGCAAGGGTGTAAATCTGAAAGTTGGCTAAACTGTCTGCTCTCTCTCCCCGATCTAACTCAGCTTTTGCTTTACCCTCACACCCCCGCAACCACCCTCCCGGACTTGGTCCCTATTCAAGTCGTTTGCCCCGAGGGCTTCGTCCTGATGCCCTTCTCTCTCTCTCTCTCTTTCTCTTCATATATATATTTATCTCTCTCTCTCTCTCTCTCTCTCTCTCTCTCTCTCTCTCTCTCTCTCGATCGCTCGCTCGCTCGCTGTTTCGTCGACATGAGAGAAGGAGAATGAGAGACGAGGAAAATTGGAAATTTTTACTACCGTTTCGTTTCCATTTAACACCAAATCGGCTTCTCAAAGTGAGAGAAGAGAGAGAGAGAGAGAGAGAGAGAGAGAGAGAGAGAGACTTGGTAGC
>OU426998.1:1210411-1247911 GCA_911387935.1 Dolichovespula saxonica | reverse complement strand
TAACAATCTAAAGTTAATTTCGACAGAAGCAAATAATTGGCCCAAAGAGGGAAAGGAGAACGAACCACCACGAAGAAAGCCGGTCTCTCTCTCTCTCTCTCTCTCTCTCTCTCTCTCTCTCTCTCTCTCTCTCTCTCTCGTATAATGACGTTGAATCACGCCATTTGGCGAGAGTACCTCGAATCACGACTCGATGTGGTTATAATACGAAAACGGAAGAGGGGTACATTTTCTGGAAGGGTTTATAGGGACCACGAAGGATCGGCTCCCTTTACCAATTATTTGTAATTATTTCGTCGACGGTGAATTACAATTGCCCTTTTTCCCCTTTTGTCGTGTACACAGATTTCATAAGAAATACAAATAAATGAATGAATTATTATGCAAATAAATAAATAAATAAATAAATAAATAAATATGTGAGTATAAATGAATAAATAAATGAATAACTGAATAAATAAAACGGACAAATCCTACTGCCAATTATGAAAATGAAGTTACGTTGCAATTATCTATATCCGGTTAAATTGTAATACACATGTGACATGTGAATTAACTGTTGATGATTAAACAACAGAACGATAAGAAAATCCTCTGACGGATATCCGTTAAACAAAATCCAACATTTCGAGGAGTGTCAAATGCGATTGGATGAATATATATATATATATATATATATATATATATATATATATATATATATATATACACACACATACATGCATGCATCGATACACACGCCCGCACCCTGATTATGCAATTTGCTGATCCAACACTATCTGATTCTATCGTTACACAGCGACAATACGCTAATTGGTTCGTTATGGATGCAGAACCGCACCGTTGCCCCGGTACTATATCGATTAAAGCCTAACATAATTCGTTATTATCCTATGACGTGTGCATGATTGCTACGTAATGTTGATGCGCTCGAAACGATTACTCGCGATCGTACATTTATCCTACCTGTCGATACCTTTCACCAATGTAAAGAAACCATTAACGGGAAGGGTTAACAATTTTTTTTCTGAGAAGGGATTTTCTATAAAAATAATAATAATAACAATAATAATAATAATAATAATAATAATAATAATAATAAAAACAAGCAGAAAGAAAGAAGAAAGAAATAAGAGAAGCCAGTAGTACTACCTAGTGGCGAGGTAAAAATTTCAGAGAAATAGAGATGCAAAGTAAAGATGGAAAGGTGCAGAGGAAGTAAGTATAAAAAGCAAAGAAAAAAAAAAAAAGAAAAAAAAAGATCAAACAAAAACAAACGCGAACGAGGTAGAAAAGTAAACGATAACAAAACGAAAGAAAAATAGATAGTAATATTACAAAAACGAAGTCGGGCGTAAATGCGAACTGGAAGAAGATCTAAGAAATGAAAATAATCCGTAAATAAACGGCGAAGTAGAAAATTTGTGAGAATGATTACGATGAAAGGGACGGTAAAGCGAAGACTTCAAAAGAGGAAGGTAACCATCGTTTTTTTTTCCACCCTTCGAACGCGATAAGGGATGAGAGAGAGAGGGAGGAATGGATACTAAACATTTCAAATAATAAACCCGCCCCTCGTGGTAATACTATCACCTCTCGTAATTATCTAAACGTTCGGCCGATATCTCTCTCTCTCTCTCTCTCTCTCCACCCCCTCCCCCCCCTCCCGTATCCTACGGCGAAGGTCATGGCTTCTTTAATGAAACCCGAGGCCGTCTAGAATTTCGAAAATAAAGCTATGGTGCTTAGCAGGCTGGTGGCACGCGTACCAACGAAGCACGCACCCCGAAGAAGATATGAGTAATAGGGGAGGGGGGTTGGGTGGTGATTTAGTATTAGGATTTATTAGGGCACTCACCCCTCGCGGCTGGCAACGGTAACGGTTACGAAGGGCGAGGGTAAGACCTTATGATTTCTCCTGGGGACCCATACACACGACTTGGACTAATGCACCTGCCGTCCTTAGTCCTACCCAGACTCCCTTCTCTTTTTTCCACGTTTGCCGACAAAGAAAGAAAGAAAGAAAGAAAGAAAGTAAGATGGATAGAAAAGAAAAGAAAAAAAAAAAAAAGAAAAGAAAAAAGTAAAGAGAAGAAGTCTCGCGACATTTATATTCGAATGCGGCGTGAAATTTTCGGCGCGACATTTTGATATCCGCCACAAGATACGCCTCGATTATTTGTCATCCACCTCTTTCAAGTTTCTCCTCTTTCTATCTCCAGGGGAAAGGCGCGAGAGCATGGATGGATGACCTAAGTAACAAAAAAAAGAAAAAAAAAAAAAAAAAAGAAAGAAAAAAGGAAAAAAGAAAGAAAACTCTCAAATCTCCATACCCAACCTATCTCCTGTACTTGTACGTAATGAGAAAGATTTCTTAAATTTTCTTTTCTTCTTTTTTTTTTCTTTTCTTTCTTTTTCTACTCAACCGAGATGTTCCAGGGGGATTTTCCCTCGACGAAATCGATTAAACGAGTAAATACGCTCGAGAGGGCGTGGAGAGGGACGGGTGGCGAGGGAATCTCCTCTTCATCGTTCCGGTACTCACCTGCAACAAAAGGAGAAGTCACGTTAGATGAGATTAACGAATTAGAATTGCGCAGGAAATTATTCGGTAGGAAAGTGTAAGCACAGACTGATAAGAGATAAGCGTTTCTCGTTAGCATTAGAGAACAATATCGTAAACAGGAGTGTTTATACAAGGCTCGGTCTCGGCAAGTGATACGTGACACGCATAGGGCAGTGCGAACAGGGACCAAGGGAAAACGTGGAGAGAGCGTGCGCGCGCGCGCGCGCGCGAGCCAGCTGGATTCACGAGGTGGACTTAAATTTCCATTAGTTACGCGACAATGGCGCCGAGGTAGCTCGGGAGACGCATAAACGTGAGGTGCTCGCCGGGGATTACTAAAAATCCGAGGCATGCATCCGCCGTTGAATACACGCGTTTAAACTCTTCTCCGTCGTTCTCCGGTAACACCGACGGGAAACAAGCGTGTTGCTGCGAGTGGATGCTGGAAAAGGGAAAGGGAAAAAGGGAGATGGTTACGACGTGAAACGAGGTCGGATATGAACGAATTTATGTATATAGATACATACATACATACATACATATATGTATCTTGTTCTTCTGTAAGTTTCGAAAAACGTCACGCTTTTCAATGTTGTCGTTGTACTTCTTTTATATATTTATATATGTACTTCGACAATCCTCTCTTGAACGAAACTCTCTGAAGTTGTTTTACTTTCTTACCACAAACATATATATAATAATAACAAGACTTCGAACTTCTTTATCTTCGGATGATTTGTACGATTCGAATAACACGTGAAAAATCCTACGGGAATGAATATTTTTATCGTGCGAATATTTTTTTCGTAAGTGTCGATATAGGTCAGACATCATAGTTTTATAATAATCGCGAATGGATACGCGCGTGTGTCTCGTATAATATTAATCCAAAAAAATATACATAAATATATATATATATATATATATATATATTGGACGTCTCTTTAAATTGCTTGTATTGTCCTGAATATTGCCAAGTCCTGCACGTGACACAACCACACGCCTCTGTAACGCGTAAAACCATAACGCAAGTGACCCCTTCGATGACGGAAGGAAGGAGAGACAGAGATAGAGAGAGAGAGAGAGAGAGAGAGAGAGAGAGAGAGAGAGAGAGAGAGAGAAACGGATGTATTTGGACATGTCGCGGGGAGTGTACAATATAAAGAAGGGAGGTAGATAGGGGTGGGGGGTGGAAAACTCGCGAGCTGGTCTAACAAACAGAATATCAAGACAACACGTGCCGTGGCACGCAACGAATATCCTCGGAAGCACGCATCTCCACCCTTAACTCCCCTCTCTTTCTCTCTCTTGATCAAACTCCCCTGTCTCTCGATAATACAACCCTCTTTTCGATCCTCCTCCTCCCCTTCATTTCCCATCCGTTTCCAAGTTTCCTGGAAAACTCGACTCCTCCTCGCATTTATTTCTAACTATACCTACATCTTTATATCTATGTCTTTCGACCATCGAAAGTATGGCGTTTTTATCGTGAAGGGTAACTACCCTTCTTCTGTCTGAACTTTTCTGACGTCTTCTTTGGTCTTCAAGTGAGAAATGATCGTGCTAATAGGAGTTCCCGAATCTCGTACCAAATAAACTTAAAAATAATGTTACCGACGAAATTAAAAGGATCGATATTAAAACGAATAAAACAAACATTATAACGAAAGTAAATATGTTCAATCGTAATCAGAACTATTCAAAGGCGAGTAAATGTATATTTATATTAGTTATGCAAATTTATACTAAGTAGAACTATGTAGGTCTTTGACACTATTCCTTTGGATATTCTTCTATCGATTAACAAGGTACAACAAACGTATTCATTAGAAACGTATTATCGCGTTCAAACCGTCTACTACCACATACATGCGTGTTATTTCAATAATCTCGTCGACAGAGGCCCATTGTTGTCAGAAATAATAGCTTTAATATAACGATAAAAATGTTGTGGCGTAACAAGATTAAACAAATTTATTGAAAAAGAAAAAAAAGAAAGAAATAAAGATCTCAAAAGAGACATTGTTTTTTTTTCTTTTTTTTTTTTTTTTTGACAATTCCCAAAGAATAGTTGACCTAGTAAAATTAATTGCAACAAATCTTGGATATCCACATAGATCTCTCTCTCTCTCTCTCTCTCTCTCTCTCTCTCTCTCTCTCTCTCTCTCACACACACACGGTTTCACTTTCTTTTTCGCTTTTTATTAACGAGAACCCGTGAGCGTATTCGCGTATTTTTGTTCTCGATTATGTCGGCCGGCATTATGCTACCACTAGCCGCTGCTACCGGCTCGAGCCTCGTTGTTGACAAGGGTCGAACGCGAGGGTTGGCTTGTTTGCGCGGTGTCACCCTTATCTCGGTCGTTGCCCCAATTTTCACGGCTCGAAATAAAAGGGGTTGAAACTACTACGCGTTACGACCTTAACTACGTGCCGACGCTCACGTGAGTTTTTTACCTCTCTCTCTCTCTCTCTCTCTCTCTCTCTCTCTCTCTCTCTCTCTCTCTCTCTCATTTCTTCGTCAAAGAGACTCTCCAACAATACTTTTTTTGTCCTTTTCTCTTCGCACGATCTACATATATATTTTATTTTATTTTTTTTTTGTTTCGATGAAAATCCAAAATAGACCTTCCGATCTAAAATATTTAAATCATTAACTTTAAAATATACACACACACACACATACATATGCATACGTTTATGAAACTTGAAGAATTTCAAATTTATTCGCCTTTTGATCTCCTCCCTTTTAATTCACTTTTTTTTCCCACTTTTTAATTAAGGGTCCAGCCATAAAGTATACTCCATTTCTCGATGGGAATCACCATCCGTGGTCGTTTTGCGTAACCGAAAACCCGCTCACGGGCTGCCCTTTAAAAAGAATTAAAATGAAAATATGAATGCATAACGAGATGCAAGCCTCGAAAGCGAAGGGAAGAAGAAAAGAAGAAAATCGGTTCGTAAGAGTCGGAGCGTGAGTGTCGGTCGAAGTACGCTCGAGATACTCAGAGGGATGAAAAATTCACTGGATATTTATTATTCCGTGCATAATTCGAGCCAGAAGGATAAGAGAAGGGAATCATCAACGCCGAGCAAATTTTCCTTCTAAGCTTATGCCCTATGAACGCGCGCGCGTGTGTGCGCGTACGCACGTATATATGTATGTGACCTCATTAAATCGCGTTAATACTTAATAGCCAATTTATACGAATTAATTAAATTTAATCTCGCCCTTAGAGGAGGACGTTGGATGCATTCGGGAAATAAAAATTTAAGAACGCGAAAGTAACGATGATTATTTATGCATTTGGAAAATATGATATAGTAATCAAAAAAAAAAAAAAAAAAGAAAAAAAAAATTAAAATTTCTCTATACCTAAACTTTCTTATTAACTAAACCTCCCTTAATTTCGTAAAAGCACGTAAAGCCACTAAGCAAAAGGTGGAATAATTAAACGCTCGAGAAACAGGAGCGACGTTTCACGCATCGCCGTCGAAACTTCGAGGACATAAAACTTGCCTGTAAAATCATCCCTCAAGCGACATCTCCAACCAACCAACCAACCAACCATCCACGTTCTCCCACTATCGTCGCTATCGTCGTTTTCGTTATGTCACCGTGTGGTTACGTACGAGGACCGAAATTTTACGCGGGAACTTTAATGAGAGAACTTGAAGAAAGTTACGTAAGATCTTAGGTGGGCCAGGATCGATTCACGAAGAAGGCCAAGAAAGGAAAGTACAGAAGGGCATGAGTGTAGAGGACAGGACTTTGGCATACTCCTGAAAAAGTGTGTGAGAGAGATAGATAGATAGATAGATAGATAGAGAATAAGAGAGAGAGAGAGAGAGAGAGAGAGTAGAGATAGATAACACGCGAACGAGTCGAACTAGCCGCCATTTTCCTTTTAGCGTTCCTACCTCTTTCACAAGCCGACAAAATGGCGCTTCGCGAAGCGCTTTATCGGTATAAGCCAGCACGCGAGGAATATCGCGGTCGAACCCCACCTTTCCTATCAGTTATCACGTTGTAAACCTTATCTCCCACGGAACACAATACGTGCTCTCTGAGAGAATGAGAGAGGGAGAGAGAGAGAGAGAGAGAGAGAGAGGGAGAGGGAGAGAGTGAGAATTTCTCGTGCGTGGCTACGTGTATGTAAACGTGTATTATATGCCTTCGTGTGTGCATCGTTATTAAGGGTAACCGACGATCGTGTCGTGGAATATATATTCGTGCCCTCGGCGCTTGTTAGAAATTGGGACGACGGAACACTTTTATGGTGGTTTTAACGATTTTTCAACCAGTTACGAGCTTGGACACGTGAAATTCGATAGTTTTTATTACGAAACTACAAATCCTTGTAAGAAGCCTTTATAAGATCTTCGTGTCACTCGACGTCCCGATCGTATCGAGGGCAATATAATTGTTTCGGATATATGAAAAGGACAATAAATTTTAAGGGTACACGCGAAAACCTTGAAAAACTTTCTAAACTGGCCGATATAAAACTCTCCTTTCTCGACAATTTTTTTTTTTCTGCTCCCCTCTTTCTTTTTACCTCATTTTTTTTTCTTTTGGTAAAAAATAAAGAAAGAAGAAAAAGAAAAAAAAAGGATAACATCGCCGTCGGGTGGACAGGAATTCCGCACAATGACGAGCGTGTAATGGTAACGACGGGAAAGCGGTTACGTTGGCGCGTTTTATATCGACTGTAATTTTAACGTCCTGTTTTCTCGTTGCACCATCGCCCGCTACTCCCCGTGTACAAACTTGCGAAAAAAGTGGCAAAAAGCGTCGTCTACGTGGATCCGTCGAGTGACCGCACACATATACACGTAGGACACACAAACACGTAGGACACACACGGCGGATACAGAAAAAAAGAAAAAAGAAAAAAGAAAAAAAAAACAACAAATATGACACTGGCCAGTATCGTTTTGGATAAAAGGGGAAACGAAACGGTTAGCGTTTGTGTCCCTTTTATGTTTCGCATCAACGAGATATCGAGTTGAACCTCCGACTTTTCCATTCTTTTCCCCTCGTTTCTTTTATTTTTCCTTTTCTTCTTTATATTTGCGCGATACATCGAGAGACGGAAAGAGAGAGAGAGAGAGAGAGAGAGAGAGAGAGGATGAGCAAGATAAAGAGAAAAGAAAAAATAAGGAAATAAGAGTCGAAAAAGTCGCGTAGAAGATATCGTTTTACGAATGCCCTTAAGGTGGTTATTATGGAACGTAATTAGGATGCACGAGTGGCACGAATTACGCTTTTAAATGCGTTGCTTTGTATAAATTAGATCTAGCATAATTACTAGAATCGGAAAGAGTCGTAGTCGCGCAAGGAAAAAAAAAAAAGAAGAAATGAAGAAAAAAAAAAAAAAAAAGAAACAAGAAGCAAATAAAATAAAAATAAAACGTACAAAAGGAAGAGTAGAAAAGGAAAGGAAAATAAAACTCTTAGCGGTGGAGAAAGGGGATACGGAATATGGGGATGATCTCGAAAGAGTGAAAGAAATAAAGAAAGATGAGGAGGATAGTTTAAAGTGAGCTGAGAGATGCGGATCAAAAGTTAATTGCAAGGATTCAGAGACGTGAGAAATAAGTACGAGGATGCGAGAGGAAAATTTTTGAAGAAAGAGAAAGAAATTTCATGAGAGGCGTGTGCGGATACGGGGGTGTAGACGCTGGATCGTTTTAAAGGAAGCTATAAGAGAGAGAGAGAGAGAGAGAGAGATAGCTTGAAGAAAAAGTGCAATAAGCGAAGCTCGGATATGAGATATCGCGGGCGAGGCAAAAAAGAAAGAATTATTATCGAGCGAATAATCCATTTGTTGAAACGCTTCGAAAATCTCGGATCTCGTGCTCTAGCGTACAAAATCAGTCAAAAGAAATTTCTCTCTTACTTCTCTGTATTCGATTAACAATTATTAATATAATTATTTGTTTGCTCTATAACATCTATAATATAAATTTTTTAAATGGACCGAATTTACACTATATCGCGTTCTCTTCGTTCTCCTTTTCATCATGTATTCAAACGTACTCCTTGAGAAAAAAGAGAGATAGAGAGAAAGAGAGAGAAAGAGAGAGAGAGAGAGAGAGAGAGATTTCTTCATCCTCCCCAGCATCTCCTCCCACCCCTTCCCCTATCCTATGCCATCACCTTCGGTACATGACGATCCGCAAAATATTTCTGGCATACAAATTTTGGTAGGAAAGAACCTACTCTTGAGTTCCCCCTATCTTTTTTCTTTCTTTTTTCTTATTCCTTCCCGACGACCCTCGTCGTACTGTCGTCGAGAAGAGAAGAGGCATTAGCATAAATCGACGTGTATGAATAGTCGTTTTATAAGGGCGTCCCACTTTAAACGTCTCGCCGAGACAGTCTTTTGCACGAGAGGAAACCTTTAATTAAACGTTTCATAAATCACTTAAAACCTGCTCGACTTGGATTGCTGCCGAAGGAAGAGTGAAATGGGGTGGGGGTGGTGGTGGTGGTGAAATTAATAAGATTAATCGGTTGACAGTTCGGGGAAAACACTTTTGATATCGCACGACCTTCGACTCGTCCTCTTCTTTTCAACACCGTTATCCTTTTTTTTTTTTTTTTGTAAAGATGGATACGAATAAAATTTTTTAAAGCAGAAATATATTAACTTTTCTCAATTATGAGAGTTTCGCGGAAGCGAGGGGACGAGGAGGGGGACGCGTGGAAGCCTTACATTTTGTTCGCGAAATTAGAGCGTGACCTCGAGATATACATACATATATATCGCCAAACATAATTACAAATTTTCATATAATATTGGATCGCGGGATTATTTTTTTTATTACATTTAACAAATATTTTCTCAATCGATCAAACGAAAATACACGAATTTATTTTAATTCCCTCGCCGAAGCGGTGACTATTTGCGGATGATAATTATTTGACCAATATAACGGACGTTGATGAACGAACGACGATTAAACTTTATATTAATAGGTATGAAATTTATTTCGGGCTATAATCATATTCCGTTACTCGTACGAAATCCATAAAAATCACGACACTTCGTTCCTATACTCTATCGAAGTACGAGGAGTCTTCGTTTAACCTTGACAAAAAAAAGAAAAAAATAGAAAAAAAAATACGTATATCAGAAGAACGTATCGATAAGTGCAGGTGTTTTGTCGATGGCCAATAGCGTGAGGATCGTCAACGTTTTAAGTGAGAAATGGGTATGCGAACGATTAGTAATGCGAGACAATAAGGGTACATGTGTATCGTGATTCAAAGGGATGGAAAGGAATAATGTGGTGGCGGGGCGGGGCGGGGGGGGGTGGATACGTCGCTTCGATACGTCGATACATCGACGTGCGATTTTATCTAGACACGCTAATATGCTCCCAACCCCTCACCCCACCCCGCCGCTCTTACCACTGTCCTACGTCCACCTTGTTTGCCGCGATAAAACGCCTTTGTACTCATTTCCTATTCGCTTTATCACCATAAACACGTTATAAATCGTACGGTTCTAGCAGTACTTCAACGAAAACGTCCACTCCTTCTACATCTAATCTACCAATCCGATCGACAATAAGTCTTGAAAAAAAAGGTCTGCGATTTTTTTCTCTCCTTTCTTTCTTTTCATTCTCAACCCGAATTAAAATAAAATATGTTATCGTTGAAACTAATTCGCATTTAAGTCTATTTTTACGAATTAACATTCACAATCCCGCGCGTTCATTTCCAACGTAATTATTGGATCGCATCTCGTATTAGGAAACATGGACGATTAGAACTACGACGAGACGACAACGAAACCAAAGCTAAATCTAATAATATGCTTTGGAAAAAAATCCGTTCTCTCTAAGCATTGTAATCCGAGTTATATTGTTCTTTGCAAATACTAAATTTTTTTCCCGTTTATCTGTTCTTTTCTTTCTCTCTACTTTTTTCTTCTTTTTTTTTTTTTTTTTGTTTGATATAACGGCGATACACGCAAACGATACGAGTGAGCCATTGTTGATGCCGTTGGCTGCTGATTGTTACTGTTGCCGATGCTCGAAGTAGAGAAAGAGAGAGAGAGAGAGAGAGAGAGAGAGAGAGAGAGAGAGTTTTGAAACAAGCCCGACGAAAAAGCTCGAAACTCTCGAATCCATCCGAGAATACGCTTGCACTTTTGTCCTGCACGCTTCTCTCCTTTTGTTGCACTCGCTTAATAGCCAACACGCGCGTTAGAAACACTGCGCGTTTATGGTAATCAAAGCGTTAACAACAATCGTATCGTATCTGTTATGTCTAACATAAGGAAAAAAAAAAAATAATAAATAAAAATAAAAAAAAAAGAAGAAAAATAACTTAATCCCCATACCCTTTTCTCTATTTGTTTTGAAACAACAGATTCATCGATGGGATTCAAATTTGATAACATAATTTTAATTCGAATATAATCCTATATGATAAACGTTTCGACGATGAAACAATAATGATGACAATGACGATGACGATGACGATGATGATAATTATAATAATAATAATAATAATAGAGAAAACGTATAGAACTCAAAACGTTTATACCGATAACATTTCAAAAGCAAAATTGAGACGAGAAAACCAGCTAATAAAAGATTCGTTTTTCTGAGAACGAATTTATGAATATTTATTCAACAACGAGATAAGGGTGAATCACGCGAAGGCTCGAGTACGAAGGGAAAGAATTAGCTTGATTCTCCACTCGAGTCTTTCTTTCTCAGCAGGAACGACAACCGTGATATTTCACGAATCGACCGTTTAAAAAAAAAAAAAAAAGAAAAAGAAAACAGACGAAGAAGAAGAAAAAAAAGAAAACCCCTGTTCGATTTACAATTATTCGAGAAGACTCATTACTGTTTCGAGTGTACCTATTATACGTACCGTAAGTACTTACGAGAGGAAGATTCAAGTGGAACGATGCATCGTACGTAAAGTACATAGTTACCGCGTCGTTCCACGGTTGTAATATTGCAACAACAATTTTCCGTTCCATTAGAGTGCACAGAACTAACGTTATTATCGTTTGACAATTCATCGAATTATCATTGTCTTAAAATGAAGTAAATTCATTTCTATCTTGTCCCTATCTTTCGTGACGATTAATTCGTTTAATTAACGATTATAAAGTAAAAGATAGTTGATAACTCTGCGGTGTTAATTTTCTTTACTTTTCCCGACCCTTATAGGAATTTAAAGAAAAGGGAAAAGGAAAAGAGAGAGAGAGAGAGAGAGAGAGAGAGAGAGAGAGAAAGAGATAATTCGAAATCCGATCGTTTTAATAGCTCTCGTTTAATGACGAAAACAAGAAAAGAAAGAAAGAGAGGAATTATTCGAGGAAGAAATTAATTAAAAAATTTCCGTGAGAGAATCGATTAAAATTCGAAGCTTGGCCGATGTTAAACCGCGAGGAATTAAATTCTTTCGAGACAAAAACGACAGGTCGCTTATTAAAGGCACGGGGAAATAATTTAACCGTCGAGTCAATATAATGTTTTATATCGTACGTATAATAAGCAACGGGAGAGTAGTCCGATCTACGCCCTCTCTCACACTCTCTCACACTCTCTCACACTCTCTCACACTCTCTCTCTCTCTCTCTCTCTCACTCTTTCCTTTCTCTTTTACCCCGGGACTCTTCTTTTTACAGCTTTCTCATTTCACTACCAATTGCACGAGAGAGTGAGAGAGAAAGAGAGAGAGAGAGAGAAGGGCTGCTTCGATAATATGTAATGCAGGGGACACACATGCATAAATAGATACGTGTATATATATATTGTCGTGACACGTGGCAGGCAAATGAAAGAGAGTCTTTTATATTTTTTAATTTGGTCGTTCGGTAACATATGTCTTTTGTCCTCGGAATTAACGCTTTGCGCATTGATCGAGACGGATAAAAATTTCAACGTGGGGAAAAATGTATATCTGTCAAATACCAATTTTTCCCAGCGTGCCCGATAAAAGATAATTATATAGTAAAAACAATATAAATATATGAAAAATTTCTGGTATCATCAATTTTCCATTGTTTCTAACCGTAGAAAAAGAGACCGCATGACACACGATATTGAATCGGTTTTTCCGCTAGCTTTTCAATACCTGTTTTTTTTTTTTTTTCTACCAATAATTTTAATCGATAAATTCTTTAATAAATTGTCCCAAATCGTCGATGGGGAATAAGACTATAGGAAAATAAAATAACAATAACAATAACAATAACAATAAAAAATAAACCAAAATAAAAAAAAAATAAAAAATTGGTAAATAAATAAAAGTTGATAAAGTTCGTGATGTATAGATCTCACGGGGGTTACAAAGGGCCGAGCAACATCGGCGACGATCCGTTTAACAAATGATCAGATCACAGAGAGCGCGAGTACGTGGTCCAGCGATCTCTAATCGTAAAACGATCGATATAACAAAATAGAAGAGAAAGAGGACGAGGAGGATCGATGCATAATTCGTGCGGCGTCACTCTTGTGGACACAATACCCCATACGCCTCTACTTCCTCCTCTCATCCCTCTACCGTTTTATTCCGGATTGGCATTTTCGATCGATCGAAAGCATTGGCCACGTTTTAAGGGAACGTTGTGCAGCGTGCATTTATCCTATGGACGCAGAGAGAGAGAGAGAGAGGAGTAAGCGAGGCCGAGCATAAGTTCGAATAGACGTCACTCCCGGAGGCACTGCATGTTTCATCGGATCGATTTCGAAGTGACGTCATATAGCTATTAACCGCAGTCTAACTGAATTATTAATTTACGTATATGTATGTGTATATATATATATATACACACGCACAAACACACGCACACGCACACACGCACAGGTACACACATACACCGCTGACACAAACACAGATAGAAACGGATGTGCAAGCAACCTGACGTATAGAGTAGCACATAGCTAGCCTATACCCATTCGACGCCATTTTCCATACGATATCGTTCCATTTTAATAGAAACCATCCAGTCCTTTGACCTGTCAACTTGACGTACAGACGACGTAACTGTGGTGGTACGCACGTACGTACGTACTTAGGTACTTTGCGTACAATGCCGCCATACAATAATCGTTTCTACGTACGCCACTCGGAATTCTTTTTTAATCTTATCGATCATTCAAAAAAAAAAAAAAAGAAAACAAAAAAGAAAAGATCAGCTAAGGTTAAAGAAATCGTCGCCGAGAACACGTTCTTGACTCGAGAATTGACGATTCGTGGGACCACGTTAATAACGAAAATATTTCTAAAAGGTGTTCGCACGCGTTAAACGGTATATTATTCCTTGAATTAAATAAAATCTATTTGTACGATTTTGCAATTCGTTTAATAATATTATATTCGGTCATACTCATTAAAAGCGCCGCGTAATATTTCTCTTTTCAAAACTTAAGCTTCTCGAGACTATGTCAGGTAAATGTTGAGTCAAAGTTGAACGTGTCCCTGTCAAGTAAGTCAAAACTTTCCTTAGCCGTCGTAGATGAATTAAATTACAAGGTACAAAAGATAAGGAGGAAGAGAAGGAGGTATAAGTATAGAGGGTATATCGTGGCGAGAGACAAGAGGTTAATTAATAAGCGCTGCCATAATATCGTGTTTTCGTTCGAAGCACAAATGCCGTGCCATGTGAACGCACGAGCGCCTCACTATTTTCGTCTTTCTCTCTCTCTCTCTCTCTCTTTCCTTCCCCCTCTCCCTCGGTCTCTTGTCTCTGTCTATCCTTAAGTCCAAGATAAGATCCCGAGGTATAGTGAACTACTTGGAGAATTTCTTACTGTTATGCATGGAGATTAGTAATTAGATATTTTAATGAGGCAATTAACAGGATTACGCTTAGACCGTTATATCCGTGGAATTAATGGAAGAATTATCATTAAAATTGATCATATATTCGATCGATCGATCGTAACTTTCTAATAAAATGGACGCAAGGAAATAGTAGAAAGTGTTGTTACCATCGAAATGTAGAGAAAGAGAAAGAGAGAGAGAGAAAGAGAACTTCACGATCAGAACGAGATTACCGTAATACCTTATACTCGTGAGAAAACTAGGAAAACTGTGATAAAAATGGAGGGTTACTGAGAAGGGTAGTGCTGTTGGTGGTGGTAGAGGAAACGAGACGAGGAGAGAGAGAGAGAGAGAGAGAGACAGAGACAGAGAGAGAAGAGAGTAGAAGAAACAGGGGAGGGTAAGATATACATGTACCGGAACGCCCTTATTGGGATTGCCTGTAATTTAGGGTTACGTCCGAAACTCCGAAGATTTCTTCGTTTCCTCGCAGGTGGCTAGATTGGAGGAACCAACCGGTCGTTCGAGATTGTAACGCGAGTTATTGTCTTTCTTTCTTTATTTCCTTCTTCCTTTCTTTCTTTCTTTCTTTCTTTCTCTCTCTCTCTCTCTTTCTCGCGAAATTTATCGTCGAACGCGTACGCGGCTGCGTGCCTTAGGCTACATCAATTTCTCTCTCTCTCTCTCTCTCTCTCTCTCTCTTTTTGCAGGCGAGCACAAGTAATCACCCCTTACGAAATGTCCGTCGAGAAAAGATTCCAACTTCAAGGAGAGAAGAGAGAGAGAGAGAGAGAGAGTAGGAGAATAACGGATCACGTTAGGGATCGGACAGAGAAGAGAGAGAGAGAGAGAGAGAGAGAGAGAGAGAGAGAGAGAAAGAAGGGAGAAGAGAAACGTCGTTAGGGGTTTAACGAAATAAGGGAGAGACATTTTCCGTCGTAAATTTACCCTTGTAAAATTGGTCGGGTGTCCGAGCGATTAGTCTTTTGTAACCGTGATTAGTATTAGCATGGGTCTACTTGAAAGGTCGGCGAGAACGCGAAAATGAACGATTAAATCCGTTGCGTGACGATATATATCCTTGCGTTTATTTTCTCAGTTCTCTGAACATGAAAAGTTGCCAGATATATATATATATATATATATATATATATATATATATATATATTTTTTTTTTTTTTCGTGTTCGTGCGGTGCGTTAATAGTGTGCTACGCGTGTTTACATATGCATATATAAATATATTTGTTTTTGGATATTTACGAAATGATTTTGAAAAGAGAAAAGTCATTAAAAAATGTACGGACAAATTTGATCTATGTCACACGTAAGATTACAAAGTTCAGATACGAATCAAAAGTGTGTTCGCCTTAGCGAAATGATTAAACATTTCGAAACGCTTCATGAGAGGGTTAATTGACTCGATATATCGCGGACGATTAAATACAGATCAGTGAGTAGTAAGTAATAAACACATAAATCCATCGAACGACAAATACACGTACATATACAATATGTATATGTGTATGCATATAAATATATACATACATATATATATGTATATATATGTATATACACAGACACACACACACACGCGTACATATATCTATAGAAGTTTCTATATGTTCTCACGAACGAGTAACGTTATCTACGGCCTGTGACGTTCAACCAACCGAGAATCGGCGAAACAACTCGATTTATATCCACGATTAACGGCCGATTACATCGCGCCTGGAGCGTTACCTGTAAACGTAACGACAAACCGACCGTGAGAAGCCGAAGCGAATGCAAAGCTCTTTCGATGCTAACGCGAGATAACAGTGGAGTCGCTTGTTCGTCCCTTTTAAAAAATATTTTGTATCGACAACTTTTTGAGAATTTCATATACGTACGTACGTACGTACGAATGTACGTATGACGATGACGTCTGCGCTTTATTTAAGCTCTCTGTTATCGAATTTCTCTTTTAAAAAGAAATATATATTTATATGTACGTGTATATATAAACAAAATTTTATTTTATTCGTTAATCCATTTCTCGGCCGATTAATCGACTTTGGTTAACGTCGTGCTTGTTATCGAAAATATCTGTGACAATGTTGTGAACGATTATCAAAAAAAAAAAAAAGAAATGAAACAAAACAAACGAACGAACAAAAAAAAAACAAGAAACAGAGGACGAAGGAATAATTATTATTATAAAAAAAAAAAAAAAAGAAAAAATAACGCGCGCGTAAACGCGTACAAACCGTATGGATGCGAGTTGAATAAATTCAAATGTCAAAAGTCCATTGCATTGACCGAAAAAAGGAACGGCGGGGAGGTGGAGGGGAGTGGGAGGGTGAGGGGGGGGTGGAGAAAAAGAAGAAAATAAAATAAAAATCGAGGATTCTCTGACCGATCGTAGAACGGGTTGTTCCCGTGGGACAAAGTAACACGGAGAGAGCCATAAACTGGAGAGCGTTAATAGTTGTGCCGTTTAAATGAATGGAAAAGAAGAAGAGGAAAAGAAAAAGAAAAAAAGAAAAAAAAAGAAAAAAGGAGAGAGATTCCCCAGAAAGCCGAACGAGAGCCAGTCATTGTCACACCTTCGTGTAGTACTACAAAATACTACCAACTACGTTAACGATTTTTTTGTTCGTCCCACTCTTTTTCGACTCACTCTCGACGCGTCCGCGTACTTTTTTTGAGGGGGGAGGGGAGGGGGAGAGGAAGGAGGGGGAGGAACGCAAGCATTGTCGCGAAATAGAGTATCGAAGTGTATGACGTTTAATCCAGGATGGTAGGTGGAGGGAGAGAGAGAGAGAGAGAGAGAGAGAGAGAGAGGGTTGGAGGGAGGGAGGGAGGGAGGAGTAAAAACGTGGTCCCCCTCCCCCCACCAACGTACGAGCAACCGTTCCGAAGCACTCTTTTTCAAAATCTTTTCTTCTTGCGCTTTTACATATTCGAAACTCGTACGCGAAATATTTCCACTTTATGTTCGCAAACGTGACGAATTCCTTCGCTTTGCCAAGTTGCCATCGTAACAAAAACGAAATGAAAAAGTATAATATTATTATGATCATTTCAAATATTCCTACGTAACATGTTGAACCGATTAATCGTCCGTATATTTTATTGTTAAATTCGAGCGTATTTATAAATCTCTCTCGTCTCTCTCGTCTCTCCCTCTCTCTCTTGATTTATCCCCAGACCACTTACAAACTCTCGAATTGTTTCCATAGTTCTGCAGCCGGACAGATTAACGTCGACGTGTCGACGACTGACGGAAGAGCTTGAATGCCACACGGTATTATCGTTCGAGTAATCGAAAATCGTATCGAGGGTGGACGATAGGCCATGGGCTCCTCTCTCGTTCGGTCGATCGTCGAAGCACACAGAACGAGAATTTCATGGGCTATGTGGCTCGAACGGAAATGTTCGAAACGATTTTTAGTCAGCCGCGGGGGTGACTAACCCTTTCATATATATATATATATTTTTTTTTTTAACTTTATTTCTTTTTCCCTCTTCGAGAACACAACCAGCTCTCGACTCGCTTTCCTACAGCGGTATCGTTTTCGAGAAGTCGACGGATTATTCTTCTTTCTCTCTCCCACCCCCTCTTCCATCCATCCCTCTCTCTCTCTCTCTCTCTCTCTCTCTCTCTCTCTCTTTTATTTTTTTGTCAAGCACGCTCGAGTGTTTATTGAAATATCGAGCAAAGAACGTTTCAGAGTTTTTTTCTTTTTTATTTTTATTTATTTTTTTTTTTTTTTTTTTTATACTCTTACGCGTCTATTCGCGAAGGCTGTCAGCTAGAAAGAGACGATAAATATCTTTTTGTTTTGTTCGTTTGCATCACCGATAAATGAGAAGACTTTCGAGAGATCGATCTAGAGATAACAAAATACAGCAGAAAAAAGAGAAAGAGATAGAGATAGAGAGAGAGAGACAGTGTGTGTGTGTGAGAGAGAGCTCGTAATTATGCACTTGGCGGGATCGATTTACAATAAAATAAGAACGTAATAACGGTCCGGCGGGTATTTACAAAAGAATTTCGACTGTCGCAACACCGAACGCTTGTTTACGATTCCTTTCAACGAATCGAACAAAAAACGCCGATGTCCACGTTCGTCCTGACAACTTTTTCGCCGCGAAACTTCCTAGAAGCTAAGGACGAAGTAATCCAAAAGAAAAAAATTAAAATGGAAAAAAGATAAAAAGAAGGGGGATGGAGGGAATGAAGATAACGTTAACAAAAAAAAAAAAAAGAATTGAAAAAGAAATAATGCACAAATAATTGTGGCTATTACGGATTCATGATCGCACGAGGTAGACTTGCAATCCCACCCTCTTTTTCCTCGTTTCGTTTGGTTGACCGTTCCGATGCTATCAGATCCGCTATAATACGCTTAAATGGGAAAATAATAGCACTTCGTTCAACCCGTCGGCGTCGGTGACGTGTACTGTCTGGATGTGGGTTTGACGCGTTGCCTTTCCGGATCTTCCCCTCGTCCACCCCCCTCCCCTTCCCTCTCCCTCTCACTCTCTACGTGACAATGCGACGCAACGGTAAACAGTATTGTAGATCAAAAAGAAAAGTACAACGACGAAAAATAAATAAATAAACAAACGCGTGTGTCGCGTGCTCTCTTTTTTAATATGAAAAAAAAAAATTGGGGTTCTTCTTCTTCTTCTTCAAAAAAAAAAAAAAAAAAAAAAAGTAAAGAGGAATGCGAAAACAACATGACAACACAATTGTTACGTCCATTTCTCGATAGACATCCTCTTGTTAGGCCCATACGTGGATTGTTTTTTCCATTACTCCTTCTTGATCATTCATTTATTCATATATTTATTTGTTTATTCATTTATTTATCTATCCATCTTATTTATTTATTTATTTTTTTTTCGAGTTGCACGAATGCAGCCAAGTTCCAATAGAAAATTCGTATTTTCTTTCGAGGCAATTCCTCTAAAAATGAAAAAAGAAAAAGGGAAAGGAAAAAGGGAAGAAACGAAACGCCGAAAGAATTTTCCATCAAACGGTGTATGATACAAAAGAAAGCGTCGAAAGAGGCGAAGAAGGGATACGAAGGGAGAGAGAGAGAAGAAGAAAAAGCTATCGCGTTCCTCGTTGAAAAGTTCGGCAAAGTTTTTCCTTCCTGGTGCCGTGTGCCGAGCGATATCAATGGCGTAGCGTCCTCGAGTTTCAAAGTTTCGCATATACAGACGGTACTGACGTTATAGGCGGGGGAGGGGGGTTGAAAATGAGGGACGGGAGCGTGGATGGGAGGGCAGGTGGGGGAGGGAGGGTGGGCGGGACAAAGAGACGCTCTAAATCGTATTAGTAGGCGCATGCATACGTACGCGTTTTCGTGTAAATTCGGAGAAACGTGCATACGCGTAAATACGCTTTGTACGACGTACACGTGCGCGCACATATACACTGTTTAAAAAAAAAAAAAAACAAAAAATAATAATAATAATAATAAGAAGAAGAAAAAAACTGGATCCATTAGACCTTACAATATTCTTCGATCTTGATCGCAATAAATTACACAATTATTATCGTCATTAATAATTATCATAAATATTTGAGGGTATCGATCGATATAGAACAAACTCTGTATATACACGCGCATGTATAGATAATTCACGTGTTATTCACGGAATGATACGCTTTTGTACGCGTCGTTTCTCGTTACTGCAAAATATACCTATAGAACTAGAAAGATACATACATACGGATATAAACGCACATGCGCGCGCGATCGTACACCCACACAAGCACCCTCTTTTTACCAGCACTATACACTTTCGCAAGTCACACACTCGAGTTAGAGCATTAACGACGAGCTACGTTTGCGCCTGAACGAAGCTCTTCTCTTCTCTTCTCTTCTCTTCTCTTCTCTTCTCTTTTCTTCTCTTCTCTTCTCTTCTCTTCTCTTCTCTTCTCTCCTCTCCTCTCCTCTCCTCTCCTCTCCTCTCCTCTCCTCTCCTCTCCTCAACGAATGTTCTCTATCTTTCTCCTTCTCTACTTCTCTTTCTCTCTCTCTCTCTCTCTCTCTCTCTCTCTCTTACAACAAGATCTTTCCGGAAACTGGGTTAGCCGACGAGCTCGCCACAAACTTCGGTGGCTTTGGAACACGTAATTACGCGTATTACTACCCGCAGATACTTCTCGGACTGGCTTATTGTCAGCACGATAAAAAGAAAGAGAAAGACAGAGAGAGAAGTAGGGGGGGAGAGAGAGAGAGAGAGAGAGAGAAGGGTTAACACGAAAATATTTGAAAGGATTGAAAAAAAATCTTGAATTTCGTCGCGGAGTACGTTTACAAAAAAATTTTTTCGATCGCTTTCCAATCCGAAAATTTTCGATCGAAATTTCGTACTAATTTGGTCGATTTAAACAAATGAAAAATTGAAAATAAAAAAATAAACAAAATAATTGCCAAGGTTTTGTCGTCGAAAGTCATCGTTAATCTCGATACCTCGAAAGGGAAATGTTCGTTAAAAGCACGTTGCGTTATTATCAAACGGAAAACGTTATTTCTAATGAATATATATAAAAAAAAAAAAAAATGTAAAAAAGTTGAAAAACGTAGAATGAGAATGCTCGTGTGTGTGTGTGTGTGTGTGTGTGTGTGTGTGTGTGTCGAGACACGGACCGTCCCGATTTGAAACTGGCGTTGTTTCAAATCCTATTTCGCGAAAATTTGGCCGAATTGTTTTCTACGTGCCCGGAATATTCCGACCTTCTTGTCTATACACTTTTCATATAACGCGAGGGAGAAAGAGAAAGTTCAAAATCTCTTTTTCCGAAATTTACTTGCCAAGTAGAATATGAGGCGGTATTTTCAAAATGTTTTCATACCAACAATGCGGAGAAAAATCTGTTTTTTTTCCTTCTTCTTCCTTTTCCTCTTCCTCTTTCCATTTCTTCCTTTCCTTCACTTCTTTTTATGTTTTCGCGCAACAACGCGATTCAACGTCGTATTTCTTTCGATTTTAAATTTACCCATACTTCGCGAGTAAGATGCATTCAATAATAACTCGACGTATCCTTAACGAAATATTTCGCATCTTTTGATCGTAAAATGAAAAAAAAAAAAGAAGAAAAGAAAGAGGTAAAAACAACTTTCGATGAAAAAATCGTCGATTTAAGATATATTTTTCTTTTTTTTTTTTCTTTTCAATATATCGATTATCCTTCGCGAGAAATATTGTTAAACGAGAGTCCACCGGATAATTCTGACTCGGTCGAGCATAGAGCAGCTTTTTGTTCGTCATAAAGTGGAGATTTTTTATTCACGACACTCATCGTTCTCGAGAACGGTGATCGCTCGAAATAATTTCAACGGAAACGAGATCATCGAGCGAGATCCAAAAAAAAAAAAAAAGGAAAAACGGAACGATTGTATTGAATGATCGAACGAATAACGCGAAACCTTTTATGTTGATATTTAACAGCTTCCGAGATACAAACGATTACGTTTATTTATTTATTTTTTTCCCCGCTTTCATTAATAACAAAAACAAAGAGAGAATAATAAGTGACGACTCCCCAACGAGAGATCGAGCGCACGATGCGATTAATTTCGATTAAAAGTAATAATTGCACCGATGAAGATACAAGAGTGGTACTTTAGATAAATGAATGAATATATAATGTCTTTCTTACGATTAAACGTACATAGGTACGATGTCGTATCGATAAATAAATAAATAAAAAAGTCATAACAATTTATTAGTCGGTGGTGTTACACGCGAGCTTTTATCGCTAAACCGTTGCGTACACAACAAAGCCAAAGAGCTCCTTTCGACCGTACTCGGGTGCACGTTTATAGGTGTTCGCAGGTGGCAAGAGATATGATGCTAATAAAAGTAATAGAGAACGATATCATCACCGAGCAAAGTAAGGAAAGAAAAAAGAAACGTAGAAAAAGGAAAGGGAAGAATGGAAAGGCATTTTCTGCACGCGTACGACCAGATATAACGCTACGAAATGATACTAAGGTCTAATAACTGTACTGTACCTTCGTGACACGAGATATGTGCGAGTAGAGCAATAAACGACCGAAATAGATCCTTGATCCTTTTCACTTTGAGTTAGAAAGAATGATATACCATAGAGATTATTGCTAATTTCTTGTGTCATCTCGACTTTTTGTTGAGTAATAGGTAGATGTAAAAGAAAAAAAAAACGGAAAAAAATATATATATATAAAATTTTGTTGACACTCGAGTATTAATAAAATATCAATCGAACTATGGGAAGTATCTTTCCTAAAAATGTAATATTAAAATAGAAAGCGATGTTTGTGTGTGTGTGTGTGTGTGTATATATATATTAATATGAGCTACCGATATTGGGTATCGCTCGGATGGTGATAAAAAATAAAATGAAATACGAGAGCTGTCAAAAACGTAATATCGTGACTCGAGATAGACAGGATTTGACGATGTTATAAACATCCAAATATCATGATTGCCATATATATATCGTGACCAGTCACTCTCTCCTCTCGCTTTTTCTCTAAAAAAAAAATATAACAAGCAAAAGAAAAATGAACAAGATCAAATGGCGGTACGTCTGAAGTTTAGAATATCGACGATAAACGAAAGAGGAAAGGAGAAAGAGACAGAGAGAGAGAGAGAGAGAGAGAGAGAGAGAGGTTTCCAAATATCTCGTATGCGTGTTCGAATCAAAACTAGCGAATAGCATGAATACCGTAATTACCTTTTCGAGTGTACTGTTTGCACGTTGAAATCCAACCGTTTGAAGGGGTCGCTCGATGGGGTGTATGTGCGTTTGTGTACGGACTAGAAAATACAGCGAGTGTATAATTCCAAAGCTAATACACGCGAACGAAGTGCCTTCTTCACGGATCGATTACGTTCGGTAATTGTTTCCATTGTTAAAACCTTACGTAGATGCATATATAGACAGAGATGGTTATGGATCGATTTTCATTTTACATATTTATTTGTCAATAATATTTTTGCACATGCACACATATTCGAAGTAAATTTACCACAGCATCCGTGTTACTTATATTTATATTCGTAATACATAAAATGTTTCAAGAAAGAAAGAGAAAAGAAGATAAGAAAGGAATGAAGATGGACGGAGACGAATAGAGTGGATGCAGGTACGCAGATTTAAACTGATAAACATGTGTGCGTGTGCATATATGTGTGTGCGTGTGCATATATGTGTGTGCGTGTGTGTGTGTGTGTGTGTGTGTGAGAGAGAGAGAGAGAGAGAGAGTGCACGTTGCTCGAGGCAGCTCTTACACAGATCCATCCATGCATATATCAGGCATTGTGCATAGCTGCTCTCACCTCAGTTATCTTAATTACATCTGTAATGCACACCGCAGTACCTGCAATGGGGCAAAGCATGCGTTTCTCTCTCTCTCTCTCTCTCTCTCTCTCTCTCTCTCTCTCTCTCTCTCTCTCTCTCGCTACCTTCTCAACACGTTGTATGTATTCGCAGATATGATGGTCCTACTTGCTCTCTCCAAACCCTAAAATACACGAATATATTCGCTCTCGTTCATCGACGTGCGTATATACACGTAATGTGAAATCGAGCAACGTTTAAGCTCCATTTGTAGTCCCGATTTCTGACGTTGATCGTGAAATAATGAGTGTGAATATGGATAAACGTTTTACCACGTTTAAATCCCTCTCCGAGATCGTGATATTCTTCTCCGATCCTTATCCAACTAACACTCATCCTCTGACATTGATATACTAAAACAAATTCACTTGATTATTTATGAAATAATAATGTCAAACGAATAAACATACTTCGTATAACTATAGGAACGAACATTTCTTGTTTACTTTTTTTTATACATTCAAAGTTTTTCGTTTCTTTCTTCTTTTTTCTTTGGTATCACAGATACATCGAACTAATGTAATTGATTTATTTAATTTAGTTAAGATATCTCCGATATATATATATATATATATATATAAACATACATACATACATACATACAAATACACACACAGACACACGTAAATATATATATAAAATAAAGAAATAAAAGAAAGAAAGGAAAAAGTGGAAACCAATATCGATAAGTAATTCCCATCGTGAAATTACATGAACGTAGAATAGATAAGTGAACTTCCTATACGTCGACGTTTGTGTTGATTCCTTGTGCATGTGGAGTCTAACACTCTCTATCAAAGACGTACGCGGAGTGTTTTGCGTAAGAGAGAGAGAGAGAGAGAGAGAGAGAGAGAGAGAGAGAGATAGAGAGTCGAAGGAAGGTTAGAGCGCACACGCGACAAACTCGACAATCAAGCAGGCTTGACAGAGTCTTATACGAGCGTGTACGCACTCTCCTTCCCCCTCTCCATTTCTCCCTCCTACTTATTCCCCCACTTTCACGCTCTCTCGTTCTCTCTCTCTCTCTCTCTCTCTTTCCCTATTGGTGACTCGTATTTGCTTCTCGGCTCCAACATAAACTCTAGTTTAACGCTCCAGTGTAATAACATAGATATCTGTGACCCTAAGGGCAATGCGTGAGAATCCCTTCCAAGTGGATGCTTCTCCTTTCTCATGGATTATGCGACTTCGAAATGGCCCGGAATTATTGAATACAAATTGTAGATACGTATGTAGATGCATACAAATATTATCTCGATTCATAAATATATTTATATGTACATGTAAGTCTACCGTAAAAAATAAAATATACATATGTATATATCTCATACATATACGTAACATATCGTATACACGATACGTACAAATATAAAGAATAAAAGTGATCATTTTATAAACGAAAAATAAAGAATTCAAATAAAATTATATATAGATTTCAACAATTTCATTCGAAACAATGTGTGCTTGAACAATAGTTGAGGAGAAAGGACACGGACACAGTGACATTATCGGAAATATCGTTTCACGTTATAGCAAAATACCATGGTCTTTGCAGTTTGCAAAATGGAATCGAACGAGTGGCATTTGTTACCGCGAGTGTACGGAACGCGTTTCGGTTAGTGGCAAATAATCGACCGGTTTTCCGGTTAGCTTATTAGCTCGCGTATCCGGCCATTATTTTGGAAGATAGAAAATGTATCTACAATATAATAATATAATCGAACGAACGAGTACGTAGCCGTGCGCGTTACATTATACATACTCTCGATGGAGCAAACAAATGATTGTTAAATGAATCGTGATGACACTCCATATTCGCTGTTGTTGCTGCTGTTTCGAGTCCTATAAATCGCTCGTTAAATTCTCTTTCGAGTGTTTAGATGAAAAGGGACGACGCTCGCATGGACGAGGAGGAGGATCCAAATAAAAAGAGGAGAAATAAAGAATGAAAGGATAAAAAGAAAAAAAAAACAAAAAACAAAAAAGAATTGAACCGCTGATATTGCGACTTTGCCGTTCTCTATTTGAATAATCGATGTAAAGATATTTTCAGCTCGACAACCTCGAATTAAAATCTTTTTGTCTAATGCCCTTTCCTCTTCCTTTCTCTCTACTTTTCTCCTCTTTTCTTTTCGATAATTTCCAATCGAATAAATCGAACACTTGCTTTAATCACTTCTCCGTCAATATACATGCATATATAATTAATATAATTATTATCGAAAGCTAATCGTGCAGAAAACTACGCGGAGAAAAATAGAGAGACAGAGGAGAGAGAGAGAGAGAGGAATAGAGAGAGAAAGAGAGAGAGAGAGAGAGAGAGAGAGAGAGAATACAAATAAACGAACTTAGTTGATCCGCTTGAAAATTTATTTCAACTGAGCAGCTTTAATTCCCTATAATTTTCCCATGTTGCAAATCATCGAGCAGGTAACGCACAATGTCTATATATATACACACACACACACGCATACATACGTAATTCGTTATCAATGCGGTAACCGTATATAATTCTAGTTAATTACCGAACGAATTTTGAAATTTGCATCGAATCGTGGCACACATTCGAGTACCTCGCGAAACGAGAAGGATTTGAGAAAGAAAAATCACGGGAAATAGAAATAATGACGTCAATTGAAATTGAAAACTGTCCGTTTTTCGAAATCCACCATCGTCTTTCACCATCTACCCCATATTTAATAACAACCTCAGCCTCACCGTTATTGTCATGGATATCAATATCATTTGGTATGTTGGCTTTTGCTTTCGTCGAACAAAATTATTCCCTGATTTTTCCTCCTCACTCCTGCCCGCGAGTATTAAGAGCGAGTAATTATTTCAACGGGGAAATTAATCCGATGAGTTATTATAAAAGAGGGAAGAGAAAATATCCGTCTGAAATTACGCTTAGTCTTATCAGTTTGCTCGTCGCGGTACGAAAATAATAATTTTTTTTTTTTTTTTTTAGGGTGAATAGATATCCAAAGAGAGATATTATTGTTATTGCAAAGTTCGTTAATTAATGATCAAATAATTAATAAAATTCTTTTGAAGAATATCTATCGTACTTCTCTCGAATTAAAATGATATCATCGTGACAATCGTTCAAATACATTTGGACGCAACTAACGTGTTTTCGAGATTATCGACAGAATCGATTTTATTACGTCAATTTCGCGTAAATTTTAAGAATTCATGAAGGTTACTGCGCCAATGTGCATTTTATCAACGAAATTATGTGGGTCAATGAATCACCCTGACTATTTGTATTTGAAATTAGAATTCCTCCGAAACTAAATGTCGTAGAGACTTGAGAAGAAAACCATATTAAAGCGTACATTTTTAAGATTTGTTATAAACAGTGTCACATAAATAAATTTCAGACTTACTCGATTTCGGCACGTGAATATTCTAATCGGACAATGATGCGATATGATCTCTTACCTGAAACATAAAAAAAAAAAAATATATAAATCATTAGTTACACATCCTCCTAATTATACAATACTATGCACGTGGTATATGGCAAGGGACCAACCAAAAAAAAAAAATATACAGTTTCAGACATTACGTCAATTAGAAATGTTATTTATTTATTTATTTGAGGACAAGGAATTATTCGAAACAATACAATCGACTGACATTAATCAAAATTCTAATCGATCGTACGTCTCGTTTCGACTCCGTTCGTGGGAAAAAGTCACGCGAGTACTAAATGATATCGATCGCGAGAAGATAAAATTCTTTGTTTTTGGTAACGTTGAGTCAGAAGGATACCGAGGTACACATTAACAATTTTGGAAATAATACGAGTGATAGCATGCGAGTGCGATGAGGACCTTGAGATAATTAGCGAAGCTTCGATGATGGCGATGGCGTGTTGCACGTTCAGCCGCCGAGCGAACGTACACCCTATATTTAAGGTATGATTAATTATTTATAGAACGCCCTAGAAAGAGACGAACGACATGGATAATTTTCCCTCGGCGAGAGGGGGCTCTTCCATAATTACTTTGTTTCCATCACGAGACCAAAGGCAATTAACCAAGGATACTTACACGGGAGTAAACAGTGCAACGGCTGGACAACACATGTTACATTTTCCTAATTCAGAAACGTTCGATCGATAATTTTAATACTTTCGAAGGGGTCGAACCGATATTTGAACAAGACAATTTATTAATTACTATCATGGGCTCTACGTGTTCCAACTTCGATAAAAATCCAAGTGTCTTAAGATTCATGATAATTATAAATATAATCATAAACAACGTGTTTATTAACTGGATAAGTCCGATATATTGAACTGAGACGTAATCATTCAAAAGTATTTGAAACGTATGTGTTTCGTCGAATATCTCTCGTACATTTTCGCAATTATTATTACATCGAAATAAATGATAAAAATCAAATAAATAACCTTATAAAAGGAGTTACGATCTATATGGGATACAAGGTATGCGTTATATCGTGTATGATATACGCATATATTCGCTTATTCACCTCAATTGCAGCATATCTATGGCTTTTGCTTCCTTTATGTCCGGTTTATTGTCTCGCGATAAAGAGCTTGGGGCGAATAGAGGAGAAAGAGGGAAAGAGAGTGAGAGAGAGAGAGAGAGAGAGAGAGAGAGAGAGAGAGGGTGAGTAGAGTGTATAAGACCGATTATAAATATCGTAGACGGTGCTTGCACTTCGGGCGTGGTCATTCTAAAGCATTAATCACTGGACTTTGGAGAGATGGTTGGAAGTGGGTGGCACGTGATAGGTGGTATGTAAGTAACAGAATTAATCCCCCACGAACTATTCGCTCGACTTCTAACCAAAAACTTTCACGTCCAACGAGAAGCATGCGGTTACAACGGACGATTTCTATGAGTCACCGTTTGATTCGATTTAATCGTCGAACAAATCATGATTGAGTCGATAACGTTCGATATAATTTAGACAAAAATACTAAAAAAAAAAAAAAGGAAAAAAAATTTCGCCGTGAATTTCGAAATGATGTCTTTTTTGAAAATGACAACGATGATGATGATGATGATGATGATGATGATGATGATGATATGTAATAATAAAATTTGTATCATCCGATGGATGATAAATAGCTCGAAGAAGGCCTAAGTTCTGTGTTACTTTATCTCACGAACAATATGTAAGTAAAGTTGGCGTAAAGTTTCGTGTTGGACCATGTCGCATAAGCGAAGTAGGCGGTACTCTAGGAAAGAGAGTAAGAGATATGGATAAGAAGGGTAGGTTAGAGAACGGGAGAGTGGGGGGTAGGTAAGGCTGGATGTCGGCTTGCAGGTTCTTGCGGCATGGCTGAGCGGTTTAAGCAAGGCGTTAAATAGCTTGCAAGTTTCCTCGCAGCAAAACAATGTGGTCCCGAGTGTGAACCTGGCAGCCGTGCTTCATAGAAAGTTCCGTTGAAACCGACGTTACAAGTTACTGCCTGGAATGTCTACGCGATTTAAATGCATTTAAAACCCATCAGAATCTTCTCCTAAGGATTTGATTCGAATGAAACGACTCGTCATAAGGATATCCAAATTTTTCGATAAAATTAGAGTCTTTATCGTTAATATGAAGGATAAGGCAAAGGACAAAAGCAACGATCCCGATGATTACGTAAACGAATCCAGGCAGAATGGTAGTACTAACTGGGAAACCGTCGGACAGGTAGAACGAATGGTCTTTGCATGTCATTATCGCGAGGAACGTGGCTAATCTACTTCTCGAACGAGCGAAACCTCCCCCCGAAGAATGCGAGAGACACACAAACCGAGACATCAAAGTCTTCCATTGGAACACTTAGAGCGAAGTCGAACGAACGAGATCCGGCACGAGTAGCCGGACAGAGGCATTAGGAGTCTCCTCAACGAAATTATGATCCCGTTTGGTTTGCACCGGATCGCGCTGAGGGGAGAAGGCTAAACGTGATTGCATAACAATGAAGGGGATTCCGGGAATTGCTTTTACGTGTCCGGAATTACTGCGAGGGCTACAATAGTCCGCGAAGCTGCATACCTGCAGCCAAGCGCTGAGAGGGCGAGACGAAATAGCGGAAGGGAGTCGTGGAGGTGAACGAGCGAGCGAGCGTGCAAGCAAGCGAGAGGACGAAGTGGAGGAGAAGGTGGAGGAGGACGAGGAGGAGATGGTCGTGGTAGCGATGATGGTGGAGGAGGACTATGCGGGTGAGCATTATGCGTCATTGGGTAATCTGGCGAACGGTTCAATTGAAGCGGCTGGCATGTCGGGCATGTGGACATAATGGAGCATCCGTCTCTGGACGATAAGCGTGTAGGAGGATGAGGAGGTGCGTGTATATGCGTGTTCTAGTCTTCCTCTCCAGCTTGTTCGGATCTCGGCAACGGAAGCGGCATATCACAAAACTGTCGATTTCGAGAACGTCTGCCGGTAAAGTTACTTCGCGATAATATATTCTAGATAGTTAATCGTAGATAATATAACGTTCCGCCTATACTATCGGTTCCCACTATCTTTCGTAAATATTTTCCTCTACGAATGATTCGACAAAGAACACGATCTCGACGAGAACGATAGATCATTAGCTGGATTATGATTAGCAGCGGATAGAGTTCCCCGGTAATTTAACGGAATTCTCGATCCCTCTCACCGCGGGTAAACCGTTCTCATTCGTTATTCGTTTGAAAAGCATGTGCGCTTTGTTTGCACGAATATTTCGAGTACCCGGGGCGCTTTCTACGAGCGGTACGTAAGTACCTATAATCTGATAAATTATGTTTCATGATCTCGTATCGCTCGATTGTTCGTCGAGTACCTGCCATACGCGTTAAGGCATATCTCTGGGATTTTAAAGGTTAGAGTACCGAGAGAAATTGTTTCGATAATCGTCAAATATTTTGAAGATCGAGAAATTTGTTTAATTAGGTAATCACGATATCGACGTTAATATATACATATATATATATATATATCCTCGTAGAATTATCGCTTTATTCGAATGTAATAAAATTCTTTGAAGAACTTGGGAAGAGATAAGAGAATCAAGAGTCGTTCGCCAAGATAATTTCAATACTACTCGAACGTCATATATATATATATATCAGAATTTGCTGGTACAGCGAAGTAAAGAGTAGAGAATCTTCTTCGATATTCGCATCGATGCATTCGTAGGCTGCACGTATACGATAAGGGAAACCTATCCGGTGCACTTACGCCGATCAAATGGCTCGTTTTTACGATTCCGGATGGTCCATGAGAGGAATTTTATTCCCCGTACAAAAGGCTATTTCTTATCGAAAGTGGAAAAGGCTTTGCTTCCTGAAAGATTTATGTACCGCATCTTATATCGGCACCGTTTAACTTTTCACGGGGGAAGAAAAAAAAAAAAAAGAAAAGCAAAGAAAAGAAAAGAGTATAATATTTTTTTTTTTTCACGCCGATCGACTATTATCATTCGATATTTAAATAAATTTTGACACGTCGACTCTCATATTTATTACCTCTCATTTGTTTATTTATTTATTTATTATTATTTTTTTCTTCTTATCAACCTGAAATGAAATTCTATTTCCGATTCGCGATGGGGTGGGGATTTTTCTTGGATATTTTTTTTTTGGTATTATTATTATTATTCCTCTTCTTTTCTTTCCTTTTCGCTCAAAGACGGCGTATCACTGATAACAACGTTTCGAAGCACGTCTCGGTGCTTTCTACTGTTAGTCCGAAAGTTAACGGTACGGAGTTCCGTCATTTTCCGACGTATACATTTAACTACGCGTTATCCGTACAAACGCGTGTGTATGTGTATATATATGTGTGTGTGTGTGTGTGTGTGTGTGTGTGTGTGTGCGTGGCTCTTGCGATTGCAAGTATGCGTGTTCAATTTCCGATAGTTACGGCAGCAGCGCCAAAGGGTCGGTAAAGTTCAATTTCACCGGCCTAACTTTGAACTCTCTCTCTCTCTCTCTCTCTCCCACCCCCCTCTCTCTCACTCTTATTCTATCTTTTTCTTTTCACACGTACATATATATATATACACACACACACACACGCACACACACACATACACAGAGAGAGGATACGCATACTTTAGAAACACTTTCTCGTGTGTATATGAGAGGGAGATAAAAAGAGGAGGGGAGAAGGGAGGAAGTATGGGAGGGTGGGAGGGAGGGAGGGAGGGAGGGATGCTATCCTTTTGTCGAAGCCGAACGCTTGAATTTTACAAGTTTCCTCGACGGAAATAAGAGCGCGCGATATTCGAAGAAGAGAACGAACGTGCGACTTTCGGGAGTATAAAAAAAAAGAAAGAAAGAAAAAAAGGAAAGAAAGAGAATCGAAAAAAAAGAGAAAGGTGAACGGGGGGAAGGGAAAGGAACGTGGAAAAAAGGAAAGTGTGGGAAAACTGCTCGTTTTCGTGTTCGCTCTCTATATAAAAGCCTTGTTTTCCAATTTCGTTCAAAGAACCGACTACTCCGGTTCGACGCGCTTGTCTCGTAGCACTTCAAGGTTTCAAGGATTCGTCTATTGGAAAATTTACATTATATAACGGGGGAAAAAAAAAATATGTACATCGAAATTTAAAAAAAAAAAAAAAAAAAAAAAAAAAATGCGAAAAAGAAAACCAAGAAAGGGAAAGAAGGGAAAAGAAATATATCCAACGGATATTTTCATATTTCCATAATTTAGGTAGAAATCACGACGTGGCGGCCATTCTCCACGGATAATATAATTCTCCTATTACACCGCAGACCCTTCTTCCACGTCATATATTCCATTCCGATGTCCCAAAATTTGCTGGAACAAAGCCTACCGCCCACCCTATATATTTTAACACTGCCCATAGATCAATGATGCAAACATGTCAGTTCCTTTTTGATAAAGGGCGCGTTATACGTTGTACCAAAACGTATCTTCCCTTGAAAATTTCGAAGGACAAAACCCCTACTGTTCTTCGACTCATACGCATAGGACAAACATACATGTGTATGTATGTTTGTCCTATGCGTGTACACACGCACGCACACACACACATATATTTATCTGATAGGTTTAATCGTAATAGGTGAGAATAGATAGAGTATAAAGTAGGTAAACGAGTAGTAATTTCCAAATGTGTCCGAATAGCGATCGGAAAGGAAACGTAGAAATCACTAATAGTAAGATTTCAATCAGAAGCCATTACGACGGCCGGTTATGTCGGCATCGAGGGGTTCTCGACTTTCCCTTTGGGGTCAGTGAAGTATCTACGACCTCAGATGGAAGGAGAGAAAGAGAAAAGGGTGATAGTTTTCATGATGGCGTTGGTGGTGGTGGTGGTGGTGATGGTGGTGATGGTGTGGCGAGGTCGAAGGGATGGAAAAGGGCAAAATCGCCATATTGAAGTTGTTACTCATCGTCTGGAGACCTTGGCAAACATCATCAAGATATTTCGAGTAGTACAATGGCGACTTTTCTCTTTCTTTCTTTCTTTCTTCTTCCTCCTCTTCCTCCATCATCTTCCTTTCTTCCCTTCTTTTCCTACTCGAAAACGAAGGTCACAGCGCTATACTCGAATCAACCGTCGTGTACTAACCTATTTCTGTTTATTCCTCGAGCAAAAGAGAAAGAAGAATGAATACAGAAATCCCATGGAACATGGAATTCGAGTAATTTAGGTATGACATCGTGGCCCACGCGCTGCCGAGTTTCAATGGAAGAATATATGATACTAAGGAATAAAAGTTGTCGAATACCACGGGGGTTTTGGGGGTCTTATGATGTTACTGAAGTATTCGGAGGTACGATGTGAGATTTGTGTGAATTTCGGTGGAACAGATCGAAGCGACATTTCCGAATATGTTTATCATAAATTCGAATGATCGAAACGGTCCTTAAGGAGATTAAAAAAAGATACAAGAAACCCCCCGCCATCCTCCTCAGAAAAAAACGCGAAACAACGAACGAAAAATATTGATTGGCAACTTTTTCAACTGATTCTTCTTGTCTTGATCGATGAACGTGTAAAAAAAAAGGGAATAAAAAAAAAAAAAAAAAACAAAAAACGTCGAGCGGTGAAAGAAAAACGGACCTCTCGAAAAATTAAACTCGTTCATCGAGTTCACTCTATATAATATATACATATACATACGTACATACATACATACATATATATATATATACATACACACCTCTCAATGGTTCTCGATAATTTTCAAGCGTCGCACGAGGTACTCGAATTGCACTCGACCGCGAAGCAATTGGACGGCTCGCGCCCCTTGTCTCGCCCATCTCGTACGCCCCTTTGTGAGGAAAAAAAATCGTACCGCGTTATCCGCCAGCTACGCGGAAAACAATTTCTCGTTCGCGCGAAAAAGCTCGCCCTCGCGTGTCCCTCTACCCCCACCACCCCCTCTCTCCGCCCCCTCCCTTCGGCTAACCGATTAATCCTCCACGCGTTGGTATGAAAGAAAAAAAAAAAAAAATGAATACGCGTATGTCGCGAAAAAGGGGAATTGTTATTGCGAAGTTTGACAAACTTCTTCATTTTTTTTTTTTTTTTTTTTTTTTCTTTATATCGCTACGATAACGCACGAATAATGACGTGAAAGCAAAAAAAAAAAAGGGAAAAAAACAATTCTTCGAAAGGCTAATCGTGAAGGTAAGAAGAATAAGAAACATTCCTATATCCGTTTTCTCAAAATTGATGTAAGAACGAACAATAGGCGTGTTAAAGATGGAGAAAAGGAACGACAAGAAGAAAAAGAAAAAGTAAAAGAAAACGATCTCCATAAGATTAAGAACCCCAACGTAGAAGAAGAAGAAGAAGAAGAAGAAGAAGAAGAAGAGCCGACGGAACGGACCCACGTCAAGTGACGCAGAAGAATTCGATATGGCCAACGTCCAGGGTTTCGCTTTGCCTCTCGAAGGGCAACGAAATTACATTTCCATTGTGTCTCGGGACATTCGCATTCGAATCAGAAGCGAACATAGAAGATATATATATATATATATATATATATATATATATATATATATATATATATATATATATATCCATATCCACGTTTGAACGGGACGTTAGCTGTTCCTCGCGCCCAACGCAAATTCACTAGTCCCTCTACCCGGCCGCTTGTTTCTCAGCATCCTACTATCGTTCCCTATTCCCTGACTAGTCTATAGATGGTAAAAGTAGGCGCGTAGAGACTAACTCCCAGAGCAAGTATTACCAGGAAGGTGCCTGTCGAAAAGGTCCAACCGAGCAGAAGCAAACTCCAGCTTCCATAAGTCATCCGCCTACGATATTAGCGAGCGAACACAGAGCATACGACCCTTTGGAATATTCCTCATCTCCCTCTCTCTCTCTCTCTCTCTCTCTCTCTCTCTCTCTGTGTGTGTTCCTGTCTTTCTCTCTTATATATTTCCCCTTTTGCTCCCTATAGTCCAGTTTCCTACATTGATATCGAACTAACCGACGTACCACGTAGCTACTAGCCTGGCGGCCACGTATGGAAACCTATCGGAAGGGTCGAATACAGGCTGGTAGGACCATTGCTATAGAGGGGTATTAGTTGATGTCGCTGAGACCCCTGAGAGCCATTTATCTGGCATTTGCGAGAGACAACAACGCGAGAAGAACGCGCTGGGCCATTGACTTTTATGGATAGCGTGTTACTACTACTACTGCTACTACTATTGCTGCTGCTGCTTCTGCTGCCACCACCACCACCACCAGCTATGTACGTTCCTCGGTCGCACGATGGACAGACACGTTGTTGTTGTATCTACCATGTCGAGAACATCCTGAGAATCCTTCGCGCGAATGAGACAACTTATATTGCCGCCGGTGCGATACTGCGAATGAGTCTCTTTCCGTCCAAGGCCGGAGAAACGGAGAATTGCTTCGGTTTCTTCGTTCATTCCCCCGGACGTTTTTTGGTTTTGTCATCGAAGAACACCCTGCGGAGTCATTCTTGAAATGGGCATTGAAGATCCTCGAAACTTTTTTTCTTTTCTTTTTTTTTTTTTTTTTTTTTAATTATCATTTTCCACGCGAATTATAACGAACGAATTTGTTGTCAATATACGGATTTGAAAATGTTCGCTGACTAAACTCATATCGAGACATAAAATTGATATATATATATATATGGTAAATAAAATTCGAAAAGTTCTATAGACCGTCAGACATCGGCACTCTTAGAGACACCGCTCTCGAGTAAAATTAATAGGATCGAGAAGCGTGAGGCGTAGTGGTAACGTTGCAAGGAAACCTCGCCTTAATCCGTCGGCTTATCACGGTAGAATAAGTACGCAACGTCGTGTCATCCGATCTTCTCATGCAATGTGATGCTATATATATATATATACACACACACACACTCACACACACACGTATACGTGTGAACCGATGCAGGGAATCACATGCACCAGTTTTCCCTTGGAATTCGGTCTTTGATGCGCTCGATCCTACCCACTCATTCCAGTAAAGGTGTATGTTCGCCTAAAGAAGAACTACAACTTCCATGAGAATTATCCGAAGCGGTGCACGTCGACTTACTTGCTCGAAACTAATATATTCCTCGACTCTTTTACTTTCACGGATCAACGAGAAGATCTTCAATAAAGTCTTTCTAAACTTCTCGAATGTTCGTTCGGCTATGACGATGGAAACAATTTTGAGAAAATTTCTTCTTCCCCGTGGAATATCATTCGGAGAATTACGAGAGATTCGCGTGGATGGTACGTCGCGCGAGATATCGGAAGGAAAAAAAAAGAACAATACAGATAATATTCAATAATAAAATTATCTTAAAATTGATAATATCTGGGTACTTGGACGCGAAGAGATATTACGGAAGCTAATTTATCCGGTTAGAAAAACGTATCCTGTCTTTCGTTAACAATCAAATAATAAATTTCATATTCAGGAAGGAGGAAAATATAAATTCGACCGGAGATATATTCTGACGAGTAAGAGTACGTCAGTGCGAAAGGAGGAAAACTCGAAACGGCGTGAGAACGTTAATGTGACTGGAATTAATGGTTCTTATATCGCGGTATCAAGAGTACGGTGCTACCTAGAGAGATAGCGAAAAAGAGAGAGAGAGAGAGAGAGAGAGAGAACATTCACCTTAATTATTGCATCCGTTATAGAAGAGAATACGTTCGTATTTTCGAGGTTACTTCAGTCCCTTTTACGTTCCTCTATCTTCCCTTTTCTACTTCTTTCTTCTCTTCTTTTACCTCTTCTCACCGAACTTCGAGACGAGCGGATGAAAACAGATTGCCTTTCGTCCGACTATATACTCCCACTTACCAAAGTGATATTAATGGACCGTAAACGGTAACACCAAAGCTCTCTCTCTCTCACAAACACCAACCTTTTTAGAATTCTTACGAACATGGAACGTGAAAAGAGAATATATGTGGAGAATATGTGAGGAAAAATCTTCACAGATACATCGAGATACGCACACGCACACACATACATACATACATACATACATACATACATACATACATACACACACACACACATACTTACATATATATATATATATATATATATATATATATATATATATATATATATATAAATTTGTCCGATATGTCAGGAAACGTGAAACGACACGAAACTAGTCTCATAACGAAGAGGAAGTCAAGAATATTTCATCTATGCAGTCTACGCAAAGCCCTTCCTATAATCTCTCATTCTCTCCTCCACAATCTCGTTCTTCCTTTTCCTGAGCGATCGTCCGTGAAGAACTTTT
>OU426998.1:1152911-1202911 GCA_911387935.1 Dolichovespula saxonica | reverse complement strand
ACTAGGCTTTCTCGGAAGAAATTAAGTTTTTAGATCGTAAAGAGAAAAGAGACGTAGAAACGAAGGTTTCTCGTAATGTGGATAGTTCAAGAAGCTAGTTGTCCGTGACTCATCAATGATACTTCGTCGTAGGTTTGCGTCTCGAAAACCATGCTTCCTGGAGGCGTGTAAGTTCAGGAACCTTGGATAGCGAGAGAGAGAGAGAGAGAGAGAGAGAGAGAGAGAGAGAGAGAGAGAGAGAGAGAGAGAGAGAGAGAGAGAGAGAATAGCCTGTGCCCTGTCATTTCGCAAGAGGCTAGACGAGCAGAAGGAGGAGGTAGAGGAAAACGTTCTCCTCCGTCCTTGCAATTCGACGCCCTTCGATCGATAAAGCGAAGGAAACGGATAGCGATGGTTCGACTATGGTTACGCGTTGGTACGTGCACGGCCACCAGGATTCATTGCCCTCGGCAATAGCTCGGCCTTGTCGAGGCCTAAAATCGATAGTTTCACGTGACTCCTTCCGAATAGTTAAGTATACAAGTCAAAGAAATCGAGATTGATCGATCGATAAACATTGTTTCGACGTTATTAATTGCAACGATATATTCGACGATTACGCGCCTCAGAACATTCTTCTTTTTTTTTTTTACTTTTTTTTTTCTATCTATCTCTCTTCAACTCGAGTACGTTGCTCGAGATATCGAACGAATGAAAATTGAAATCAATCGATATATATATATATATATATGTGTGTGTGTGTGTGTGTGTGTGTGTGTGTGTGTGTATAAAATGGCTAGAGAGAAAGTTACCAAGGTTTGAACCTCGAAAACTAAGAAAACCCATCTACGAGGATCTTAAGTCCCTTTGTCCTGAACTTTGAAACTACCTTCGGTGTCCATGAAAAACAACTCGAAACTAAAACTTACCGTCACACTCTAATCTCGAGTAAGAATAAGACAAACGTCTTCGTACCGTTAAAAGAAAAGTTCTTTTTTTTTTCTTCTTCTTCTTTTCACTTAAACTCTAAACGAGAGCAATGGTACTTCCTTCCTACCCCCCCCCCCCCATCTCGGATTGTCCGAGAGAACGCGACGGCGACGGCGGCTCGCTCGAAAAATCTTTGACCTTTTCTTAAAAAACAACGAGCTTAATAAAGTACTCTTGAAAAATACGTCCATTTGGACGATCGGATAAGGCGGACGATTAAATATCTAAGGTAGATAAGGATAATCGGAAGAGGAGGGAAAAGGATAAGGAAATATTTAGAATGAAGACCGAAGAGTGAAGGAAGAAAGTGAAGAGATGGGGGTGGGGGGAGGGAAAATAGAAAATAAAAGGGGAAAGACAAAGAACGGCAAAAGTAGAGAAAAGTATAAAGAAGAGGAAGAGGAGGAAGAAAGAAAAAAAGGAAAAAAAAAAGAAAAGGAAAGTAATTTCAGACTGTAAGAAACGTAATTACGAGTCGACGGTAAGAAAACGTACAGATTGCAATTGATGCAACAGCAGCGTCCCATCCTTTCTCTCTCCTCTCTTTGTCTCTCTCTCTCGCTCGCATTTTCACGCATACAGTTTTACATTTGCAATTTTAGGCTAGTAGATCTTTTATACTAAGCGCCACCAACATCTTCGAAGTCCTCGCCTATTCCTCCACGTAACCACCAACCACTACTGCTTCTTCTTCTCCTTCTCCTCCTCCTCCTCCTCCTCCTCCCCTCCCCACCCTTCCCTTCTCCTTTTCCTCGTCTGCCTAACACGAGGGAGGATTTAATTAAGGCGTTAATTGGAAAATGGCGAGGCTTAATCGGGGCCCATTTCCTCCCCGTGAAAAGCTGCGACGATAACGACCAACTTTCCACGGTCGACCCCTGACCCCTCCGGGCGTTTCCTCTTCTTCTCCTCCTCGTTCTACTCCAAGTTGAGTTTCGACCCCATCTTACTCGGCGTGAAACGTCCCGAGAGATTCTACGATTGCGAGTTTCCAAGAACGAGAAGATTTTTCTATTTTCCATCCTTCTTTCTCTCTTTCTTTCTTTCTTTCTTTCTCTCTCTCTCTCTCTCTCTCTCTCTCTCTTTTTTCTTACTTTTTTTTTTAATAAGATCTATTGAAATTTCCGTTTCAGACGAAGTTATGGTAATTTATCTAATTTGCCTTGCTGAAATCAATCAGATGATCTTGTCGCTCTCTCTATCTCTCTCTCTCTCTCTCTCTCTCTCTCTGTATCGATTTCTTTTCGAATTATTTAATTATCTTAATAAAATACAGGAAAAGAAGATATATATACATATATATATATATATATATATATATATATATATATATATATATATATATACGCATACCGAATATCTACAGAGAATAAATCGTGAAACTCGATCGACTTTACTTATAAATTCAATAAAGTCGAAATAAAGATAGAAAGAAAGAAAGAAAAAAAGAAGAAATAGAATATACATGAAAATTAGTAAGTAAATTCTGTTAGATTGAAATCTTTAATCCATTCGATATTATATATATATATATATATATATATATATATATATATATATATATATATATATATATATATATATTATATATATATATATTTCCATCGATCGGATTCCTTTATCGCGAAAATAATAAAAAAAAAATTTTTCTCTCCATCTTTCCCTATCTATATCTATCTTTGCCTAGACAAAGGAATGACCCTTTTTTTTTTTACGTCGTTTCCTATATAAAAGGGTGCGTTATCGATGTACAGGGATAATGTTAGTCGCGAGAGGAGCTTTACGCGCGCTCGCTAAGCTCTATTACTCTCGACGATGGCAGTAGCCTTTGAAACGAGAGAAGCGTATGAAAATGTCCGTATCCTTTGTCGGTGAATCCAACGTGGATATACCTACATGTGTATACACCAACGAAAAGAGAAAGAGGAATCTGGACTCAGCTGTAGAGGATGTGTATTAAATGCGGATCGGTTTGATGAGAAAAAGTTTGAATTTCGCGGGGCATTGCTCTAGCAGAGTTTGAGATTTATCGGCAACGCGTTTCTGAGTACTTCAAGAAGGTTGGTCACTGTCCTTTTTTCTCAAAAAAAAAAAAAAAAAAAAGAAAAAAAAACGATTATTCGTATACCAAATTATTTCCACGATAACGATTGCGCTGATAAACAAAAAAAAAAAAGAAAAACAATAAATCCCATACCTTTTCTTCGTTAAATCGTTAATAAGAATACAAAGTTAATATAATAATCGAACATACGAGGAACAATATATATAATACAATACGATATTTACAATCCGTTTCTCGCATTTGTTAAAAGATTTTCCATTTGCCAGATCCTTGCCGGTTTAATCTTAAAATAAACGAACCATATGTTAGGAATAAATTTCTCGACTCGTTTTCGAAGAAAATTCCGAGAGAAAAAGAGAGAGAGAGAGAGTCGCGTTGTTCGATGCGATTACAGAAATAGAGATGTTATACGTAAAGAAAAATACTTATAAACGTATGTACGTACGTGTCCACGGCGATGATGTCGGCGAAAGTTTATGAAAGGATGAGAAGAGAGAGAGAGAACGTTGGCAGATATTTGCCAAGCGAATTGCCGACAGTAATCATCGGTTATTCGGTTTAGCAGATTTGCTTTTGTTCCGCGAAAGTTAATTGATCTGTAACCGTGACGAGTTTTCCGAATTAACAATCCATAATTCGTTCCATAACGATGTCTATCGCGTCGATTGCGACGCGTTATTGAAAATTGAACGGGAAACGATTTTCGCCACGGAATAAACTCCTATACAAAGAGATTCGATTACCATAGGAGTTATCTCGTACAAGCTTTATCGATGTAAATTTTGCTTCCCTTTTTTTTTTTTTTTTTATTTTGTATTTTTATTTTGTATTTTTATTTTCTAACTAAACGAACGTACGAACGAACGAAAAATCCTTGGAAAAGATATTTTTGTTATCGATAAACTCGGAAAAAATTTTTTTATCGAATTGACGAATTCGTTAACAAATTTCGACGTTATCTCTCATCTTTCCGATCGATCATTCTTCTTCCTCTCCTTTTTTTCTTCCTACTCCTCCTCCTTTACTTCTACTACTTCTTTCGGATTCATCGACCGAAAAGATTTTTAACAGTTTCTTTACGTCTCAGAGACTCTATGTTCCCTGACTATCCGACTATATCTTGTTCAAAGTCCCTTTTCGAGCTTATCTACGATTGATACGAGATTTTTCCGAAAAAAAAAAAAAAAAAAAAAAAAAAAGAAAACGATCTCTACGTAACACGAAATTGAGGGATGTAAGAGAGAGAGAGAGAGAGAGAGAGCAAGTGAGAGCAAGGACGAAGGAGAAGGGTATGACGGACATCATGGCTGCCGATAGTGTCCAACGGTGATTGATACACGCGTGTTGAACACGTGGCGTGATTGATGCTACCAATCGACGTCAATATGCTGTCGAGTTATCTTTCTCCCGACATCGTGCAACGTACATCCAACTACTTAGTTTAGTTACGACGCCGTTCTAACCTTCGCCGAAGGAAATCGATCGATCTTTCCGAAAGAATTCGAGTTCTTATTTAAAGAGAAGATAAACTTACGACTCCGGACTCGATAACATTAATCATTCTCCGATGATAATCTTAATTCTTTGATCGCTCCGAGAGAAGAGAAAGAGAAAGAAAAAGAATTTTATTAAAATCGAATCGTTTGTTTCTTCTTCTTCTTCTTCTTCTTTTTTTTTTTTTTTTTCTAATTGGCCCATCGAGTCTTACGACGAAACGTTATCGGCTCGAAGCCCCACTCCCCTCTCCCCATATATGCCCAGCATATAAAGGCAAACGTTGGTACGAGTAATAAAATTTAATTATCGACAACGACTACGTACCTACGGCAATTAAGAACATTTTAATTTTCCGAACATTGGAAGATACATATTTCGTTAAAACCAACGATGTGGGAGAATGCGGAAAATATGAATAAATTTCGAGATACATCGGATAAAGAAATTCGTTCGAGTAACGGGCATTTCTAAATTCGTGATGAACCGAATTGCCAATTATAATTCTCATTAATTAAAACAATCCTAAAATGGGAGTAACCGCGTATTAACGAGAAACAGCATCCCTCTCTTTCTCCTTCACCTTTATTCCTATATACGTACACATATACACATATACACATTATCTTTCTCTCTCTTTCTCTCTTTCTCTTTCCATTCCTGCGGGATCTCTCAGAGAGACTCGGAGCTTCCAGACTTGGCCGTTTACGCGGTCGACTGCGTAATAATTCGGGGCTCGAGCCTATATCCGGATTACAAGCACAGGTCGACTGCTATTTTCACCGATAAAGCTCCTTTCCTTTGTAATTGCTTCGCCGTCGTCGAAACAGCTGCGCTCGATTTCGTATCAACGAAAGCCGTAAATTTACACTTAAACTCGAATAAGCCTTAACTAACTAACTGCCAGAGCCTTCCGGGAATTCCTACTAATTACAACGTTGGAGTTTAAGGATCCCGGTTAATGTTTACGATATTTGTTACGTCGTTAATAAAGAACGATCTATCGTATCGTCCTGTTCCACTTCCTTTGTTCTTTTCTTTTCTCGCGACTCGACGAACGTCGCCCGTTCCCGGCTGCCAATAAAACGTAAGACATTAATCCCATAATTACCTTAATCCAAATAAAAAGAAAAGTTTTCGAGTAAACGCAATTAATCGTTAATCGTTCGAACGATCAAAGAGTAACGCGAAAGAGATAGAGAGAAACGATGGGAGGAGGGGGAGGAGGAGGAAACTAAGGATGAAAGTAAAAAAGGAAGCCAATGAAAATAAGGATTCCACGGGGTTTGCTTCGTTCTTGGTCCACTTCAACGAAATTCTCTTAATAACTTCGATGATTACGCTCAACGGCTTCGACAGGGAGAGGAGGAAACGTTAATATCCTTTCTCTCTTTGGCCCGGCCCGGCCCGGCCCGGCTCGTCTCGAGATGTCTGCGAGGGTAAAAAGGAAAATAAGGAAGAATAGAGGGAAAGACAAGGAGGACGACGAAGACGAAGACTAAGACGACGACGACTACGACGACGACGATGACGATGAACGAGCGAGTCTTTGCGTATCCTTTTTATGAACGATTGACCATTCGCGCGCTTCGAATTCCTCAAGGGAGGGTTACCATGGAAAGTTCGAATAGGATCTTTGAAGTTTTTCCCCGAGTAATCTTCGTCGCGAACTAATTTCGAAGAATTTTCGTATGGACGATCAATCTATTCGAACCCTTCGAAACATCTCTTCCATTTAATATCAGTTTGTAAGCTTCCTTGGAGGTTAATAGATAATAATCGAATTGGATCCTATGGAAAAAAAAAAAAAAAAAAACAAAAGGGCAAGAAGAAATGAAAAGAAAACAAGGAATAAACAAAATTATTACTCTCTTCCTCTCTCTTCCTCCACCCCTCTCTCTCTCTCTCTCTCTCTGAGGATTAATAAAATAAAGTGAAGTTGAGACTTCACGCGACAGAAACACTGCAACGAAGTAAGATATAGAAATAAAAGAGAAAAGACGCAGGTGTCTCGCGAATAAGAAAGAATGGAAATAAATAAAGAGAGAGAGAGAGAGAGAGAGAGAGAGAGAGAGAGAGAGAATAATAGAGAGAAAAGAGGCAGTAGAGAATATCGTATCTTGCAACGATAAAAAGGTACACGCTTGAGGTCTTTGTTTGTCTATTCACTCGAACGGCGCGCGGGCAACGAGCTAGAGCAAGCCTCGTACAAAATGGAACACACTATCAATTCGGGTATCAAACGTGACGCGATAGGCGATGGCAGTGCAAATATTTAATTACACGAAACGCGGAACCAGATCATCGTCGTCATCGTCGTCATAGTCGTCATAGTCGTCATCGTCACCACCACCGTCGCTGCCGCCGTCATCGTCATGATCATCGTCATCATCATCATCGTCGCTCGAAACTTCGTCGGCTGAGGGACGAATCACAGTTGCAATTGCAGTTCCAGTTGCAATTGCAGTTTTCAGTTACAGCTGCAGCTGCAGCAACGAAGAGAACCGATGGATGCCTCCATCGGTTGTGCCGCGAGTCGATCGCAAATAGCAGTCGTATTCATTTCAGAGAGTGCGCGCGTGCGCAACGTGTACTCTAGACCAATCACCGTCTCTCCTTTCTCCTCACTCTTTCTCTCATACATATACGCACACCTAAACACACACACACGCATATTCATTTGCTCTCTCTTGCTTTCGATATCGTCGAATAATCGCATTTCGGATATGCATCCGTCGTTGCTGATACGTTTGATTGTGCTCACTCCGCCGTGGTAACGATAATCGGTAGAATGTGTAATTCGACTCGAGAGAGAGAGAGAGAGAGAGAGAGAGAGAGAGAGAGAGGGAGAGAGAGAAAGAGAGAAAGGTTGTCCTCTCTTCCGTGCGATCGAACGTGCGAAAATCGACGAACAGACACCACCCTCGATTTCCGTGTACCCTTCGTTAAAATCACTAGTAGAATTTTTCTTTTGTTATCGACCGTCGAAGCTTGTGCCTCGTGCTGTCGCCCAAATATTAGTTTTCTCGCCGAAAGATGCGAAAAGTTAGAAAAAAAAAAAAAAGAAATAATAATATTTCGCAAAAACGTGTTACGATTCTAAAAATAAAAATTATCACAAAGCGTTACACGAATACGATCGCAGTTTATACCGTTGTTCCCGATTTTTTCAAGGAGAAAAAAAAAAGAAACGTAAAATAAAATATAGAAGACACAAAGAAAAAAAAAAAAATTAACAAAAATAATCGACGATTTCTAACTCGCAAGTCGGACACAAACAAGGGACGAAGAATAATCTCGAGATAGTTGGTATAACAAACGTGGGCTTGTCTCGTAACGAGCCGATAATTCGAGGCAGCACAATTTCCTATAGCCGACGGAACGACGATTATGTCGCATTGTCCTCGGATTTTATTGTCGATCCGCTGGGAGAACGATAACTAATAGGTTGTTGCCTGTGCGCGACCGGATGGAATTGAAATGAATGATTTAATAATGCCACCCGATATGTAATTATTTATATGAATGCACTTTGATGGAGTGCTTGTCAGACTACGATAGACGAAGAGAGAGAAAGAGAGATAGAAAGAGATGGATAGATAGAGAAAGAGGGAGCGAGATCGGGGGAGGGAGAGAGAGAGAGAGAGAGAGGGGGAGAGAGAAATGAAGGGAAGAGGATAGGAACTGAATAATTCGGGATTGAAATGTGGCCAAGCCGCACGGACGCATAAATTGTCGTGAAATCAACAATATATTCATTGAGCACAGTGCAGATAGAGAGAGAGAGAGAGAGAGAGAGAGAGAGAGAGGCAGAGAGGGTGGGAGAGAGGGAAGAAGAGATCTAGCAGCACACGCTAGTATTTACGCGATAATATCAATAAATGTAAATGCGTGTGACGATCAATGAGCACGTATCGCGAACCAAGAACTACGAGAAATAAAAAGTGAGAAAGGACGGATAGAAACGGGGGTGCGCGGGGTGGGGAGGGGAGGAGGGGGAGGAAAAAGAAAGGAGAGATAAAAACGTACGCTCGAACAAAATTTGCAACGAAATAGAAAGATGAAAAATCAAAAATAAACGATCGCGCGTATATTAAGAAAATTTCCAGACGAAATAGGATCGGTATGGGGATTATAATTATAATGACTCGGCATCTTCTTGCGGTCTATAGGAAACTCGCACGATCTCTTACGAAACGGCGAACACTCGACGGAGCAGCAGCTCGTCGGAGAGGCAAGAGCACTGGTGGGTTCCCTTAATTAATGGAATTAATGACCAGAGAGCGACGTGTCCTGGCGCATATGGTGGATGCTCGACGTAGACTAATCTACTGTCGGCGCGATGCTCTCTCTCTCTCTCTCTCTCTCTCACACACACACACGCACGCACGCACGCACACACTCTCCGCCGATCTAGTGCGATGCAATCGTTAAGACGTACGCGCGTTAAGATGGACGACGGTTTTGTTAAGACAACGACGTCGATTCAAACAGGAATATACATCTTTTTAATAAATATCAACTCGACCATATTTACCTTATATCATAAATTTAATTCGAAATAATAATAGGCAACAATTTCGTCGTTGACGTAATTGTATCGAGAGAGGAAAAAAAATAAAGAAAGAAAGAAAGAAATAACGTACAAGTAACACCGGTCAAAATTATCCTAACGATAAATTCTTTCGTTTGAATGCGAAAGCCACTCGTGAAGATGCATTACGTGAGACTCGATTATCTTCCGCAACGCCATTAATTATACCGTATGAACAAGCACGGCCGAGCGCGAGGGATCATTATTCCGCAAACACGAGAGAGATAGATAGATAGATAGAGAGAGAGAGAGAGAGAGAGAGAGAGAGAGAGAGAGAGAGAGAATATGAGAGGGGAGAGAAACGGTCTCGAATAAATCCGCTCAAGAATTCCATTGTAGCTTTTAATAAACGCCCCTTGGATGTTCGTAGAACCGACGGGACGAGAAAACGCAAAGAGTAGGAAGAGAAGGAAGAGGAGGTGGAGGAGGAGGAAGCAGAAGAAGAAGAAGAAGAAGAAGAAGGAGGAGGTTGAAAGGGAGATGAATCGGATCGACGAGAAGGAAATCTAATTCGGCGCGAAGAAATTCAATCTCGATAAACGGCGAATCGTAAAACGCGACAACGTTTCTTCCTCCTCCTCTGTTCGCGTCTCTTACTCTCATTCGACATGACGAAACCTCGTAATAAATTCGACTCGCGTTTAGAACGATCTCCAATCCCCACCCACTCGTTAAATCTCGTAAAGGGACGTCGGAGAGGAGCCAAGTCACACTCTCCCTCTTTCTCTCTCCTCTCTCTCTCTCTCTCTCTTTCTCTCTCTTTGTTTCTTTCTATCATTGACAACATCGAGCAACTTCTTGCGAACGAAATATGTAGGTACTTGTTGACAACGTCTACCTTCGATACCATCGACCAATCGACGAATGAACGGAATAGAAAACACGTATACGTGTGTGCGTGTATTTGTGTGTACGTGCAAAAAGAGAAAAAGAGAGAGGGAGTGAGAAAGAGAGAGAGAGAGAGAGAGAAAGAGTTCGTAGTTCCGCAGTAACCCGGATTTGCGAAAAGATTGCACGGTCCACCGGTCTGGAAAGAACAAACGGTGCTCGGTGAACCGTGTTTCATTCGCGAGTTTTCCGCTCTCCCTTCCACCTCCCCGCCCACACCGTTTGCCACCCCCGTTCACCCCTTCCTTCATCATCCAACCATGCCACGCGAACATTCCTCGGATCTCTATATCGATTTCTATATAGTTTCTTTTACTTTTGGTATACTACTATCGCTACTACTACTACTTTCGCTACAGCTGCATGCTGCTATATATCCCGATTGCCCTTGTTCCTTTTATTTTTTTCTTTTTTTCTTTTTTCTTCTTTTTTTCTTCTTTTTATATTCCAAGACGAAAGAGAAAAATACATTGGGGTGAGGGGTGGAACAATCTCTCTCTCTCTCTCTCTCTCTCCCGAAAAAGATCGTATTCTCGGTCGATGCAAATTGGTTTAATTCATTATTCGAGCGAACAACATTGCGAGAAGTAAAAATTATAAATTTGATATTATTATTATCGTTTTTTTCTTTTTTGATGGGAGGAGGAAAAAAAAACGAACGAACAAACAAAAGGAACGAAGTTTCCAGTATCGATGTAAAACAAAACAAAAAAGAAAAAAAAAAAAAAGGGTCTCTCGCGTCCACGAATCCAGATGTGACTTCACACGGGCCGCTGAGATATTTCGTGAAACGCAACGAGCGTGCTGCTCCCATCCTCCTACGTCACGAAACTCCGCTTTCGCGTACATATAACGCACGTTACCCAGACGATAAGTAAAGGTATTATTAGTTCGAGTAATTAACGGAGTCTCGTGAAAGTCCTTATCGCAGACGTCGGGCCAAGGTCTTTTGATAGAACGAAATTTAATTTCGTATTTATAGATTACAGAGAAATAAATAAAAAGTATAGTATTATATATATTTATATATAAAAATCAAAAGAATAACCTTTATAACCATTGAGATGGTTAAAAAGTTGGAGAAAATGGAAGTTTCTTTTTCCTTCGAAGAAAAGATAGAAGAATCGTTAGAACTGGTGTATAACGCGTACCAAGAAAAGAAGAAGGAACAGGTAGAAGAGAAATGACCGGTAGCACGGCGCGTAATCGAAGAAGAAGGAAGAAACAGAAAGGGAAGGAAAGGAAAGGAAAGAAAAGGAAAGGAAAGGAAGGAGGAACATTCCCATGGGAGTCCTTCGTCAGGATTTTCCTCTTTCGTGGCCGAATCAAAGGAGTCCTACGGCCGATTTCCAGATCGCATTTCAAGGGGATTCGAACGGGCTAAGCGTAATCGATCTCCGTGAGAATCCGCATTCTGTAAACTACGAGATAGAGAAAGAGAGATTTACACACTCTCTCTCTCTCTCTCTCTTTCACTCTGTATATATATATTTTTTTTTCTCTGATGATAACAGAAAAGATAAAACGATTTTTCATGGAAAAGTTAAAAGCTATTCGTGTAACGCGATAATCGATACAAATTCGATGAATGGCTAACGCTGTCCGTCGTGTCTCCCTTCCCACGGTGAATAAAAAGGAAAAAGGAGGAGAGGCTCATCCCGCGGAGGGTGCAAAAAGATAAAAAAAAAAAAAAAAAAAAAAAAAAATTAAATAAAGAAAGAAACCCATTAAAAGAAGCTTCGACCGCGAACGAGTATCTTTTGTTCGTGAGATAAATAAAAGTCCAAATCTCCGATTTGAAAAGTATTAAACAACGAGGAAGGATAATGCAAGTCAAATACGTTCGAAAATTGTAGAAAAAAAAAGAAAAGAGAGAGAGAGAGAGGGATACCGAAATGGAACGTCAGCACGCGTTGCATATGACAGGCGGAATATGAAATCGCTTTTTCACTAACGCACGAAAAAAAAATATATATATATATATATATATATGTATATATGTATAAATTTTTACACGCACGATCGAATAAATATTGCTGGGGCACGAGCGCACGAAACCACCGCCTGCTCCGCGCTAGAGCTTTTTGAGGATTTTCCAAAATCCGACAGAAAACTGCAGGCATCCTCCTCCTCCTCCTCCTCCTCCTCCTCTTCTCTCCCTCCCTCTCTCTCTCTCTCTCTCTCTCTCTCGCTCACGCTATCTCTCTTTCGCTTCCTCTTTATCTCACTCGCTCTTTTTATACTCCCACGCGACCATCCGTTCGTTCGAATTGTCCAAACGCCCGCGGACAATCTCGATAAATGCCGCTTCGACAGCCGGTCCTTCTCTCCACGAGCCATCCACGATTTTTATCCTCTCCTCTCTTTTTTTCTCTCCCCTGTCGAAAGGTCGCAGTAACCCTCCCCCTCCATCCCTCTACCCCTCTATCTCTCTCTCTCTCTCTCTCTCTCTCTCTCTCTCTTCCCTCAAAATCGTTCTCCTTTCTTTTTCGAGTAAACAACAAAAATAAAAAGAGAAAGAGAGAGAGAGAGAGAGAGAGAGAGAGAGAGAGAGGAAGAAGAAAGAAAAAAACGAAGAAAAAGGAAACAACGAGGAGGATGAGTTAAACAAAAAGAAAAGAGAGGGTGGGGGGAAGAGACGAGAAAAAGCTAACAGAGATCAAACAATCGAACGTAGCGCGTTTCCAGTGCGTTTTCCGCGCTGCACGATTTGTTGAGAAACGAATTCCCTTTACCCTGTCTATCCCTCGTTGTCTTTTTTTTCCGTTTTTCTTTGTTTCTTTTTGTATTTTTTTTTTCTTTTTTTTTTTTTTTTTTTTTCGAAAACACAGAGTATAGTTTTCCCTCACCTCGTTTCAGACTGGACCCGACCGGACTCTACAACGGTTTGTACCGGTTGTTCTCTCCTTGTTTCGTGGTAGAAAATCGAAACGTGCGAATAGAACGCCGAAAGAGTACGTGCCGTAGTTCGTTTGCACGAACCAGTAGCAATCTCTGCGAATTTTCTCTGCCTCCACCTCCACCTCCACCTCCTCCTCCTCCTCCACCACCACCTCCTCTCACTCCCCCGTTCACCCATAGCCCCTATAACTCGGTCTCTTTCAGTCGTTCGCGTTTTCCCGCGGTTTATCATCCTCTACCTTCGAACGCGATAGAGCAAACTGAAAGTGTTATTAATATAACCGAATGAACGAGCCGTACGTATATGTTTGTCTATTGACGCAGACACTGTTTGCCCGGTGTCAAGTCCGTACGGATTAACATTGAATTAATAAACCTAACAACGACCATATCATATTTGCGTTAACGAAAGTGGTATAATCTTTCCTAAAAAAAAAAAAAAAAAAAAAAAAAAAAAAATGGAAGGTAAACGAGAACTAAGCGGGTCGCCAGCGACGAAGGGTGAGGGAAGAATAGGGAATGGAGGGAAAAAAATAAATAAAAAAAAAGGAAAAAAAAGCAAACTGGTTCATCTTTTGTCCCGAACATGTGTTCGATGATCGATAGGGATCTGGAGGGGTGATTAGGAGGAGGAGGAGGAGGAGGAGGAGGAGGAGGAGGAAGAAGAAGAAGGGAGACAAATCCCCGTTGGTGCATTATTACAAGGGAACATTATTTTTGGACCAGGGCAAGATTCTTTGGTTAACTTCTTTTTCGTGGTCTGTTTTTGGAGCGGCCGCCGATTTCTTGGCTTCCTTCCAAAAATGTTTGCCCGTGCCACGCTCTAAAAACCAGTGCACGCGAGAGTACCTCTCTCTCTCTCTCTCTCTCTCTCTTTTGCTCTCTTTCTATCTCTACTACAACCTCCACATCTTTCTCCTTTTTACCCCTTTGATGCTCTCGAACGACCGACTCCATTTTCTTCCCTTTGATAAGGTGAAAAGAAAGAAACAAGGAGGAAAAATCGGATCCGAGATTCGTTCGACCGCGTGAATGCATCTTCCTCTCTACACGGGGGTTCGGTAAAAGTAAAGTTCAACGTAGAGTAATGTTCGTAAAAAGAAAAGAAAAACAAAAACAAAAAAAAAAAAAAGAATAAGAAATAAAAGAAGAAAAGAAGAAAAGAAAAAGTAATCCCTGATATTGATGTTCGAAAATAGATATGCCGAAAAGCTCGCGCACGCGTGCTGCTGGGAGGGAAACAAAATAAATAAAAAAAAGAAATAAATAAAAAACGAAAAGAATGAAAGAACGAAAGAAGGAAAAAGGATGGTTAGTCGAGGAAGGGGAGGAATAAAAGAGGAAGGGAAAATAATAAAAGAAATGATCAAATTTATGGTTTTTAACGTCTACCTCCATTACGATACCTAACATCGAGACTCACTATGGAATGGGCCAGTATCTACTTGTCAAACATATCTCGTTTCTCTGATGCAACGCTGGACCTAAAGAAAACGTACAAGCGAGCGTGTCAAATAGATAGATAGAGAGAGAGAGAGAGAGAGAGGGAGAGAGAGGGAGAGAGAGAGAGAGAGGGAGATTGAAAGATAGAATCACAGGGACAGCGTTATAGTAAATCGTCGAAGTGTCGATAAAAACGAGGGAAGGGTGGCAACGAAAAAAGGTTGTCCTGATGTCGATGCTCCTGCAAAAGGAGCCACCTTCTCTTCCCTCACCCTTCGTCCCTTTCGTTCGAGATAAGGGACGCATCTATCAGGTCGTAGATGTCGAAGCCACTTTTCGAGCCGTTACTTTGGCGTCTTCATCGTCGCCCATTCAGTTTACTTCTTTCGAGAGGTACGACGCTCCACCACTATGCTCCCTTTCAAGTTTCATCGAACGACGAAAAAGAAGAGGCTGCTGTGCGGATTACGTTAAAAAAAAAAAAAAAGAAAAAAAAATGTTAGATAAAGAAAACGGGGTTGTCGACGGAGTATCGCAAAAATAGAAAAAAAAATAAATAAATAAATAAATAAAAAGAGGAAATAAATAAACGGTAACCCCCTACACGAAACGCGTTTTGCGAAGACGATTAATAAAATAGGGCCTAGTGAATTACGAAATGAATTGAATCTACGTTACTTAAAAGGAATTGAATCGCGGGGGAATAAATAAAAAAAAAAAAAAAAAAAAAAAAAAGAAAGGAAGTTGGGAATGCACCTGGGAGTACGACGAAATTCATAAATCATAACTCCCTTCATCTTTTTTTCATTTTCATTTATAACTTCTGCCCGTCGCAAAAAGCAGTTCCTTCGTAAACTACGAGGTAAGAGAACTACGAAAGAAAAGAAAATAGATAGAAAAAAGGAAGAAAGAGAGGGATAGAGAGAGAGGGAGAGAGAGAGAGAGAGAGAGAGACGGGGATCCGAGCGTTTTTAAATAAACGTTCTGGGTCCCGTTATTACGTCGTCGAGGTCTCCATCCAACTTTGTTCCCTGGCAATATACAATTATACAATAATTTGAAAGCAGAAGCTAGGGCTCGACTCCGGCGTATTTCATTCCTACCTACTACCATTACCACCACCATCTCTACCACCCACTCCTAACCACCCTTCTATCCTACCAACCAACCTTCCCCTCGTTCTTTTTTTAGTACGATGCTTGCTATCTTATAGTTGGAGTGCTACTTCTCTCTCGAGGAGTCTACTGCCAAGATAGCCAACCACTTTTTTCTTTCTTCCTTTCTAAGAAATATATATATATATATATATATATATATATATATATATATATATATAGAGAGAGAGAGAGAGAGAGAGAGAGAGAGAGCAAGAGATAGTAAAGGAATGGTCAGAGAAATACGAGTAATCGTTATTACGATCAACGTCTTTCGCATTCTCAGTTTCTAAAACTTGCCCTGGCAAAGTTCTTCCATTCGAAATGAAAGGAGAAAGAGAAAGGGAAAGAAAAATAAACGAGTAAAGAAAATAAATCGATACTATTCACAGTAGACTACTACACTCGACCGGGCTGGACTACGAAATCCCCCCATTGAATCTGCCCCTTTTCTGTTTAGCCCCAAACCATACCTGTATTCATTATTGACTCTTTGTTTGTTTGAAGAACGAAAACGTTTTATAAAGTCGATCGATTTTCCATTATTTTTCCTTCTTATTAGAAAATCTTGAAATTTCCCATCTCATAATCTTCCATTCCTTTCTTCTTCATTATGATTCTCTCGAATTGCGCGATTATATCGGAAACGAATATTAATTGAAACGAAACGATACGAGACTATACTCGAGGACGATTCGGTATAAATGATAATTAATTAACAGGAAACATTCGTTGACCTAAATAACGAAGATTCCGTGAAAACAATGTACTTTTTGATAATAAAGGTTTCCTATCGACGTAAGAAGAAAATAATAATTAAACAAACAAACAAAAAAAAAAAAGAAAAAAAAACAACAACTCGAGAAAGAAAAGGAAAAGACGAAAAAGAAAGGAAATAAAAAAAAAAAAAGAAAAAAGAAAGAGAGAGATACTGCGACTTGAGCGAAACGAAATTTCCATAATACCCTCTATCGGATTTTTCTCTCTGCTTTAAAATCCCGTATTTTCTAATTATCGAGTACAGCTAAAGTACTAGAACGTTAACATGGGATATCGTTCCTTTATCCGAATGAGATAGAAATCGATCGGATCTACAAACGTATCCAGAGCCGAAAAGCAAGCGAGGAACACTCAATAAAATCTCGAAACACGGATCGAGTTACCCACCCCTTACCCACCCCTACCCACCCACCCCGAACGGTAGGTACATACCTCCAACCTTCCTCTCTTCCACCGGTGGAAAGGGCGGATTAAGTATTTCCGATAAAGAGGCCAGACAGTAAAGCAAAATGAGAGAGAGAGAGAGAGAGAGGGATAAAATGTTGAGGGTGAAATCGAAGGAGCTGAACATGGGTACCTGTGTGCCCCATGCGAATGGCAACTTTCTGTGCTTAGAAGGTAATAGGAAACAATGTATGGTAACCATGGACACGTTCCAAGCTCTTCTGATATTTTCGAGAGTAGATTTAGGCAGTTGGAAGAGAGTAGTATCGATTGAAAGCTTGGCTTGGTCGTATATGCTTGTTCTTTCGAGAAGAAGAGAGAGAGAGAGAGAGAGAAAGAGAGAGAGATATATATAGTATAGAGGGTGTCCCATTTAAATGGAATTTACATGAAATATTATTAACAATCGGATCGATTTAAAGAAGATAACGGGACAGGTATTCCCTTGAAATCGTTAATTCGACGATAATAATTAAAAAAAAAAAAAAATTCGTCGATACTCGTCGTTATTATTATCTATCGCAACATTGATATAAAAGTACTATCGAAAGAGGACACCCTGTATCGAAAAGAGAAAGGTTAGGGAAGGAAACTGTAAGAAGAAGAATACAGGGATCTGATAGAATATATACGCGTGTATATATCTGATAGAATACATATATGTGTGTGTGTGTATGTATGTATGTATGTATGTATGATGTGTCCGTAAGGAAGAAAGGACTCGTAGGAGTAGTTGTGCGATCGTTACCATCATGTAATCGTTAGCTTTGAAGCGGTAGCCAAAGGATAGTCCGAAGGAGGAGGAGGAGGAGGAGGAGGAGAAGGAGGAGAAATAGGAGGAGGAGGAGGAGGAGGAGAAGGAGTAGGAAGACTTTTGGTTTGTTTCGAACTCGAAGCCACGGTGAGTAGAAACTTCTCGATGGACAATGACGTTCATCGATGCTGTCTTTTGTAGAACCCCTACGTGTCTCCGGAGATTTGTAATGGTAGTTACGACAAGAAATAAAAGAGATAGAGACGGATATATAGAGACAGATGTATAGATAGATAGAAAGAGAGAGAGAGAGAGAGAGAGAGAGAGAGAGGAGAAAAAATATATAATAGAGAAGAGATTAGATAAGATTAAATCGAAGGATCGAATACGATCCGAAGAGAAAAACTTAAGGAAGAAGATAAAACGAATGGAGAAAGAACTCTGCTTTTTCGTTTTTCCTCGCGGGCAAGGCCAAAGTTAATTACTTTGAAAAATAACTGTTTCCTTTGTCTGGCACGAGTAGAAGAGCACGGACCATTAATCTGCGCGTTAACGGTACACGCCAGCGATCCGTGTACCTTCTTGCTCGAAGCTGCTGCAGCAAACGGAGAAGAAGAGGGGGAGGGAGGTAGGGAAGGGGTGTGGAGAGAAGGGACGGAGGTGGTAGCCGAGAGAGGGATGCTTTTCGAGGGTCGCGTAGTACGGAGTTACGCGAGAAACTATGCTCTACGTGTGTACGTACACGAACGTTAATTGGTGGGGTTGTAACCAGAAGAACAAGTCTACGCGATATTCTACCGTTTCTTTTCTTTTTTTTTTTTTTTGTTTTTTTTGTTTTTTTTTTTTTTTTTTTTTTTTTTTGTTACGATACCATAACTCGAACTTCGAATGGATGATTTAGCGAAGGAAAAGGATGGGAGATATAGAGAATGAGATAGAGAGAGAGAGAGAGAGAAAAGATTTTTGCTTTTCATTTTTCTTCTTCTTCTTTTTTTTTTTTTTATCATCATTCCTGAGATTGAATACGTCGTATAAATAATTAATTTTCGTTGATCTTCGATAATATAAGATCGTACCGTACGTAAATGAGTGATAATATTTTGACGAAGTATATAGCTTAAAAATCGATTTTAGATCGTACCTTAAAGAATAAGGAAAATGAGAAAGTATAATATTAAGCGAGGAAAGGTAGAGAAGAAAACTTTTTCCATCTCCATACTTACGCGAGGAGACTGAACCGACACTAAAACGACGATTAGCAGAAGAGAACGAGCACGAGAGAGAGAGAGAGAGAGAGGAAAGATGAATAATTTAGATAAGAACTCTATCTGACAACGTGTAGAGCTTACAAATCGGGGCTACCGACGTGGACTGAACTATCTAAAGAACTGTAACCTCGATCTAATGGCAATGAGAGAGAGAGAGAGAGAGAGAGAGAGAGAGATCCTATGTCGATCTTTTATGTTTCTTTTTACGTACGCCACTTAAACTCCACTTAGGATTTAGAGAGAAATTATCGTAACAACGAAATTGTAACGATAACAATGACATAATAATAATAAAAAAAAAAAAAAACGAGAGAGAGAGGAGAAACGAGAAACGGGAAGAGAGAGAGAGAGAGAGAGAGAGAGAGAGAAATGAAATGAAGAAGTTATCGACGAGGTTATCGATTTTTTTTATTTTTTTATCTCTCTTCACACTCTCTCTCTCTCTCTCTCTCTCTCTCTCGACGCGAAGTAAATTTTTGAGTCGGACGACGTTAACACGGTGATACCGTATAGATTCGTACGTTAAAGGGAGAGAGGATCGAGGGTGATTTCGAGCCATTAGGTCGCGCTCAGGACGCGTTTACCGAGAGGATGGATGACTCTATCCGTCGCGCATTAATCTTCTCTCTTGGCTCATCCCGGGTCCCGTAGACGTGAGCCGAGCCGTTGCCTGCCATCTCTGCTCTCTCTCTCTCTCTCTCTCTCTCTCTCTCTCTATCTCTCTTTCCTTGTAAACGTCAATTGAATAACGTGTCGTCCTGAAATGATGAACACTTTATACCGTGATTTTGACGTGGCTCGTGTTTCCCTTGCCCCCCCCCTACCCCCAACCCCCTCCACCCGTTTTGAAATTTTCTCTCTTGCATTTTACCGTCTATTCAAAGAAGAGTTTGTTCCAGTTAACCCCTCCGCCCACGCCCCCACCCGCCCAACCAAGCTCTTCCTTCTTCTTCTTCTTCTTTCTTAAGTATCGTATTTACGATCTACGACGATCGATCGCACGTTTGCACGACGATCGATTCTCCTTTTCTTTCCCTGCCTCTTTTTTGTGCGTGTAATCTTTTTTCTTTTTTTTTTTTTCTTTTCTTTTCGTTTTTATTTTTATTTTTATTTTTTTTTTATTTTTAATTACTATTCCAATCGGAACAAGCGAAAATCAATATCCTTCGTTAGAGACTTCTCGACGTCATATTCGAGAGATTTAATTTGAAATCCGCTTGAATATTATATTCTTTCTGTATATTCATTTCGATTATACGCGATGATAATATGATTGGAAAAAAAAAAAAAGAGAAAGAAAAAGAAAAAGAAATATGCAGAAACACGTACTCGGATAGACGGATCGAAGCGATTCCAATCGAGTTCGAGAGTAATTAAAATCGAGTATGATCGGAGTTTGGTCGTAGTTCGCGAGAGATAGAGATAGAGATAAAGATAGAGATAGAGATAGAGATAGAGATAGAGAGAGATAGAGATAGAGAAAGTCCAGACGATCTCCATAATAATCGTTCTCGTATGCGATCGAGATCGAGCTCCTTCGCGTCATTCTCGAATACCGATCGCTCTTCGGAGTACTCCAAGTAAAGTTCTTAATTATTCCCTGGAATTGCACGTACGCCGCGATTAAAAGCAAAGAGGAATGGGGGGGAGGGAGGGAGGGAGGGAGGGAGGGTGGGAAGAGGAGGGAAGAGGAGGGAAACGCGAGTTTCTACACGTTAGACGTTCGGAGACGCTTTTGGCTAATACCGCGAACGTTTCCGAATTAGTTTATAATCGGATTAGAGGAAAATGTCGAGACGCGAAGAGAATTGTGTGTGTGTGTGTGTGTGTGGGGGGGGGGCAGAGGGGGATGGGGGTGAGGGTGGGGATGTTGGTACGTACGCGTTATTATGCCTCTACATTATCACACTTCGAATACGGACGCTATATTTATAAACGAATCCTATTAATTACTATGCATAATGAATATTATAAGATGGGGCTATAGCGAAGGAGTGTCTCTCTTTCGATAACTTCGACGCGTTCGACAGAAAATAATTTCAACGTGAATAATTTGAAGGGTACGCGACGAAAGATAAGATCGATCGAAGATATATGACTCTCGTAACGATAAAAGAAAAAAAAAAAGAAAAAAAAAAAAACAATAAAAACAAAAATAACGATATAAAACGGTGTACGTATATAACTCGAAGATCCAGCTTCGTCAAAATGAAACGGAAGTAATCGAGTATGTACATCTCGACGAGGCAGACTCGTTCGATCGTTTTTTTCTTTCACTTCCCCCTTTTTTTGGAGAATTGGGGGATGGGAAGGGGAGGGTGGGTGGTAAAGGAAAATCGTCGCCTTTTGTCGTCGATAAATAAGTACAGCCTTCGATAAATTAACCACCGTCGGTTGAATTGCCTTTCTCCGGGAGTCGATGTGTTTCTCTGATTGTAAGAACGAGAGAGGTCTTCGAGACGGACCCTTTCTTTCTCTTTCTCTCTCTCTCTCTCTCTCTCTCTCTCTCTATTCTTATTCTCCCTCTTCTCGCTTTCACACCCCCCCTTCGCGATCGCACGCAATATTTATTAGGTGCGCGTAATCGAGCGTTCTAGCTCGCCAAACCGCACACCGGCCTCTCTTCGTGGCTTCTCTCTTATATTGCGACGGAGCTGATTTGTGACAGCCACGTTTCTTTCCGGAAGCAAAGAAAGAGGGAGAGAAAGATCGTAAAGGGTAGTTCGTATCGAGTCGAACACCCCTTCCCCGAGCTCTCTTAAATCAGAAGAGAAACTTTTCGGATATTTCACGAGCTCTTGCTAATCATTCCAAACACCCTCTCTCTCTCTCTCTCTCTCTCTCCCTCTCTCTCTCTCTCTCTCTCTCTCTTTCTCTTTCTTCCCCTTACCTCTTCAACCCTCTGTGTTCCTCGGTTCACGAGATTGGAAGAACTTTCCGAAAGTTTCCAACGAAATGTAGGCGAACCTTCTCTCTCTCTCTCTCTCTCTCTCTCTCTCTCTCTCTCTCTCTCTCTCTCTTTTCTCATCGGATGCTTCTTTTATTTTCTTACGAAACGAGAGCTCGTTCCACGTGAAATATCACGAGCGTCCTTTTAAATCTCATTAATTGTACCTTCGACTCGAGATATTGGAAATGTAAACAGTAAATCGTCGATTAATATCGTAAAGGTTCTCTAAGTTGAAATCTCGTTTATTTAAAAAAAAAAAAAGAAAGAAAGAAAGAAAAAATTAACGAATCGTAATTGCCAACATTTCGTCAGTCACATTTTTGGCATGACTCTCGGAAGAAAAGAGAAAATAATTTCTTACCAAATCATTCTCAACGTCTTCTTCTTCCTCTTCTTCTTCTTTCCCTTTCTTTCTTCGCTCGTTCTCTCTCTCTTCTCTCTCTCTCTCTCTCTCTCTCTTATTCTTACTTTCTCTAGTCTACAAGAACCAAAGTCCTTCTTAATACTCCTTTGAAAAAGTGCCGTAGTGAAAAATGGGGTATCCTCGACGTGTGCCGGGGACCGCCGTTTACGAAATATCGAACTGGTCGAACATAAATTTTCCTACTCGTAGACTTCATCCCTCCCCGCCCCCCTCTTCCTTTTTGGTAGACTTTAATGCCGCCCCCTCCCCGCCCCGCCGCCGGTAGAAGTCCAAAGATGATGTCAAAGGTCGAGAAGATCGACGAAAATGAGTGGAAACGAGAACGTGGAGAATATAACGTACTCGAACTTATTATAACCTTTTCGTCTTTCTTCGTCCCATGTTAAAAAGGGAAAGAGAGAGAAAAAGAGAGAGAGAGAGAGAGAGAAAGAGAGAGAGAGGAAAAAATATATGACTCTCCCCGCTCTTACCCCGTAATGGAAAAGAAAGAGGAATTCAAAAATGAGAGAGAGGAGAAAAGAGAGTGGGTAGGATTTACGTGTACTTACGAAAGAAAGAAAAAAAAAAAAGAAAAAAAAAGAAAAAAAAGGAAAGAAGAAGATAAAAATGGAAGAGAGCAAGCAGAGTTTTAGTTAGCCACGCAGAAAAAGATCTTCTGCGTTGGAAAAGTTAAGGGCATGCACTAAGTTATCCGTGTATGTGCCTACGAGAGGGAAAGAGAGAGAGAGAGAGAGAGAGAGAGGGAGGGGGTAAAATACGAGAGAAAAAGGGAGAGATCGATGGGGCGTGGAATGAAAGGGTATCCTCGTTACGAAAAAAATGCTCGCCCCCTTTCCTCCAGAAATTTCGACGGCCCCACTGGGCTCTCCTTCAGGCTACTAATTATGCGTACGTCGATACGCGCTGTTTACCCACCGTGAAATGTGAAAGAGTAGGGCTGGCAGAGAAAGAAAAAGAAAGAAAGAGAGAAAGAGAGAGAGAGAGAGAGAGAGAGAGAGAAAACACGCCAGGATTCGGTGTACTTTGAAGAACTCGAGCTTACCTGAAACAAGAGAAGGTTTACGTTAGTCGTCCACCTTTATTCGTTTATATTTGAACAATGTTAACGTCAGTACTAATTGAGAGTTCATTTTCAAGGAAATGCGACACCACGGGCAAAGATCATTGCATCGATTATCTCGTGAGAATTTTTATTTTTTCTTTTCTTTTTTTTTTTTTTTTTTTTCTATATTGAAAAAGTATTTTCTAATTCTGTAAGATCCGTCGTCGCTACAATTATTTCATCGTAAAACAAGCCTGCTCCATTACTTCTTATAAAATCATTTTGGATAAATATATATATATATATATATGTATGTATGTATGTATGTATGTATACACATGCATTTATATATTTGCATGTATGTATGTATATGTAGTTTATGTACGTTTTGTACGTTTGTACGTATGTACGTACGTATTGTACATTTGTACGTATCTATGTATGTATACGTAGTTTATAAAAGAAACAATCGATTAATTCCGAAAGGGAAAAATTACATTGTATATAATTTTAAGAAAAATTCTCAATGTGACGATGAAAGCGTCCTCGTGAACGGCGAGACTAAGAGGACGATGATAAAAATCGTCGAAGGTTTGGGACGCTCGGTTGAAGAGCACGGAAAAGCGATTTCCAGTCGCGACGATGTTCCCGGATAGTGAAATAAAAGAAAAGAAAAGAAAAAGAAAAGAAAAGAAAAGAAAAAAAAAAGAAAGAAGTGAATTAAACGAAGGACTCCGGGTGGTGCTCGTGCCGTTTCACGGATCCTGCTAATGTCGAACAACGGAGAAAAAAGACTAACTGGAGTGGAAGAGAAAAGGTTGAGAGAAAGAGAGAGAGAGAGAGAGAGAGATGTAAGAACAAAAGAAAAGAAAGAGAAAGAAAAGAAAAAAAAAGAGGAAAGAAAAGAGATGGAAAGAATCTATCGATTTAAAGGCTCGAAACGTTCACCCTAATACGTCTCCTTATCTTCGTTCCTTCGATTTCGCTCGTTCGAGAACTCAGGCAAGCTCTCCCTTTTCCGTCTTCGCAGGCAGATATGTAAGGGATTATTAGCTACCTTCTACTATTCCAATCCCCTACAATGGAATATGATTTAATGTCGCTTCGTATTCAATGGTTCGAGATCGAACGTTTTACGTATACCCGAGCGAATCGCAATTATTTTCGCGAGAGAGCGAAAGAGAGTGTGTGTGAAAGATAGACAGAGAGAGAGAGAGAGAGAGAAAGTAAGAGAAGAAATCAAAGATAGGTGAAGAGATCGAGAATTAAAAATGAAGAAAAACGATCCATTAGCCCTTTTCTTTTTATACATATATACATATATATTTCACGTAAACGTTCGACCGTGACACGATCTCGATATTCTATTATCATGATATTGCGAATCAAATATTATTGCTAATGAAGAATATTGTTTTATTATTCACGAGTTTTTCTTTCTTTATTTCTTTCTTTTTTTTTTTTATATCATCTCTTTCTCTTTCTTCCTCGCAGAATATAAAAATCATGAAGTAAAATTGATACCAACGCTCTCGATAGTATTGCATTATAATTATTACGACGTTGATTTGAAGTATTCCTATTAATTAGCGTTACTTCATTACAGTTTCGATAATACAGGAAGAAATGTTATTCAAGATTTAATAGTACGCATAACAATCTTCGTGCATATATACACGGATTTATAGACTAAACTCGTACGTCGTGTATACACGATGAATACGAACCGTTATAATAAGCTAAAGTCGATGTATCTTATACAACGTCTACGCTTTTGCTGTTCCCGTCGTCGTCATAGTCGTCGTCATAGTCGTCGTCATAGTCGTCGTCATCGTCGTCGTCGTCGTCGTCGTCTGTCTCGAGTTTCCATAGTTGATAAGAACGTCTAACGGCATTATACTATCTACAGGTTTAATTATATCAACGTCGAAATAGAAATAGTTACGGAAAAGCCGTTAAGCCGTAGTTATTTCATCTTACCTGCAGGTGCACTTTCTTGAAAATTAGTTTGACGATTTTGCGCGACAACGACGGCGTTATAGATACGTTATGTTCCTTTGTTTGCTCGTTTAAATACAATATGCATACATACATACATACATACATACATACATACATACATACATACATACACGTACGTACGTACGTATACGAAGGTAAAAGGTGGAAAACTTTCAATGGGATTTAATAACGAACGACTCTTGATTAGTACCGAGTATATCCGAGAAATAATTATGACATTAATCAAATCAATTATAACATTTTAAACCCTAAAAATGAAAGAGACGAGTGAACGGATTATTTTCTCGTCTGTTTACTTCATTTTTTTTTTCTTCTTTTTATGCATATCTCTCTCTCTCTCTCTCTCTCTCTCTCTCTCTCTCTCTCCCTTTCTCTCTGGGACATGTAAAATTCGAAAAATAAAATTAAAGTTGGGAAATGAGATCAATCAAAATCGGGAAGTATATGACCGAGCATTGAGATTTAATTTCCATATTATTTCTTTTCTTTTCTTTTTTCTTTTATTTTTATTTTTCTTTTTTCCACGAGAGATAATAATTTCCCGGCATGAGATTTCGGGTTACACGTACTTACGTGAAGTACGTGTCGATGCACCAATACACAGCTTCTAGCTGCGCCTTTTCATGATGATTTTAGCGATTTTCGAATATAGCATCGTTTTCGAGTATCGCAGGTGTCGGTGGTTATCGAGACTCTTCCTGTTAAGAGCGATATAGCCGGAAAATTAATTACCGTTCGCGTCGAAATTCGTCGCATTTTTCGCCAACGATCTATCTCCATCTATCTATCTATCTATCGATCGATAGATCGATCGATTCGATCCGATCGAACGTTCACAAAACAAAAGTATTCATGTGTGTGCATCGTAGCTGGAAACACAAAACGTATCCATCTCCAATAATTTCAATATCGATCGAGAACGAAAATTTCAATTATAATTTCAATCTGCTTTTTACAATAATTTTCTTGATTAACTTCCATCGAATATCATCTTTCCCGACATATATATATATATATATATATATATATATATATATATATATATATATATACCGTAATGAATAAATGTAAATGTCGAAAATGTAAAAATGTGCGCAAAAACGGATATAAAAACGTATGTAGAAGTACACTGAGAAATACAAAAGCGGAAAGAGAAGAAACGAAATATAAAAACATGATATATAATTACGGAAATATTTACGTACCGGATTTAAGTGTAACAAAGTCGCAAAGTGAGTTAGAAGTTAGTCTACGTATGTATTAAATCTAACTCGAAAGTTTGCATATCGACATGTGTACTTTATTTTAAATATAAGTCCAACTCTCTTTCTATGTCTCTCTTTTTCTTAGATATTGAAAATACGAATTATTAAATTACTCCAAACAACGAAAACTCTTTTAATTATTAAATATGTATTAATTCAATCGAAATACATAAAAAAAAAATATATACATATATATTACCAATACGGATCGTCCAAAATGAATCTTGCTATCAATGTTTATCTTCGATCTGATCCACCGAATGGCTCTTATGGATTATTACTTTATTATTATGAGAATACTACTAATTTAGCCTCTGGCTTACAGAAGCATCTCGAACGTTGGACCGTCGTAGCGAAGGGACGAAGGAGAACTAGTTAGCAGCGATGTTCCTCGTATAAACATAAACTCTAGTTAGACGGCAGAGTATAAGCTTTGGTTAAGCAACGAGTTAATCGTTTGTTTAGCCGTGCGCGTTCTATATTTAACGCTTTACCCTTGCGACGCGTCCTCCTTAGACAAACAACGCAGGGTAATCAAAACGCTCGCCGAGGCCTTTCCCCTCTCCCACCCTCCACGAAACTTTTCGCCCCTTTTTTTCTCTCTCTATCTCTCTCTCACTCTCTTCGATCATACGATTCTCGTCCTTGCTCAACGAGACAATCCAATATATTCGCGAATGAATTACTACTTTCTTTATTCTTTTCATTCGATCGTTTAATAACGATTCAAATGAAATTCAACGTTAGGAAAACGTTTAAAAATTATATACATATATATATATATATATATATATATATATATATATACTGTGAGAATAAATAAAAAAAAAAGAAAAAAAAATTTTATCCGATTCGTTTTTCCTCTTTTGCATTTCGAATTTATCGATAAACGAGAGAGTCGATGAACGATTGGACCAATAAACGTACAACGAAGAGAGAGAAAGAGAGAGAGAGAGAGAGAGAGAGAGAGAGAGAGAGAGATAGGGAGAGGTGAAGAGATTATCGGGTGTTAATGCGATGCTACACTATTTCAGGCGAAGCTTTACGATAGAAAGGGAGAAAGGGAGAGAGAGAGAAAGAGAGAGAGAGAGAGAGAGAGAGAGAGAGAGAGAGAGAGATAACGGCAACGAGTACGAGGCCGAAGTGATTATCGACATTAGCGCGACAGCAAAAGGGAACGCGAAGGGGGAGGCAGCGTATAGCCTGTAACTGTGGTGTCCCTAATTAGCCGGCTCGATCGAAAAAAGCGAGTTGTTAACGCGCTCGGACGAAAAAAAAGGGACACCCGTTTTTTTTTTCTTTTTTTTTTTCTCTCTTTTCGTGTCTGGTCCATCGATTAAACGGATTTTTCAAAAATGTCACCAAATTTCGTGTCTCCAATCATAATATCGTATTTTCCCTTTTAAAATTCTAAAGTAGTTTTTCCCCCGACTTTAATAATTATTTATTTCAATGATAAATATTCTCATCCCCCTCCCCCACCCTTTATCGCTCGTGCGAATCAAGACGAATATATATATATATATATATATATATATATATATATATATATATATATATATATAAAAAAACAGGAAGATGCGATAACTTGCGAGCAATAATCGGGTTTTGAAACTCAAACAACGGTTTGAACTAGAATATTGTTCTAATAAAGGTTTCTATTTGATCGGGAATACGACCGACGGAGATTATAGTCTAAACTTTGGCGTCTAAAGTTCGATGTTTGCCGTCTATTTCGAGTCCTAAATCGAATGGTTATATATAGTTCTCCTACGATCGTACTTCCACCAGTACGTCCATCTTTTGTTTCGAGAAGAACTCGCCCACTTTGAAATGAACAAAAGGGGTATCGAGACTAGGCCTTCATAATTTTTACCAAGATTTACGTCCTATCGGGAAGAAACTTATCGAAAGAACGATCAAAGGATTCGAAGGATACGCGAACGATGGTTCTCGACATTAACGCCAGTTAATTACCCTACCGAGCGCGACGTAAAATAATGTTGTTCTTTGATCAAGCTGAGTAAGCAAGCGCGAAACTGTATTTTCGAGAACAACTTAAAGAGAGAGAGAGAGAGAGAGAGACTCTCTCGGTGCTACTGCCAGATCAAGACTCGAAGAGATTTCTGTTAAATCCAAGTTTCTCGATGTAGGTCGAATGTCACAGTCGTAGTTGCTTCTAAGCAGCTAGTAAGATTACGTGCGCGCGCGCGTGTGTGTGTGTGTGTGTCTATGTCTGTACAAGTAAGAAGATAGAGAGAGAGAGAGAGAGAGAATCGCTTAGAATACACGTAACACTGCTAGATGGTCTGTGAGCCATCGTATGAACTAGATTCGAAAGCATAATACGTATGTAGGTCTACTATCGGTTCACTCCAAGCTATCGGTTTCCGTAGCACCCTGTGTATAAGATAGAGTGTGCGAGTCCATCCCCTCATAAATATCACGTTAAACATGGCTCGATTTACCGTCCAATAACGCCCGAATATCGGCGTCTGCTCGTAGTACCCTCTCTCGATAGAGAGAGTTTCCTCTGGCAAAGTCCGTCCTTTCCCCTCCCCCGTCCCCTCCAACCCTTCCCTTCCGTCCGTTCGATTTTTGTTACGTATCACCATTAGAACGATCCGACGTTTATAGTCATCTTAAAACGATTAATTTCTTCGTTTTTAATTCGATCGTCAATAACGTTATCAAATCGAAACTCGCGTAACATCGATTAATAGATACTAGAAATATCATCGTATATCGAGTCAATCTCCGAGATCTATTTTAAATATCACGAAGTCAGTGTTTTTGAATAATGCGAGTTTGATAGTGTTCACGGTAGATCGTAGAGGGGGTGGAAGGACTCCTTTTCGGTATGGCCGACGTAAGAATTCCTTGAGATTTCTTTCCTCTCTTCGGCGAGAAGAAAAAAATGTAATTTATCATAGTTAGGAAAGAAAAGAGAGAGAGAGAGAGAGAGAGAGAGAAGAGTATAAAAAGAGATTGGAATATTTCAAAACGTATATCAATCCGTTCCAGTGGCAAAGTTTATAAACCCGTTTTATTAATAATCGATTATTCTCTCGTTATGCGATAGGACCCTTTTCATTTTTCAAACTCGTCAGGAAGTCGTTTGTAGTGCCTCCTTTCCAAGATAGTTATTTTTTTTCTTCTTCTTCTCCTTCTTCTTCTTCTTCTTTATTTTTTTTTTTTTGTTGTTTCCATTTCTGTTTCTATCGACTGCTTAGTCGAACACGTGCTACGAGACTTGTAAAAATGTTTTGCCCCGTTCAACCCACGTGTTCGTTGAACGTTCCAACGGGATATACAAACGTATATACGCGTGTACGTACATGCGTACACGTACACACACACACACACAAACACACACATATATATTATATATACTGTATATATAGTGAGCGCATACAAGACGCGTATGCGTAGTTGCGTCGTAGAGAGACGAAAATAGAAGGGGGTAAAGAGATAGAGAAAGAGAAAGAGAAAGGGAAAAAGAAAAGTAAAAAAAAAGTGAATGAGAGACACGGGGAGGTATAGTCTTCGAGCGTGCCGGATATTATCCGTGCGAGTCTGACAGGCATTGATGTTGCTTTCTGGACCACCTAAGCGAGAGATGTGCGGTAGAACAAGAAACCAAAGCCTGTCAAGAGGATAGACATTCTACAGCTTTTTCCTCTTTTTCCCTTCTCCCCAACCACCCTTCCTTCCCTTTCACCCTTTTACTACTACCACCTCTTTCCAACATCCGAAGAATCTAAATGGCTTTCTTCGTATACCCACTTTCTTCTTAGGACGAACGACTAATAACAAAAAAAAAAAAACAAAAACAAACAAAACAGATCCTTACTCCAAATAACAATATGTTTTACATTGTTATTACAAATCGTATATCGACGAAGGTTCGGCGTGTACTTCGATTGTAAATATTCGCGAATACGAAGAAAAATGAAGAAGAAAATAATAAAGGTAAAAAAGGAAACGAAGAGACGAAATGAGAATAGAAAGGAAGATCGTTCGATAGGATGGATCAAGATCATTGAGTGGGAGGAACAAATTGTTAGAACGAGAAGCTGTGAGAGAGAGAGAAAGAGAGAGAGAGGGAGAGAGAGAGAGAGTGCATCGAGTTTGGTTGACGCAGAGCATCAGCGTAACATCAGGTCGCTTAATGGTCGCGCCGGCTATAAATTATGGTCCCGGCCAGTGGAGAGAACGGTCTCTTTGGATCTCTAACTACCGCAAATAAACCTATGTGACGCATCCTTTCGACGACGGAGTGGAGAAGCGAGACGAACGGGGAGAAAGAGACGATATAGGGAGTGAGAGAGAGAGAGAGAACGAACGAACGAACGGCCAAGTAAATAAGACATCAAACAATTTAGACCGGCTGGATTGCTCGCGGACAGTCGTCAACAAGCGGCCGCACGAGCTGCCGCAACAAGCTTGACGAGCTTACAGTGGAAAGTGAACGTCAATGATCGCTTGTGACGTGACGACGAAGAGGATCGTGAAAGTGAATTAGACAAAGAGAGAAATAAAAGAGAGAGAGAGAGAGAGAGAGAGAGGGAGAGAGGCGGATAGAAATAACAAGTTCATTAAGAGAGAATAATTTTCTCACGAGTTATCGCACTATGGTATTTACTTAGAAACGAAAGTGGCGAGAAAAAAAAATTGATCAAGAAAGTGGGGAAACTTCTTTTTAGAATATTGCAAAACTTTTGTCATTCAAACAAAAAGATATATACATATATATTTATATGCGAGTAGTACTAATCCGACCTTCTAAGGATCCCAAGAACCGCCTCCGCTGTCCGTGTTTTCCAAGAAGGCAACAACTTCATTAGGCCGATCCTCTCTCCGCCCGTTTCGACTCTATCGCGCCTTCCTCATGAATATGGATCCCCGTGACGCGCGCGTTTCTCTATGCCATCGAATACACACACACACACACCTATATATACGTATATAGGTATGTTTGTATGTATGTATGTATGTATGTATATACCGAGGCTGCGTAGATCCTCCTGAATCGGGAGTGGATCCTTCGAAGCGAGGATAAGGCATGCGTAATTCGAGGAAGACGAACGAGGTGGTGCTTTGCTTGAAGGTAAGGGTCGGGCCACTTAAGACACCTGAATTTCTATTGTCTAACCTTGTCCTTCCGATTAAAGACAACGTGTGTGTGTGTGTGTGTGTGTGTGTGTGTACATATATGAGAGAAAGATAGAGAGAGAGATAACCTTGATTGCGTCCGGTATATTTATCGCATCGATTTACGAAGTTCGAGAAACAATGAAGGGATCCTTCGTTTCGAATCTTAGCCTTCGTTGTTTCTACGATTAGAATGATGTTGGATGATATTTTCGAAGGAATATATTCGTAACATAAATTCTAACGACGATACACGAATCAACGTTTTTACATCGATACAATATTTCGATACGCCTACATATATTTATTTACTAATAGGTACGGGTAAATCGATTTCTCAAACAAAATTACACCATCGACGTGTGCGATATTTTTTTCTTAATATTATTATTTTTTTTTTTTTTCTTTCGAAAGAGTCAAGTATTATCAATTATTTCTTCCGCTCTATCGTAGAAACGTTTCATGAAGATTTCGATCAGTTTCAAGTTTTGAAATTCTCCCTTTTCCCCTCGCTCGTCGACTAAACCCGAGTAGTTCGTTCGTTTTGCAACGGAATATAACGACGACATTATAAAGTGGAAGGAACCTCTTAACGGAAGCGATATATATATATATATATATATATATATATATATATATATATATATATATATATCAAAGAAAAGGTACGTAAAGGAACGAACGAAGATTCTGCCATTTATTTTTATTTTTATTTTTTTTTACTTCCTCTCTCTTTTTTACTTTTTTTTTACCTTTTTACTTTTAACTTCCGCAACTAACGGGTTCTCGTTTTTTCTCCCATCGGAAAAAATAAATTTTTAACGAACGTTACAAATTCGGTACATGCAAAATGGATGAAATCTCGGCGGTGACCTTTTTTACAAAGTTTTAAAAATTCATATTTTTCTTTCGTTGTTATTTTTTTTTTTGCAAGCGAATCATTTATTAAATTGTTAAAACATACGACCGCAAGAATTTCTGAAACGGAATTGGACCAATCGTACGAACGAACGAACGAATGAACGAACGAACGAACGAACGAATCGCGATGTCCGCCAGCAAGAATTTGTATAAACGTTAGTAGACACGAGCGAGACTACTCCCTTTCGAACTCCCACGAATTTACGTTCTCGAGATTTCGCGGACCACTACGTTTGAAACCATAAATCGTAGGATTTATGTACTAAGCGACGTAAGCCACGATAAAATGATATTCCCCAGAGGAAACGCGAACACGCTCCGTTTGGTCACGTACATTACATCACTGTCCATGGACTAATATTCGCGGTTGAAGTGGAACTCGAATTCTTTGCATTTTTATTTTTTTTTTTTTTTATTCCGATCGAACGACGACTAGAAATTCGACGGATACATCGATACCCTGATAAATCTATTCGAATAGATTTTATCGTATCATATCGATAAATATCTGTCGTGATTTGTATCACTAGAGGATTAAAAAAAAAAAAAAAAAAAGAAAGAAAGAAAAAGAAAAAAACGAATCACGCGTTTTCTTTATTTCTTTCATTATGCTGATTGTAGTTCGATCTTTCTTGGAGGCTAATAAATCAATTGATAGTCAATCCATACAAAATTTATTGATCAATATCGAGATATATGTTTTTTACACGCACACATATATGTACTTTGATAAAAGAATAGAGTTAATTTTGAGATGTAATTCGATTCGTCGTTCTCTCTCTCTCTCTCTCTCTCTCTCTCTTTCTCTCTCGGGAGAGCTTTTGCAAAATTCTTTTGGAAAGTCTCGCAGCTAATCGCAGTTCGATCCATTCGCTTCACCGGTAATGGAGTACCGTCGGTGAAGGCGAAGATAAGAATGCTCGGTAAGGACCCCGGAGCAAAATCTATCACGATCGGTCCGACAGCTTTCGATTGACCTACATTTCAAATAGCGAAAAGAAGACCACCCCGAGGTAGGTAAAAAAAAAAAAAAAAAAAAAGCGTTACGAACAAGCCAGCTGTTCGTTCCACGGAGACGAGAGTTGTTGTTTGCTTCGGCTAAACGAAAAACACGTGCAAATATTATGTATTCCGATGTTTTGGCAGCCAGGAAACGAACGACTCGAATATATCTTCAAACGAACGGAGAATATAAAAAAAATATACGGATTTCCTATCCTTCATATATATATATATATTTCCTTATTTCTTTATCTCTCTCTCTCTCTCTCTACGAAAGGAGCTTCGAAAAGTATCTTCGAATTTTCTTCCTATTTCCCCAAATATTCTCTCAAAGAAAAAAAAATAAAAAAAGAAGAAAGAAGAAATGTCGGTGTTATTGAAACGTTAAATGAATAATAATATCGAAAAGTACACAGGTAGTTTTGTTTTTTCATAAATTTATAATCTATTCTTTTCGATACACACACACACACACACACACACACACACACACAGAGAGAGATATACGTACACATATAATATTTATAGCAAAATAATTCTCTCTCTCTCTCTTTTTTTCTCTCTCTCTCTCTCTCTCTGAGATGCAGAACTCTCGAAGAGGATTAGATATCTACGTAAAAGGTAAATTCAATATTTATACGAAGACGTCGACGAGATGTAGGAATATAAAAATTTACCGAAATTCCCTCTTTTTACGTTTTTCCTTCTGGTATCCTTCTTTTCACTCTGTCAAACGATTCTCAATGGCAAAAGCATCCCCTCTCTCTCTCTCTCTCTCTCTCTCTCTCTCCTTATTCTCCCTCGTATTCTCGTCCTTCTCTCATTCGTTGTATTCGTAAACTCGCGGTGAATATTTTCCATCGGCCGTGTCCCAAACGTATCAATATGTGACCCACATTTCCGCGTCTTGTCCAAGTTTTTTCGGAATATCGGATTTTCCAACGTTTTTCAATATCCCCTTCGTAAGCGCGTTTTCCATCCCCCCTCCCCCCCCCCTCTCTCTCTCTCTCTCTTTCTCGCTCTCTCACGCTCTTTCTCTCTCGTTCTCCTTCTTCGCTCTATCTATCTATCTCTTCCCTCACGAGAGAGGCCGGTATATTAAGAATGCATGCAGTATCGAGAAGCTGACGCTTTTGAAAAATGAAAACCTTCGGGCCCGACATTATTACTTGTATTTTACATTCTTACACGTTTCCCTACATAAATATATTTATGTACGTAGGTATGCATCTACATAAATGTAACCACTCGCGTTTGTACGTCCGACGTTATCGTTACACAGTTCGTTTTCTAACACTTAAAGAAGAAACTGTTCTCCTTCGAAAATGAAAAAAAAAAAAAAAGAAAAGAAGAAGAAGAAAATACAAATTCGTAGGACAAGTTCGTGTCGAAAGAATATAAAGAGGAGTCCCGCCCTCCTCCCACCATCCCTCCCTTCCACCCTGCCCCCCCTCCCCTATCGCCCCCACTCCTCGTTCACCCATTCTGAACTCGCGGCATCGCTACAAAAGATGAAGGTCTTGGACTGCGAAAAAGTTTGAAAGAATCTTTCCTCGTAAGCATCCCGTAGGGCTTATCACAGGACATTCGCGTGATCTACGACGAGCCTGAGAGAGCTGCTTTCTTTTCTTCTTGGAGATTTCATAGAAGGCAAACAGTCTCTCTCTCCCTCTCTCTCTCTCTCTCTCTCTCTATCTGTCTATCTATCTGTCTCTATCTCTCTGCTTTTCCTTCGATATGCCTACACGTCGGCTTAGGAAAGAAAAAGGAAAAGGAGTAGAAGTAGGAAAGGGAAAAGGAGGAGGAGAGATAGAAGGAAGAAATAGAAGGGCAAGAGGATGTTAGACGAGGATGGTCTCGGTGAAGTAAAAGAAGTAAAAGAAGAAGAAGAAGAAGAAGAAAAAAGTCGAAAAAAGATCTCGTCGTGCCGCGAGGAAGATACCACCAGACGACAAGTTATTAAAAGGTCTATGGGCCTATCTCGAGCCGAAGGCACGCTGTTATTTCTGGAAAAATGGGAGGAGCCTATCTGGCCCTCTGCAGAGAACGTAGAAAGAGAAAGAGTGAACGTTAGAGAACATCATCTCGGCGCCATCGAAGCACGCACGCACCAACTACTGCAATGTCACCAGAACGGAAAGATGCGACGGGGAGATGAGGAAGAAAAGGAAGAGGATGAGGAGGTTGAGAAGGAGGAGAAGGAGGAGGGGGAGGGGGAGGGGGACAGGAACACGACAGTATGCTCGACACTTTGGAATGTCTCTCTTTAAATGTATGTAATACTCGAAGCGTATCTTCTATTCTTTATAATACCCCTGTGTTTTCTGTTTTCAGAGAAAAATACAGAGAGAGAAAGAGAGAGAGAGAGAATTTTAAAATTGTTCTTTTTCTATTTTGTATTATTTTTTTTTTTTTTTACATATACGTATATACATTATATAAACACATACACGTATTATTAATCACTCATGGTAGAAATTTATGCGACAATTTTTGTTTGTTTCGCCGTTCGTATCCCAGGACGCGTATTCTATACTTTCAAACGAATATTCACAGTCTGCGTTTAGATCTCCAGGAAACATCTTTACGAGCCGGTAACGGATGCTTCTTCACAGCGGGAAAGGACGACCGAGCCGGAAACTACTACCCGGTTGCGAGAGAGATAGAGAGAGAGAGAGAGAGAGAGAGAGAGAGAGAGAGAGAGAGAGAGAGGGAGAGAGAGAGAGAGAGAACGCGTGAGAAAATATTTTTCTTCGACACGCCGCCCGTGCAACTATTTGGTTTTCTTTCGTTGGGTTTACCCCAACGACGTGCGAAATACTTTCGAGAGACGTAAATCGCGATTAGATTATTATGAGAAAATAGATGAAAAGAAAGGGTAAAGGGAAAGGGAGCAAAACAAAAACAAAAAGCTAAAAACGAGAGGAAAAAACGAAAGATGTTTTATTCGTGTTCGAGTTACTCCATTGAAATTTTAAAAAGGAGAGAATAGAATTACAAAAGGGTAAAATTTTTTTCGTTCTTTGGAAGGACTCGAAAAGCACGAGACGAGACGAGACGAGACGAGACGAGACGAAACGAAACGAAACGAAACGTAACGTAACGTAACGTAACGAAACGTTGGAGGAGGTTAGCCAACCGCAACGCGGAGAGAGAAGGACGGAAAGAAAGAGAAAGACAGAAGTTGAAACGATGAGCTTGCGTTGAAATTTTTGCGTTTTTGTGACACTCGGTGCAAAGGAAAAGAAAGAGAGAGAGAGAGAGAGAGAGAGAGAGAGAGAAGAATTTCAGTGGTCGGCGTGCATGGCTCACTCGTGCGAATATCTCTCTTATACTTTCTTTGTGGCTACTGTACGTAAGGTACGTATACACAACGTTAAGTACGTCTATTTAATGGAATTTTAATGTTAGTTTTTAAAACGAGCAGAACGCTAACTCAAAGTCCCTTCTCTCTCATTCTTTTACACTAAATTGTACTTGGCTCGTACAAGGGATCCTCTTTATGAACTAACTGAATTCTTTTTCAAACGACGAGATCTATCAAAAACTCAGATACCTGATGCAAATGAGCGTTCCATTAAATTGTCGTCGTATCGAGAGAAAGAAACGCCTCCCCTCCCCCTCCCCTCCTCTCTCTCCCCCACCTTCGAACGAGTTATAATTATTACAAAAATTGTTTCGATGGTCCGACAACGAAACGATTTATTAATTGTGACGTTAGAATGGACACGGAATCTCTTTGAGGAGAAAAGGAACGTCTCATTCCATTGATTTACACTCGAATCTCGTCCGATTGACTTTTCCCGTAATTAAAAGTTTCGAAGAAGAGGAGAACATGAAAGGAGAAAACGTAAGCTTAAGAGCAACCGAGTGAAAAGAACGAAATGGAATCGTTCGAGTGGCCCATTAGAATCTGAAAAGCCGACGCAGCATCCCAACAGAAAGTTTGGACCCGATACAAGAAGATTCTCTCGCGTCCGTTTCTCCGCGCGTTCCGATTTAATATCGCGGAATGGCGAGTGCATTAATTAAACGATAGCATAGGAGTTAAGTGCCGAATCGGATTGGTTAAATAGCGCGTTGAAAATTTAATTAAACGCCACATTACGCCGGCCGAAAACGTTAAAGCTTTGTAGCGCGTCTGTCATTGCACGGGAAGCCAAAGGAAAATGAAAAAGAACTAACGAAAGGTCGTAAAAGAAACGGAGAAAAAAAGACGAGACACGCACACAGAGAGAGAGAGAGAGACAGAGAGAGAGAGAGAGAGAGAGAGAAAGAAACAGAGACGAATCAAAAGAAAAAGAGATAAAGAAATGTTAAATATTCAATATTCGTTGATTCGAAACGAATGAATTTGTCGCAAAAGTTCATCGCGTAAATGAAATCGTTGAAAGAAACGCTCGATTGAAGTTTCTTTAAGCTTTTAATCGTAACCTCAAACGTCCTCAATCGTTATCTCTCTTTCCAACCTATCCTCCTCTTTCTCTCTCGCTCTTTCTCGTCGCCGTCGCAACGACGGAGGACTCGCAACGGCCGAGGTGTTTTCAAAAAATAGAAAACAATTCGATTAATCTCAGACAAGTGTAACGGCATCGATAACAGGAAGGACTTTACGGTTTGGCCTCGAGTAGACGGGATTACGAAGCCAGAGGTAAATCGATTAAAAGCGGAAAGCAAGTGGAAAACTCGACGGAGAGAGAGAGAGAGAGAGAGAGAGAGAGAGAGAGAGAGAGTCGATCGTCAAAATAATCAAATCACTTGAGCACTTATTGGGTTTCGATAATGACCAACGTGGAAGAGAGGAAAGTTATTTCCTCCGATCTTATTGAGCTAAGACCGAGAATTTAAGAAAGAATCACTACTCCTCTTCCAAATCTAAGAGGATTTGAGAAAAGAATTTTATCGTAAAAAAAAAAAAGTAAAAAAAAAAAGAAAAAAACGAAAACGAGAGAGAGAGAGAGAGAGAGAGAGAAGAAAATCTTTCTTAACAATTCACTTACTTTCGAGGAAATCTTATTCCACACTAATGGAACGGCAACATTTTAACGACGGGGAAAAAGTAAAATTTTCGCTCGTCGAAAGCTACCTCTCATCCTCGAGATTATTTTTTCTACATCGTCCATGAAAGTGGGGGAGGAATAAACGCGCACACATACACAGATAAAGCGAGAAAGAGTATCGAAGAGAGAGAGAGAGAGAGAGAGAGAGAGAGAGAGAGAGAGAGAGAGTTAAAAAAGGAGGGAAAAAAAAGAAGAACGATTTTCCTAGATTTTTCGAAGGATACCTTAACTTCCGCTCCACCTACGCATGTCGACACGTCGCAAAACTTTTAATAGAGTTCGAAGCGAGCCGGCAGTCGGGTGAGATAAGAGCTGGAAAGTAGGAAGGAACGAGAATAAGAAAAAAAAAAAAAAAACAGAAAGAATGGTAAACTTGCTTTGACGATGATATTAAATACGAAAAACTTGTGCAAAATTTTAAACGCTTCCACTCGATATCTATACCGTACACACCCAAGTAACTAGGCACGTACACGCCTGTGAAAGAATTAAGCGTTAAGTTACTTTGAAAAGTCTTGATAGAGTATAATGAGAAAGATAACGGAACGATAATCGTACTTTGACGTTACGAAAAAAAGTCATGGGATACCAACCGGCTATGCAAGTTCGTCGGACTTGAAATTAACTATAAAATATTATCGCGCGGGATATGGACGATCAATTTTTATATAGTTATAAGGAAAAAAGAGAGAAAAAGAAAAAAAAAAAGGAAAAAACAATTAAACGTTTATAGTAGGAAAATCGTAAGATACGATAACATTATCTACCGTCAATCGAATTAGACGTAGAATCTATTTACTTTCTAGCACGCGTCCGCAATTGAAAGGAAATTAATTAACACGATCAAATACGAACTCTGAAATCTCCTCTCTCTCTCTCTCTCTCTCTCTCTCTCTTTCTCATTTTAAAATTTTACAAAATAAATTCTACGACAACGTTCAAAGGATAACCCCTACCTTCGATACAATGAACCTCTCATTAACATCCGAGTCTAATAGAAAAAAATAAAAAAGAGAGAGAGAGAGAGAGAGAGAAAAAAACCGAAAGATATCAACCACAAATCCTGTGTTGCGAGAAATAATTTCCTTTTTTTTTCTCTCTCGTTTCTTTATATACATGCATGCATGCATGCATGCATGCATACATGCATACATACATACATACATACATATTATACATATCCTACATATCTACAGCGACGTAACCGGTCGATCGTAGCCTGAGGATCTTCGGTAGTGAAGTGCGTGTGGCCTCGGGAAATGATTTGAAATTTAATTAAAACTGCTATTTACCCGCGGGATCAACGTACTAAAAAAGATAGAAAGAGTGAGGAAGAGAGAGAGAGAGAGAGAGAGAGAGTAGGTCGAGCAAGAGGACGAAACGAGAGAAAATTTTTTTTTCCCCGGCGTCCAGGTAAAATGGTTCCATGATTACTGGTAAACAGCGCGGAAAATGTAATTATCTGCAAAGATTTCCAACCAACTCTCAGCCCCTCCCCTCCTCCTCCTCCTCCTCCTCCTCCTCCTATCAACCTACCCCACCTCCAACGCTACCTATCCAGCGACTTTCTCGTAATTCTCCTATACCTTCCTTCTTCCATATTTTTTTCCCCCCTTCTTTTTCGTTTTCCCTCGTCCTTGTTCACCCGTCCCTATTTACTTTCTTTCTCGTCATTTATTTCTCTTCGTACGAAGTAAAACACCCAAAATTACCAGACTCAAGGGAAAAGATTCACTTTTCTTTTCTGTCTCACTCACGATTTTTTTTTTTTTACTTTTTTTTCTCATCTCTATATCTATTCAGCCGTCCCTTATGGTTTCATTTTCGAAAGGAGTACGAAGAAATTTGCGATATTACGAGAGAGCATTTTCCTTTGTCCTTTTTCAAGCAATACTACAATATAGATTTACTAACGCACTTATTTTCCCTACGACAGGGTCGACGCGTGTAATCTCCTAAAGTGCATCCTCTTCGCCTCCCCCTTCTTCTGCCTTTTTTTTATTTTATTTTCTCTCTCTCTCTCTCTCTCTCTCTCTCTCTCTCTCTCTCTCTCTCTCTCTGTACGCTCACAATGAACGGCGAGAAAAGCGGAAGCTTTTTCTCATTGCGTTCAATGTCATTGCGCGAGTACACGTTCTATTTCCTCTTTGTTTGCCCATTTCTATCTTTTCCCTTTTCCTCTTCTTTCTTTCTTTCTTCCTTCCTTCCTTCTTTCTCTTTTTTTATTCCTTTTTTTATTTATTCATTTTAGATCCTAGAGAAAAAAGTTACGCGATAGAACGCGAAGATCGACCGATCGTACGAATTCAATCTTTCGTCCTGGTATTTTGTATATATATATATAAAAAAAAAAAAAAAAAGAAAGAAAGAAATAAAGAGAGAAAAAAGGAGACTAATTATTATGTATTAAAAAAAAAAAAAAAAAAAATTAAGAGAAAGAAAACAAACTTATCAGGAAATACTTGGGGAGTTTTAGAATTGTAAGTTTCTTCCAGTTGGAATTCTTTGGAAAATAAAAAATCGTTCGTCTGTAGTTCCTTAATGGGTCGAGCAATTTTCGTTACATAATTGTTCGAAATAATGAAGAGCGAGCGAAGATATGAGCGTGTAAAGTGAAGAGAGAGAGAGAGAGAGAGAGAGAGAGGAGGGGGAGCGGGAAGGGGAGGGAAGAAATCGTTGAAGTTTTGCTTTTTCTTTCCGAGTTTAACGTCAACGTTTTCTTAAAAGAAATTCATGGAATTCTTGTCCGTAACGAAAAGTACGAAAAATCGCGGACGCGAAGTACCTCGCAAAATTCTCCTGGCTCCCTTCGCGCGGCACGTCGCGACTGTTTTCTCGGAAGCCATGCTAAAGCAATAAAGAGCATAAGGAAAAGGGAAAGAGAGAGAGAGAGAGAGAGAGAGAGAGAGAGAGAGAGACGGTAAAGCTCGTATCGCTACGAGCCGGCGTACTATTAAATACCGACTTCATGGCTCCTTACGACCGAAATTTATTTCCATCCTGGCCGCCGGCTGCAAGCCTGCTAATTATCCATTTGCCATTCGCCGTTCTCCGTGCAATGTTTGAAGAAAAGTGGAAGAGTAAAGAGAGACAAAGAGAGAGAGAGAGAGAGAGAGAGAACGAGTGAGAAGTTCGAATAAAAATTCTTAGCACGATCTTTGATCATTTCATTGGTAATTTTCTTAGCATTCCTTCGAATACTTTCAATCAACTATTCACCCTGGGATAAAAAAAAAAAATAAAATAAAATCATTATCTAACAAAATTCTCACGTTCGTACGAATAACTCGCTTGATAATTAAAATTCATGGAAGAGAGATCGCGACAATATATCTTCAACGTTCATAAACTTATTGGGTGTTACATTATACGAAAGTCTCCCATCACGTATGATCCTTCCATCGCGTTTATTAACGTTCTACGCCGAACATGTTACCGTTCTCGCTCGCGCCATCCCTCCCTCCCTCCCCCCTCTCGTCCCACCCCGCCTTCTCTGTCTATCCTTTCCGTCTCCTACAACTATAGCTATACCGTATAAAGCTGAGAATCGTGATTCGCGAACGACAAGACACATCGTTGTCTTCGCCGTGTATAGTCTTAATACTTAATACTCGAGCTCGTTTCACGGCTCTGAGAGCAACGGCCGGTACGTTTACGAGGCCGCTTCGAAATAACCGCTTTTACCCTTCTCTTTCTCTCTCTCTCTCTCTCTCTCTCTCTCTCTCTCTCTCTATTTATCTATCTATCTATCTATCTATCTATCTATCTCTGTATCTCTCTTACTTGGAAGAGCAGCGAGAGCGAGGTGTGTACCAGCTGTACGGGGTTAAAATCATTCCCACGAGTATCCTCGGGCAAGAGGATAATCAAGCGTTTCGAAATAAGAAAGTGAGAGATAGATAGATAGATAGAGAGAGAGAGAGAGAGAGAGAGAGAGAGAAAATATATACAGAGAAAAGAATGTCACATATCGTATCTTACGTACAAAACAGATACGTACGTTCTTCGATTTTCTATTTACCTTTACATCGAATTTCATATAAAACAAAATTTGATTAGAGAAAGAGAGAGAGAGAGAGAGAGAGAGAGAGAGAGAGAGAGAGAAAGAGAGTACGATAGATCGATCATTTCGTTCCGTTGAATATTAAACTTCCCGACGTATATATATATGTGTGTGGGTGTGTGTGTGTGTGTACGTAGTATATCTGTAACTATCATACGTAATCGACGTAATGAAAACTAATGGTCGAAAGATCGATTTTGATTACACCCTCATCGAATGGCAAACGTTTTCAAGGTACTATTCAGTTCTACAATGGACGTCTAATTCGGTTCATTTCCTGGTCACTTCTATACAAAATGATCGTTCTCACGCGATGGTTTCCTCGAACCCGATTCTCACACGTTGTTTCACCATTATGAACTTTCAAAGAAATATCCCTAGGATCACGTCAACATTAACAACAGGGAAAAACGAAAATAATCGTAATAATCGGCATTCGCCCGACAGTTGTTCACGATGAAATACGTTCATAATTAGCTACGTTGTTACAACGTTTAATCATCTCCAGATATCTCTAGGGATTGTGTGAGAGAGAAAGAGACGTATGTTAGATAGGAAGCACGCATGCAGAACTTTTACACGCACGGTTAACCGTAAAACGGAACGACAGCTGCTCTCCGAAGAAACAAATTATAAAAGGGCTGTGTTCTCGTATCGATTCACTTCTGGCTCCTTAAACAGACTCCTCAAATTTCCTATGGCGTGGTATAACTGAAAATTTGTTCCCAAATAAAATGACGAACGAAATATTCTGTACGAAAAATAAAACGGATTAGTATGGATTGAACGAAAACGAAGAAAATTCGTTCGTCACTTCAAATCGGAGAGAATTAATCAAGAAATCCTGCGAATGTTAAGAAGATTGAAAATGTAGTTCGAGGAGCTTCGTCTTGGCCTACCGTCTCTGGAATTTCTCGAATATGTTCTCAGAAAATGCGCGCGCGCGCGCGCGCGTGTGTGTTTGTGTTAGAGAGAGAGAGAGAGAGAGAGAGAGAGAGAGAGAGAGAGAGACGAGATTTCTATTCGAGAGAGAAAACTTTGGACGAGGCAGATTGGAGCTGCAAAGTGCAGTCGCAATTGCGAAGCCAGCGCTGCTGCATTAGGCGACATACCACAGAGGAAGATAGAAGAAGAAAGACGAGAGAGAGAGAGAGGAGAGAGAGAGAGAGAGAAAGAGAAAGAAAGAGAGAGAGAGAGAGAGAGAGAGAGAGTAGTATTACTCGACTAATCACTTTGTAACATGTTGGACGACTGGCTCGTTCGAGGTCGGTAGGAATGAAGAAGAAGAAGTACAAGAAGAAAGAGGAAGTAGAAGTAGAAGTAGAAGTAGAAGAAGAAGAAGAAGAAGAAGAGAATTCAGAGATGGCGTTGTGAGATTGTAGAGATTGGGGGAGAGGGAGGGGGTGAGGGGGGAGGAGATGGCTGTCTCCTGTGAGTGGGTCGAGGGTGCTGGAAAGAGGTGAGACGGGCCAACAAACGGTGCCAAGTGCCAACTTCTCTTGTTAGAGAACAATTAAGAAATGCAGTGCAGCGACTACTCTTCCTCTCTCTCTCTCTCTCTCTCTCTCTCTCTATCTATCTCTCTCTCCTTCTCCCTATCCTCCCTTCCCTCTTTCCCTCTCACTCTCTGTCTCTCTATATCTTCGTATCCATCCGCTACCCTTACCAACACCATCCCTATCGCCATACCACTTTACCAACCTTTCGCGAGAGCGCAGAAAAGAGAAACTTCGAGTCTAACTCAAACAACGGGCAACGTCCATGAGATCGGTAAAAATATCATTTGCTTGGATGTTCGACGATGGAATTTTCCTTTTTTATCTTTTCCCCCTTTTTCTCTTCCCCCCACCCTCTCTCTCTCTCTCTCTCTCTCTCTCTCTCTCTCTCTCTCTCTCTGCCCCCGCGTAGACAGCAAATTTGTACTTCGAAATTTTTGAAAGATACAAACGTATTACATTCGTAAATATACTTGTCTCGCTTCGATGATTCTTCAAAAAAATAAAAATATATTTCGTTCGAACAAAATTTATATCTTGACACGTACGCGTAACTTCGATTTGTAACGTATCCGACCAATGAGAAATATTAATTAGCGTAGAAATATAAAAAGGAAAGAAATAAATGTAAATAAGAAAAGATAATATTTGACTTTAATAAGAATCAGGTAATTCGAACGTGACGACGAAAATGAATCGTACTCGAAAATTTGATTCGCCTTTTAGCTGAGAGCTTCGACATTATACGCCTTCCTTCTTCTTACGCTTACTACACCGCTGCTATTACTACTAAAGCTGCTGCTACTACTTCTACTACTACTACTACTGCTGCTGCTGCTGCTGCTGCTACCAGTGCTATCTACCTACCATGCTGCTATTCCAATTCCACCCCTTTCTCCGCTAATTACTCCCAGACTCGAGTTCTAGTAACGACCTTCGCGACGATGATATATACGCTACCGGAAGTTTGCTCAAGTCAAAAAAGCTTGCGTGTCTTTATAAACGAACCTCTATCTCTTTCCCTCCCCACTCCCTATCTCTCTCTCTCTCTCTCTCTCTCCCTATTCTCTATCTCTCATTTACATGCGTTAGTCAGACGAATTGCAGTTTGAAGTTAGTACGACGATTGGATGGATTCGTTAATAAATTGCGTGTCTTAATTAAGAAGTAGACCCGTTTAAGTGTAGATTCACTTATAATTGGCTATCATCGTCGTACCATGAAATAGATATTAAAGCTTGGGGTCATTGCTTTACGATACGAAACGTGGAATCGATATTAATTAAATTTCGATGTTATTATTTTATATATAAGTATTAACTATGATTCAAGTTTTACGCTCGCTCGCTCGTTCGCTCGCTCTCGCACGCACGCAGAAAAACAAATTATATATTTACCAAATTAATATACAAGTCATAGAAATGATAACGATCAAACTCATAATTGTACGAAGCACTGAAAATTTTCTGTTGAAAATTAATTTTTCCATTATACCCCATGATGTTGCGTATGAGCAAAAGAAATAGAATATGTAGATATTCTCAATTTAATCGTCAAAGGAGTAATCTAAGGAAAGAAGAGACGGCCGACCCTAATCGAAAAGATAGAAATCTTTCTTCGAAATAACGGTACGCGATGAGGACGAAAAAGAAACTAAAAAAAAAAAAAAAAACAAAAAAAAAGAAAAAATAAAAGAAAGATAGAAAGAAAAAAAAGGCATTATGATCGTTGCCACGGGAATAATAGTCCTACAGGGCTGGTTAATGCTTCGTAATGGCAAACCAAAGAGGGGTTGATATCACCCTCCGTAACGGGCTGTACCAACGTAACGTGACCGCACGGTACCATCGGATTTAATACAAACAAACTTTCCTATAAAACTTCGTGACGGAGGCGCGTTGTCTTTTTTTCTCGAACGTTACGACGTTAAGCTATTCGTGAAAACGTCGAATACGTCGATATAATTCGAATTATTTCGGATTATACTCGAAGCAGAACGTAATATTGAATACATTCGGGTTAACTTTTGACATGTAAATTGAAAGAGATACTATTCTTTCGCTTCGAATGTTCTCCCAGTTCTCCATCTAACGCATTAAACCGTACACATTTATACGAAGGGGACAAAGACGCATAATAGATAAACTTTGAAACGCAAAACTCCAATGTCGATATCGATCCAGCAGCAAAATTTAAGCTGACAGTCGTTCCATACGTACGCAGTATATGGAATAAAAGCAGTTTCATTGGGGAAACATCGTACGAAACGTAATGTCAACAAACACTACTCCCCGCAAACCCCCCCCCCCCCAGCTCCCAGCGACGACACGAACGACGATCATATACGACTCCGAATGTCACGTGAAATAACAGAATAAAACACGCTTTTCTCTATCTCTCCATTCCCGGTGTCTACATTTGATCCCAACCACGAAAAGAGCTCGAACGTATACAAGTGAAAGTTTTCTCTCTCTCTCTCTCTCTCTCCTTCTGACACACACTCTATATTCCTAAAAATATCTACGATCTAAAGCACCGGTCTAGACGATCAAAAATTCGTTAAAAACAAAAAAGAAAAAAAGAAAAATATATATATAAGATAAAATTTGCATTATTAAAACGTTACATTACGATATATTGCACAATAAAAAAGAAAAAGAAAAAAAGGAAAAGAAAGAAGAAATAAATTCACGAAAAACATGCGGTCGGATAAGATAGACAAACGTGTCTCAATGTCGAGGCTGCTAGGTCTCGAATAGTTGCACGCGAGTTTATTATAGTTTACCAAACCAAAAAGGGTTCGGCCCGTTACACGCGAGAGACGTCCAATGACGTACGAGTTTTTCCAAGCCCGAAACTACTCGCACAAGATCCGAAACGACGCTCGCAACCTGACCCTCGACCTCGAGGATCGTGGTAATTGCGTGCGAATGCCGGGACGTCGGCGCCTCGCTTGCTTTTTATTGCCGGTCGTTAGTATAATTAGCTCTCTCTCTCTCTCTCTCTCTCTCTCTCTCTCTCTCTCTCTCTCTCTCTCTCTCTCTCTCTCTCTCTCTCTCTCTCTCTCTCTTCTCTCGCGAGAAACGTTCGTGTTTGTGTTCGGCTCTCTTCGTAGATTCACGTTCTCGTGAACTGCCGTTGAAAATTCGATTAAATAATCGTAAATTTAAAAGGATGTCAATGGCGTGCGCACACACACACACACACACACACATATATATATACACATATTTATTTATATTTATTATAAAAAAAAAGCGAGATAAAACTCGATTGACGCGAGGATGTTAATTACTCGTGGATTTGATTGGAAATCACGAATACGTGAAAATAAATTCGATCCGACTGTACTTTTTTGATCGAATCACGTGTAGTGGTTCTATAAAACGGCGATAAAAGAGTCGAGAGAGAGAGAGAGAGAGAGAGAGAGAGAGAGCCACCGACACCATAAAAGCTCGATGTAAGTCTCTCGAGAATCTAAAGGAGAAAGGATCGATATGTGCTATCACGAACGAAACGGTGTAACACGAGAGAGAAACATATGTATGATACGTGTCAAAAATACTCCCGTCCCTCTGCCCACCCCTCCCCGCCCGTCCGCACACCACCCTGTCTGTTTCTTTTCCTTGGGGTTGACGGCGACGGTATATACTCCTGTATCAAGGGAGGAGAGGAGAGGAGAGGAGAGAGAGAGAAAAAAAAAGAAAACAGCCCTCGGGCAGCGAGGATTCTTACTGGCTCCCCCCTAACACGTTGAAAATCTCGAAATACCCGAATTACCGGTCGCTGGAATGGTCGTTCGTGCGAGAACCGTGAAAGGAGGAAAGGAAAAGAGAATAGTCGAGGAAAGTAAAAGAGAAAGGAGGGAGGAGAGGGGGAGGAGAGGGGGAGGAGAGAGGGAGGAGAGCTCCGGAGAACGTGGTCGATGAGGTTCCTCGCGGGAGGAGGAATCGAAGCGAACGCGTCGATGTGAAAACGACGTCGTCTTCGAGTGCTGGAACGATGATCGAGAAAAGGATGAAAAAAGGAAGGAAAGAGAGAGAGAAAGAGAGAGAGAGAGAGAGAGAGAGAGAGAGAGAGAATTCTTCGTATCGGCGGAGGTGTTGATATCGCTCGTAACAATTTATTCGCTCGACCAACGACACGAGGGGGTGCATTTCTATCTCCATCTTTCTTTTTCTTTCTATCTCTCTCTCTCTCTCTCTCTCTCTCTCTCTCTCTCTCTTCACGAGAATAAGAGACTCCTACCCGTCATCTCCTTTTTTCCCTTTCTTTTCAATATCGCTGCACGAGATAAAGCGAGATTCAATTTCCTTTCTCTCTCCTTCTTCCGGCATTTCGAACGAGGAGAGAGAAAGAGAGATCTAAAATTCCTGCGACGGGCAGATATCGTTTGGGATATACTGCGCTTTCTCTTCTCTCTCTCTCTTTCTCTCTCGTTCTATTTCTTTCTCTCTTCTTACTTCCAGAGGTGTCGAAGGGGAAAGAGAGATAACTTCGAACACGTGGAAAGGTTTTCGAGGGGTTCCACCAAGAATCATCTTCCTCGAAGAAAAGCAACCGAGAAGTAGAGAGAACGATTAAACAAGAACGATCCCTCTCTCGTCCTTCTTCCCATCTACTTTTGCACGATGTAGTATTCTGATAAGAAAAAGGACCACCCAGAGACGGCGATAAACGTGCCCTTTTTATTGATAGAGAGACACCAATTAGCCCTTCCCTCGTCGATGATCGTTTTTTTTTTTTCACACCTCGCTGATCATCGCCCCCACTACATTTTCGATCGACTGCAAAATATACTACTAATCGATCTCGTCCCAACGAGAAAAGAAAACACGCGAATAGACATCGACGTAACGATCGTTTAGAGATACGAGTCTCTCGAGTTAATTTGTAATAAAAAAAAAATTTGTCGGATTTAATCTAGCGAGTAAGATGAACGAATGCCACGAAGTAAAAAATAGAAAATCTAACGGCGATAACGAGATTTATCCTCATCGCGCTTATCCCGTAAACAGGGTTGGTATATGCAAATGCAAACACGAAATTGGAATCTTCATTCCCGTCGAACGCTCGCATTCTTGTGCCTTGAAAGTTCGCGTTTCTTGTTTCGAAACGGGTTTCGAAACTCCCATCGTTACAAATCGTAACTAAAGCACTCGTGCAGTCAGTCCGAATGTATTCTCTCTCTCTCTCTCTCTCTCTTTCTCTCTCCTACCTTCTCTCATTCATTCGATCTACATTCTACAGGATCTATCTATATATACAGGATATACGTAAATGTATACACATACATAGCCACTGCCGCCGCGCGCGCTCACACACACACACACACGCGCGCGCGCGCATGACAGGTTCTCCGCGAAGTTGCATTCCAAGCCGTAGGGTAAGTTCCAATTGAATAGAAGGAATAGAGAAAGGGCGATGCAGGGGTGGTTCTCGCAACGTCTTGGCGAAGATCCACCCCCTACCCCCCTTTGCAGAGCTTGCGCCGGGAGCAGAGAATCTCGTTAAGCCGCATAAAAGAACTTAAAGCGTAGTTAAGGCACGCTCGAATCTTAGGAGCTCGTAACCATAAGGTGAGCAGAAGAAAGACAAAGAGAGAGAAAGAGAGTGAGAGGGGAGAGAGAGAGAGAGAGAGAGAGAGTGAGAAAGTGTAATACCCAAGGTAGTTTACAACACGACACAGGCAACGACTTTCATAAACCTAAGACTTAAGGTAGAATATTTTCCGTAACCTCCACCATCCAAGATTTTATACTATCGGCTTGGATATTATGCCGTGCTGATTTTTTTCCCATTCTTCTTTCCCTCCCCTTTCCCCCTCTTCCTCCTCTTCCTCCTCTT
>OU426998.1:1145000-1147500 GCA_911387935.1 Dolichovespula saxonica | reverse complement strand
AAAATTGTGACGAATTTTGTTTACTTTACTTTCCTTTTCTTTCTTTCTTTTTTTTTTTTTTTTTTTTTAAACAATACATTTACGTAATGACATTTTTGTTCATGCGAAGTACATAATGCACTTACAAGGTCGCACGATTAAACGATTCGATTTCGACGAAATAACGTCGAGAAATTCGTATTCCAAATAATTTCTCCGGGATGATAATTAAATCACATTAGTGGAGCAACTCCGATAACGATTTTTAAAGATTAGAAAGTCATACGGCCGACTGCGTGTACTCCTTCTTTATCTCCTTTCAAAGCTTTTCCACCCACGTCGATATTTATCTACCTTCTTCCGACATGAGCTAATTTAATCATAAACTATGTACACGAGAAGAAAATCACAACTTTCTAATTCCGTTTAGATCACAGACTTGAACACGTCAACCCTTCGCGTACACGTGTCCGTTTCATGAGTTTTGTAAAAAGGCGAGCAAAAAGAGGGTTGAAAAAAAAAAGAGTACAACTTTTACCCTAAGCAAACTTCCAAAGCACGCTCCCTCTCTCTCTCTCTCTCTCTCTCTCTCTCTCTCTCTCTCTCTCTCTCTCTCTCTCTCTCTCTCTCTCTCTCTCTTCCGTCGAAAACGACAAAAAAAAGATACTTCGTTTGCGAAGTTACTTTCAAGTTTGAGTTTGGTTTATGTCCCATCGGTGAAATACGTTCGAAATAAAAATAGAAACAAAGAATGACGCATAATTCAAAAGAAAAGCACGGATCGCCAAGGCGTTTTCATTTCCAATAAAATTCGACCTTCATCCTATCCGCACGAATTTATATATTAAGGAAATATATGTATATATATATATATATATATATATATATATATATATATATAAAAAAAAAAAGAGAAAGAAAAATACAAGAAGAATCTACGTATGTATTCGTACATCTTTTGCATCGAAAAAGAGTAAACACAATCAAACCTTTGTGATGCCTCAGGTGAGATCGACCACAGCAAGGTTGTTCGAAATAAGCATGTCCAGGATGAGCGGCAGCTAACAATCTGCTGGCCAAGCCGCTAGGCAGAAATTGTCCCAGGACAGCTGCTAGAACAGCTGCCCTCACCAGCAACGCCATCGTATCCGGTAACCTTCGTCTCTGCATTCTTCCAAATGCACTTCCACAGATTCTTCTATTCTCCCTTATTCCTTTCTTATGTAGAAATTTTTATCTAACGAAATGTATCACCTTGATCGTTAAGCACTCGAACTGATCGGAAAACAATTTTTTTTTTGGACAAATTAGAAAACTAAATGAGAAAGATCTTTCTCTCTTTCTCTCTTTCTCTCTCTCTCTCTCTCTCTCTCTCTCTCTCTCTCTCTCTCTCTCTCTCTCTCTCTCTCTCTCTCTCTCTCTCTCTCTCTCTCTCTTTCACCGATCCATTTAGAACGAATTCACGAGTAACCAAACGAGAAATAAACCCAACTAAGATATCACTTTGTAGTTTGGAGATAAAGAATATAATTTGAGTGACATGCAATAACTCGGCATTCGCAATTTATGAACGTTCTAACGAACACTAAACGAGTATATATTTAAAACACGCATGTCCGTCTATCATTCTCTTCTACGACCTCTGTGTGTGTTTCTACCTCTCTCTTTAGCTTCGAGGCACGGAATCTTTTACCGGTGGCACAGGTATATACATATACATATACATATACATATACATATATATATACACATACACACGGGAAAAGAGAGAGATGAAAACTTAACCGCGTGCTCGTTTCGTATCCCCTCTTTCGTTCCGTCTTCCTTTCTCTTGAACGCCTTCGGTACTGCCTCGGAGGACAAAGGAATTCTTCCTCCGCTTCTCTCCTTCCTTCTCTATCGTTCGCTCACTCTTTCTCTCCTTCTTTCTCTCTCTCCCTCTCCCTCCTTTTGGATGATTCGATGTCTCTTCGTGTTTCTTCCTTGTAAGCCACTCTCCTTTTTTACTGTCCTCGAGTTCTCCCAGAGGTTAGTATAAAAAACAAAAATGGTTCCCTTTCGTCAAGGTTCTCTTAGGAAGGACGATATTTCTATCTCTCTTTTTTACAAAAAAATAAAACCCCTTGGACGACCTTCGATGTACGCTCTTTCATTCGCATCATGTTTCCACCGGTTACTTCCGTTTCCCGCCGATCCTCCTCGTCGCCGCCATATTAAGTATAACACCTTGAAACGCCGTTCTTAAAACTCGTTTAATATTACTTTTTATTCCTTCTTCTTCTTCTTCTTCTTCTTCTTCTTCTTCTTCTTCTTCTCTTACGTCGAATAAAACTTAGGAAAGAGTACTGGCACAACTAAATATAACAAAGGGACGTTTGCCGTCACATCGGTTCCATCGAAACACCACAAACTTTGTTCACCGTTAACGCGAATAAACACTTCGGTTTACATAGCGAATATTATTCTAACGATGCCACGACATCATTGTATATGTATGTGTGTGTGTGTGTGTATATATATA
>OU426998.1:1090000-1137500 GCA_911387935.1 Dolichovespula saxonica | reverse complement strand
CTCTCTCACTCTCTCTCTCTCTCTCTCTCTCTCTTCTTTTAGATTCACCCAGACCTTCACCATTCCTTCTCTCTCTCTTTCTTTCTATTCTTCCCTTTTCTCCTATCTCGTACGTGACCGCTACGAACGAGCTTCCGTCATGTCTCTTACCGTAAAAGATGACAGTAATCGAGCGAACGACGTACCAGAGGATATTTTAAAAGAGACGGATAGTCGACTTACAAACGCATAGACCTCTCTCGAAGGTAGACCGTCTATAAATGTTGATAAAATGGAAAATCTCGTTGAAGAGGGACGCGATAATACACGATATCGATCCGTTGAGCAACCTCTGATTATAACGTATTGTATCATTGATTATGAAACATAACATTGGCGATACCGGCTACAATGTAGCTCGCCATTTAAACGTTCGAAACGTCGTTCCCGATATGATTCATTTATCCGAGCTTTTTTTTTCCTCCTCGGGTCTTTCCAACAATAGCGCCACTTTTATTGACATGCATTTCGCGAATCAATGCACCGGCGATGAATATGATGAATATAATGAGACAGCCGGCACAAACGGAAACGTCAAACGAGCACGATCGAGGAAAAAAGAAAGAGAGAGAAAAGAGAGAGAGAGAGAAAAGAGAGAGAGAGAGAGAAAGAGAGAGAGAGAAAGAGAGAGATAGAACGTCGATAATTTCGTTCACGCGCGCAGGATCACTCCCGTGTTGATTTTCCATTTTCGATGACTGACGCGTTGGTATCCGTGGGAAGAGTTGCGGCTGAACATCCCAGAGGTGGCAATCCATTACGATCGTATATCGATCGTACGATCGATCGCATTTCGTTCCACTAACGAACTGTAGAGCTTGATAAAATATTATCCGATCTTGAAAAACACACAAGGATCCACATCGATCGTTAATCATTTTAATTGCCGTAATAAATAAATAAATAAATAAATGTCTTATGGTATCGTTCGTTGTCGATAAAAATGAATTAATTTTTCAATAGTATCCTTCCCGCTCGAATTTTTTTTTCTTTCTTTCATTTTCTCTCTCTCTCTCTCTCTCTCTCTCTCTCTCTCTCTCTCTCTATCTCTATCTCTCGTCAATAATCACGATTGATTCTCGACAGAATCATGCCATCGTAATCGTGTTAAAGGGAACATTAAGCAGCGTTTAGTAAAGGTCGACGATTGCTATTCGTACGAAAGAGAGAGATAGATAGATAGATAGATAGAGAGAGAGAGAGAGAGAGAGAGAGAGAGAGAGAGAGAGAGGAGAGGAGAGGAAGCAGCTCGAGAAGCGACTCGAATATATATCACTCAGAGTGAATGCAGTTTAATCGATGGGCGAGGCCTCTAATTATATAGCTGATTGTCGATGCTTCGATCTCGCCTGGTACGGTTCACCATCTGCATTACGAGTGATTACAGTTGGCGTCCACTTGAAAACGCGTTCGATCGCGCGAACTATATCGTTCGTTGTCTCGTCGATCCGAAATTCTATCGTTATCTCGACCACTTTGATTTTCTCTTTTTTCGACGAAACAAAAAAAAAAGAAAAAGAACGAAAACGAAAACAAGAAAGAAGAAGGAAAAATATTGTGAAAGGGATTTTTTTTTTTTTTTACCGAGAAAGAAAGAGCGAGAAATGGGCAATGTAACGCGATGCAGATATTTAACGCTCTTATCGACTTATCGATAATTCGATAAAACTTCGCGGGCGTAGAGAATAATAATTTCTGGTGATCATAGGCAATGCAATGTTACGTATGTTAATGGCAAGAAACATTTCACCTCGCGGCACCTGCCATCGAAATTTACACGAATCATTCATTATATAATTTCCTTCGGCAAAACGAGATATGACCGATGTACGTGTGTGTGTGTGTGTGTATACACGTACGCAGTCATAACGATTTAAGAATGGCACGTCTAATCAAATCAGTCTGGTTTCCGGATCACGATCGGTTCGCAACGTCGATTGATTTACTGTTAACGGGAACGAATCAAAATTTGATCATTCGCGAATATAAGCCGTCTAATAATATGACAACGCACGTCATTACATATAATCCATAGATATGAGAATACACTTATCGATACGCGTTTACACGCGTATCAACATCGGTAATTATCGAACAAGCAAGGTTAATTTATGGCGCGTATCGTTAGGCTACCATTCTTTAAAGGGTCATCGTTAATCAGTTCTGTCGTACATAAAGATGAATACGCGTTTTGTTTCACCTGCCGTTCATTTAAATTTCGACAATATTGTAAAAGTCGTAGCGAAATAGGAACGATCATTATCAGAACGATCGGGGATACTATTAAATAAACTCGTTGAATCGAAACGTTTCGATGCTCGCGATCAAAAAAAGAAAAAATAAAGAAAAAAAAGAAGAGAGAAGAAGAGAAAAAAAAAACGCCCTCGAAGATCTTTTGGAGGCTGACAAAAAGGAAGAGTGATTTCCATCTTCCGGTCCACGCTTCGTCTACTGCAGACAATCCCGACATTACGCAAACGAAAGGAACGCAGAGATATTCATGAATCCCGCGAATGAAAACGAAGGGTGGATATCTAATTGTCTATCTCGTAGCAACCACCTTGCGTCGGGAAAGTTATGCGGTTGGGAGAGAGAGAAAGAGAGAGAGAGAGAGAGAGAGAGAGAGAGAGAGAAATAGAGATAGAGATAGAGATAGAGAGAGAGAAATAGACTCGTCTCGATTTGGTCCAGCGTGAATCCCTTTTCTCCCTTTGCTAACGTACCTCGTTCTCATCTGGCATAATCAATCATGCCTAACACCCTCCGCTGTCTCTTTTCTCTGTCTCTCTTTAGTCATAAATTAGCCACACCAAACGGCGTCTTCTTGAATTTTCATTTATGAACTCTTAGTTTGCTGTTAGCTACAAGGATTCGTCCAATTTATCGATTATATCCTTGATACGTTTTTATTATAAATGCCAGTAATTTTATTTATTTTTTCTCCTCGTTCCTCAATGGATTCACCATTCGAAAACATTTCAACGACGGTTATATCGGTCGTGATTCGAACTAAAGTGTCAGCCTAAAGTGAGAGGAGTGAACGAGGGAAAAGGAAAAACAACAACAACAACAAAAAAAAAAAAAGAAAAGAAAACACGTGCAACGAATTGGTTGCTTTCGGCGGGACTACAGTGACGTATCCGATGCGATGAGCTCGAAAACTACGTCGTGGTCGACAATAACGAGGATGGTCGTACGTGGACGAAGCATTCATCGAAAAGCGTTATGGAGTAAAGGAGATAGAGAGGTGAACGGAAGACTGCATAGAAGAGTGACAGAGATAGGAATAGAGAGAGAGTGAGAGAGAGAGAGAGAGAGAGAGAGAGAGAGAGAGAAGAGTGGGTGGGAGGGAGAGAGAACAGACTGGTACGCCTTTCAGTTTTGTGCGGCGAGGGGAAATTGAAACAGCTAACCGCGTTGGCGTTGACGAGGAAGAGAGAAAGAGAAAGAGAGAGAGAGAGAGAGAGAGAGAGAGGAATGAAAGGAGAGGGTGCCTCGAGCATGCGGGAGAGATTCAATCAAACGAACGCATATAAATGAGTCGTTTCAGAGTAAAACTGAATTATACGCCGGCCGCTTCTATATGTATACGCGTTCGTGTATGACCGAATATATGTATATGTATATATATATATATATATATATATATATATATATATATATATGCATTGCATTCACGTGTGAAGTGTGCGTGTGTGTGTGTGTGTTTGTGTGTGAGAGAGAGAGAGAGAGAAAGAGAATATTCGCAGCTCACGGATAACAGTTGCTCGTACTGTTCTCTCTCTCTCTCTCTCTCTCTCTCTCTCTCTCTGTCTCTCTCTCTTTTTCTGGGTAGATGCAAGACAGAACGTACATCGAATATCCAGGGAACGTTGATTCGTGGACCCCCTTACTCGAAAAGATTCGTTTGGATAGCGCGACGATTCAATGCCGCGATGAAAAAAAAAAAAAAAAGTTGAATCTGTTTTGTCAGATGAATGAATTAAATACAGGAATGAAAGATAGAGAAATAATAGGACGAATGGGGAAAGCTAGAGATCTTCCATCGATGTTATTAGTAAAACCTTTTCAAACTTGCAATACAGGGGACTTGGACCTTCCTATAACGAATTACTCAAGGATGTTATTCCTATTATTTTCCATCTCGATTAATCCCGATTATTCATCCGGTCAAGCTGATTTCCGATCGATTCAAGAATATTCGATTGAAAAATGTCATATATTTAAATTGAATATTCCGACGTATGGCTATAATGTGATTTTTTTTTTCTTTTTTTTTTTTTTTTCTCTTTTTACAAGATTCCCATTTCATGATCCAAAAAGGATTTATTCCCGAGATGAGCTCTATTTTAACTTCCCCAGAGTAATCATCCTATCGGTGTCTCCCACATCGAAAGAATCGAACGCGAGTAGTATACTCTCTCACATCGAGTTACGGGCTCGTAACTCAAATAAGACTGGGAGGAAAATCAGGAAGAAGATCGGGAGGAAGAAGAATAGTACGTGTTAGGTGAGAGAAAGAAGAAAATGGCTGTTTCTTGGGTTCTGGTAAGTAAGAGGGGTGGGTAGGGGAGGGGAGGGGAGGGGAGGGGTTGAAAAAGGAAGGAGGAGGGGATAAGAGAGAAAGGAATGGGAAGACGACACGAGGATAGGTCAGTTGGATGGAAGAAAAAGTAGCAGGGAGAGGAAAAAAAGTCAAGAGGGAATGGGGGAGGAAGGAGTGAGAGGGACAGGAAGGCAATGGCCGCAGACCGCAGAAGGAAATTAAATAACCAAACTTTTCCAGTAGGATTCCAGGGGATACTTTGGGAGTCGACGACGCCAAGCGTACGGCGATGGCGGCGATGGTGTGGCGTCAACGGTGCCGGTGAAGTGACTGGAAAGAATCAAAAGAACAAACGGTGACTGAGGGAGTGCTGCTGGTGGGAGTACGAGAGAGAGAGAGAGAGAGAGAGAGAGAGAGAGAGAGAAGAAAAAAAAGTAAGCGAGACCAGGCCGGTAAGAACTGCAAGACAAACGTGACTCGGTCCGCCATTTTGTGCCTTCTTTGTCCTTACGTCGGTCTTGGCGTCGCTTCAACGAATTTCCTAACTTTTCTCCATCCTTCTCTCTCTCTCACTCTCTCTCTCTCTTTTTCTCTTCTCTTCTCTCTCTCTCTCTCTCTCTCTCTCTCTCTCTCTCTCTCTCTCTCTCTCTCTGTCTCGTGCATTTACTACGCTCCAACCATCGTTCTTCGCCGTCGCGAGGCTACCAGAAACTTCGAATCCTCTTTCCCTTCATTTGTTTTTTTTTTCCTTCTTATTCTCTACTTCTTCCTCCATCTCTCGCTCGACTTTACTCTCGCCAAGTTTCTTCATTATGCCAATGGGCCCGATGTGTCGCGTCACGTAAAAGGGTTCACGAAAACGTAGCCGAAAACTACTCGCCTATTCTTTTTATTCCTTCCTTGACCCGTAATTCTCTCTCACTCTTTCTCTCTCTCTCTCTCTCTCTCTCTCTCTCTCTCTCTCTCTCTCTATCTTTAAACGCTGCAGGCTGGCCGCCGATCAATCTTCTCGAAATTCTTCCGATGTACGTAACGTACGTAACGAAAAGTTATCAAAACTCTTCATACCTTATGGCAGTACGCTCGGTGCCACGGTCAATTTACTTTTAGGATGAAGTTCGCCCGAAGCAAATAAAACGAAGAAGAAAAAAAAAGAAAAATAGAAAAAAATAAAAAAAGAAAAAATCGTTCGACGATAAATCGGACGAGAAGTTGATATATATCGTTGGTACGGTTTATTAACTTCGTACTATTTTTCAAGATAATCGAAACGAATTCGACGAGATTGCAACGAGCCAAAACGTTTCGTGATTTCGCGGTTTGAGGACAAACAAAGGTACCGGAGAATAGCATGTCTCCGGCAATTAGCGGGGGCCTCGTATAAAGGGTGCCGCTCTTGCTTTGAGCTCCGTTGATACTGATAATTGGACGAGGCCCTGTTACAACGCGTAGCCGGCTTAGCAACGCTCTTCTATCTCTCTCTATCTCTCAATCTTCCTATCTATCTATCTATCTCTCTCTCTCTCTCTTGCTCTTTACCTATCCATCCATCTCTCTCTCTCTCTCTCTCTCTCTCTCTCTCTCTCCCTTTCTCTTTTCGGTCCACCGACACCTAGGTGTCCAGAATAGCTCGAGGTAACGAGGCAATCTAGAAGCGCGATTTGGCTTAACGACAAAAGCGATTTCCAATCACCGAGAACAACAGGAGCACGGAGAGGCTACTGCATAACTAGATCGTTCGAGACACTTCGTATCCAAGCCCTTCTATCCCTCCTTTTCCTTCTCCTTCTCCTTCTCCTTCTTCTCCTCCTTCTCCTCTTCGTCTTTGTTTTTTTCTTCCTCTTTCGATGCATTCCAGATCTCTCTGTCTCTCTCTCTCTCTCTCTCTCTCTCTCTCTTTTTCGCTCACTTGAAACTCAACTTTGTTCTTTATTCGTTCTCAAACCGTTCGAACGCCATTACACGAAACGCCTTTCGTAATTCCATCGAATGGATTGATTTAAGAGACCAAGAGAATTGCATCGGAAATCTCGTTTTCTTCGTTTATTAGAATTAAAAGGAGAAGGAATATCTAAGAAGGATACATACTCCCTATCGTACTTTAAATAGATTAGTTTAGACAAATGAGAAGGAATCTTTTCCTTTGACTTTTCCTCCTTCTTCTTTCGTTTTCTTTTTCATTGTTCTTTATCTTCTTCTTATTCTTTCTCTTCTTCGCGCTCAAACGTGCAAGCAAATACCGAGTTTAGTCGATCGATTAACCATAAATGACCCCCCACCGGAGATAAATCATTTTTACATACCCATTATCTCGTGTTTCATTAGAACATTTCCGAAGTGCATCCCACGATCGTCCACCCATCCTCCGGGAGGTCGTGAACCGCGACGAGCCGTAAATGTAAGTCGCAACGATAAAGCAAAAGCGAACTCGAATACTCACTCGATCGCTTTTGCGAGATGCACCTGAGCCAACGAGAATTAAACTTTGTCCGTGTGTAATATCATACGTATAGACGGTACAGGATCTTTTTAAAATTATAAACGAGAAAGAGTGAAAATTAATTGTCGATCGTACGAGCGATAAACGTACTTGTCTTTTTTATTTTCTTCTTCTTCGTTTTCTTTTTTTTTTTTTTTTTTAATTTCATCTATAAAAATACGTTAAGACGTATACAAGGAATAAAATTCAACGAAGAAAAACGACGATGAAAATCCGGCGTTGAAAGGACGACAGAATTCACATAGGTGAACGAAGATTTCCAAGAAATGCCGAGATTTGGATTCCACGCGGATGATGGATGCGAACAGCCTTCGAGAGAGAGAGAGAGAGAGAGAGAGAGAGAGAGGGGGGGGGGAATAGAAGAAAGAAGAAATAAGAAAGAAGAAGGAAGGGACGTCAGAAAGGAGTCGACTTCATCGTGTCTCCGTCAACGCGACCGTGAGAGAAACGTTTCGGCAGTCGGAGACGGACGAATGCAATTTTTCATGGACGCCACCAAGGCGGAAGTCTGCCGGAAACCGGAAGCGGGATCGGCGAAAGCGTGGAACGCGTACAGAGAGGAACAAAGCTCGTACCGGATGCAAACTCGTACATATACATATTTATATATATATATGTGTGTGTGTGTGTGTGTGTGTGTGTGTTACTATCAGAATGTATTGGAGATGATTTTGTGTACGTATATGTGCATTATTCGTATGTTTGAGCGTGTGCGTATCGGTGAACAAAAAAGGAACATACTTATTTCTCCCTCGGAACGAAAAGAAAGAAATATCAAGTCCATTTGATGAGTCACCATATTTCTTGATCCCCATAATTTATCTCTGTTGTCTTACGCAATAGATTATTACGTATACATTTACCGCGATGTTCTTTTCTCCTTCGAGAATTGATACGATCGGAAGGAAAGAGAGACAAATAAAAAAAAAAAAACTATCTCATTCTTGCTCGTTGAAATATCTCGCGGAGGTTGGATGGAGGGATGGTGGATTGGGGTGGGACCTAATCTTATGCGATGTTATACGCTTGAATTCGTTCAGAATTCGCGGACTCTTGAACGCGAATTCGAACTAGAATCTATCCTTTAAGTTTGACGATAATAGAAAGAAGGTGGATCCGAAAGGGGAACCTCTCTCCAACGATCTCTCCGAGTTATCCCTTATAGACGAAGAGAATAGAATACAGAAAGAAGATGAGAGTAGAGAAAACGGAGAATGGGAAACGGAATGGTCATTGCTTCTTTATGAGAGAGAAAACGAGAGAGAGAGAGAGAGAGAATACGAGAACTATGTCGACTAGGAATAAAGAAAAAGAGAGAGAGAGAGAGAGAGAACGAAGTCGAATTGCACAAAGTACAGAACGTGCACGTTACGTCAAAGGCTACAACATCGTCGGAAGCGGAAGCGATGCTTATTCGGTCGGAAGTTGTAGCGTAGCTTACTGACTTCTACAGAATGAAAAAAGAGAAAAAAAAAGAGAGAGAAGAGAGACAGAGCGATACAGATAAACCGAGAGAGAGAGAGAGAGAGAGAGAGAGAAAGAAAGGAAGATGTGCAAAGCGGATGTAGAAGAGGAAGCGAGAACGACGACCATCTCTCTCTCTCTCTCTCTCTCTCTCTCTCTTCTCCATATGTGAAATGGGAGCAAAAGAGAAAGAGTTGGAGAGTTGAAAGATGGTAGGAAAAGTAAAGAGAGACAGAGTACTATCGACCGGAAAGCTGATGTAGATACTCTCTATCTGTGGGTCTACCTACTGCAACCGCGATAAATAGTTTACTGGAAATCTCGGTGAATCTACTCCGGTTACGTTTAAATCGTGCCATTTTCTGACGTCCTTAGAATCAATTGCATTTAATTGGCAAGTAGACGGATAGGTCGGACGTTTTGTTTCCTTCTTTCTTTCTTTCTGCTTTTTTTCTTTTTTTTTTTTCCTTTTTTGCTTTTCTTTCGATCGCCGCATTTGTAAAAGAAAGAAAGAAAGAATGAATGAATGAAATTTGAAGGCGTACGACATACGCACGATTTCCGATAACGGAATTTACGAGGGTAAAAATTATAAACTTGAAAACGTAGTTCGTTAAAGATGAGTTGAGAAGAAGGATGGCAAAATAGGAGAGAAGAAAAGAAAATGTGACGGGGGAGAGACGAACGACGAGCGACGAAGTAGTGGAAGAGGGTTGAAGCGTGGATAGAACAAAGACGAAGAGACAAGGGCGAGGTGGGTGAGGGTGGGTGGGGGTGGTTGAGGGGTGGGATCGAGTGCGATGAGAAAGAATAGGTGCGACTCGGAGAATACCTAAACTCATTGTTCCGCGGAAGGTGTGACGGACCGTGATTAATACAGAAATACGAGTGACTTTATTCATGAGGGGGGCCCGTGCGTCGCCTTGTTATGCAGATCGAATTTATGGTTAAATCATATGCTACGTTTTCTGTCTGTCTCTATGTCTCTCTTTTCCTTTCACTCTCTCTCTCTCTCTCTCTCTCTCAATCTCTCTCAATCTCTCTCTCAATCTCTCTCTCTTTTTCCTTTCCCTTTCCTTCTCGTTAACGCTTTCCCGCGTTTGCGCCGTCGTAATCGCGAGACAATAAGAGAAACAACGAACGGAGATAACTTGCTCGATGTGCGTGCGTTTGAATGTGTGCGTGCGTGTTCGTCTGTGTCCGTGTACGCGAACGTGAGTACAAATAAACGAGAATGGTTTTAATCTTTTTCATTGAAATAAAACTATAACTGTATATGTGTGTGTGTGTGTTATTATATTTGCTTGGAGTATACCGAGGATTGACTTAACATAATTTAATTTTCTCAGTTTTACGGAGGTAACGCCAGAAATGCGAAAGATTTAAAATGAGATTCTTTCCTTTCTAACAACGTGTCAGAAGCAACGCGCGTTGTAAAAAGGGACGTCGAGCGCAGATGAGACGAGATAACCGTTCCTACTTAGATCAGACTTTTTTCAAGGCTTCTTAATAAAACCTCTGATATAATAAACGATCGTTCCGAATCTAAGGAATGCGTTCTAATCCTTAACGTTTGATTGAAACAACGCGCTGCGAATTGGGGTTCAAATTTCTTTTTCTTCTTTTTTTTTTCTTTTACCTTTCCCCCTTTTTTAAAATAAAAATTTAATTATAAAACGAACTTACCTTCGTGGAGTTTCTCCAACGTTCCGCCGGCTGATACAGCACCAACAAAGAGAAGAACGAAACAGAGTAGATTGAACATCGTTCTGGGCCACGTCCTATCGCTCGAAAGAAGCTCCATCGTGTTACCTCTGCTTATCCACTGTAAAGAAAACAAAATGACAAAGTGAGTAGGTTGATCTTGCAAGGGGATCTGAACTACGTAGAATTTTGTAAACAGTGTCTACCAAATAGAAAACTTTCATGACTTTTATCATACAGGGATAAATCCAACGAGCGAAAGTAAAACTAATTTCACTTTCTATCCTTTTCCTTCCTCTTTAAAAATTTCGTCTCTCTCTCTCTCTCTCTGTTTTATTTTATTTTTTCTTTTTTTTTTTTCTTATCGGCGCACCGATCGCCCTACCCACCCCGCCCCCTACCCCTCCCCCTTAGCTTTTACTCTCGATCAAAGCCAAACGATTGCTTCTCGAGGCATTCAACTTGGTACTCGAAGGACTTTCGTAAAAGTTAAAACGCACTGGGCGTAAAAATTGCACGTGTCATCGTATTACCGATACCAACGGTGAAGGGAAAAGGCAAAGCTCGCCGAAAAGTTTCTTCGATATGGTATATAGAAACGTGCGAGTTATAATGACAAACGTTACGAGTGTAGTTGTGGTGGAGGATGTAAGGGTGAGAGAGAGAGAGAGAGAGAGCGAGAGAGCGAGAGAGCGAGAGAGAGAGAGAGAGAGGGTAGAAACGGAAAAGGTGGTTGTTAACATCGGCTGGAGCAAATATGTTTTTATCGTGGTGTGCTTGAACGAATAGAGAGAGAGAGAGAGAGAGAGAGAGAGAGAGAGAGAGAGACAGACAGAAAGAAAAAAAAAAGAGAGAGAGAGAGAGAGAGAGAGAGAAGGAGAGTTTCGAGCTCTTCTCGGAAAGTTGCCGAGAACTTTGTGCAGCAGTATCAATAACCAGTTTTCCACGACGAAAAACTGTCTTGGTTTCTCCTTTCTCTCTCTCTTTCTCTCTCTCTCTCTCTCTCTCTCTCTTTCTCTGTTTCTCTTCTTTGCCGGATATCCTTCGAGTTTGCTCGGCCTTTCTGCGAAGGAACTGCAGAGCTTCCTCTTTCATAGTTTTACAGCAGAAGAAAGAGAGAGAAAGAGAGAGAGAGAGAGAGAGAGAGAGAGAGAGAGAGAGAAATATGGGAGGAAAAGAGAAACAAAATAACGAATGATACTAATAGAGCGTTCTCGGTCCTCGAGAAAGTTTCGTGTTTTAGTGGTAAAGCCTTGGCTGCTGTTGCTGCTATTGGACCGGTTCTCGGCCGTAAATCAAAAGTTCTCTTCACCTAAGATACGAACGTGTAATACACTCTCTTTCTCTCCTTCTTTTTCGATCTTACTAGCAGATATTAAACGATACCGTATACGCGATCCTTTTCGACGTTTAATACGAACCAGCTTGATGTAATTGGAAAAAGTCATTTCATGGTTTTTTTTTCTCCCCCACGATCCCCGCCCCCCACTTTCGATTTAAACTGAAAATGACATAAAAGGTCATATATTTAAATAATTATATATATATATATATATATGTATGTATATAATTTTTTTTTTTTTGGTAATTATTTTCGATCACTTGGATAATCAGAGAATATGATAATCGACCGGGAGAATGCAGGTCGAGTGTAAACCGCGCGTTGATGCAACTTGTCGTCGATTCGGGGCAAAGTAATTAGTTGGAGGTTACAAGGGGTGAAATTACTTAAGCTTCAAGAGAGAGAGAGAGAGAGAGAGAGAGAGAGAAATCGAGAGAGATAGAGATGGATGAAGTTAAAGGAGTTGAAGGAGTTGAAGGAGAGGAAACGGAGAAGGTTCTGGGGTCGTTCGAAGACGCACAGAGAGAAAGGACCACAGAGCTAGGCAGAGAGAATATGCTTAGCATTCCTCTAAGCCGTCGGTCCAAGATTCGATGTTGTAGGTATTCGAGAACGCTCTTTGGAGAGTACTAGAGTGTGAGAGAGATAGGAGGAGTATGCACTTCGCAAGCCGTACCAAGGCGATCCGCTTAATCAGTCCAGCTTCGCGCACCAAGCCCGCCATTTCTAGGATACTCGTCCGTGGAACTGTAATTTACGCGGAAGTTACTCCGAGCATAAGCCGAGAAACTACTACTACCGGAGTCTCGCTTCAATGATTTCAACCGTCTTCCATTTGTGCCGGACGTTATTTTAGTATCTTCCCATACGGCAATTATATTCCTTTTAACCGTTCCCCGTCATTTTAATTATATATCACCATAGTACGGTACGGGATAATTCGTTCATTTCGATTTAACGATCGTAATCATCTTTGTATACCAATTTGCTTTCAACGATCTTTCTCTCGTATTGTTTTAAAACTTTATAGAACAAAAAAAAAACGAGCGAACGAACGAACGAACGAACGAACGAACGTGTACCGTATAATTCGTCATTATTCCGATGAGAATTAAATTACGGTCGTCTATGTCGAACTGATGTGTTCGCCATGACCTCGCTCTTGAGTCCCGAATAGACGTTTCTTTAGATTTCTTTCGGATAAGACGCGATACGTGAGAAATCGTTCCTCAAACGGAAAGTTCGAGCGAACGAGTAACATCGTTTACAAGGGGAACGCAATATCCATACTAATTTATTAATCGAATTAGCGAACTTGGACGGTAGCAAAGTAATTGGCAAAGGATTCGATGTCCGAGGAGGCAGAATCGCTCGAGGCAGCGATGGCCACTTAACCACATTGCGACGGGCATTAGCGCTAACGAAGTTAACTAGAGCTCGATTAAACCGATTTAGATAGGGGGGAGGGGTAGAAGGAGAGAAAGAGAGAGAGAGAGAGAGAGTATGAACGATAGCAGAACAGAGACTAAGAGAGAGAGAGAGAGTGAGAGAGAGATGAAAGGACGAAAGGCCTAACTAAAACCCTCTGGTGATCTTCGACTAATCCGGGATCCTTGAGTCAAATTAGCGGCTTTCGCTAACTCTCTTCCTCGTTCATCTTCTTTACCTCGAAATCCGACTTCTCAACGAATAGAGAGCGCATTGCTCTCGATCGAAGATCGATTAGATCGAGGTATTACTTTTCGAGAAAGATACTTATGCCACTCGAACGATAATTAGCAAGAATTTCGACTCCAAGAACGATTATCGTTGCCCTCGAGTGAACGCACATGGTAGTCGGACGTATTTGTTGAATATCAGAAAGGACTCTGTCTACGGGTTATTAGTCATAATATTTGCAAATGTTAGCCGCAACCGACGACGGAGAACTGTTTTGCTTCGTTAAAAGTTTCGACGGGGCTACTAATAAACGGTGAATAGACATACATTCGAAAACAAGGCTGTAACTCTCGTGTGTCTTTGTGCGTGTATATGCATGTATGCGAGTATCAATGCGAGAGAGAGAGAGAGAGAGAGAGAGAGAGAGAGGATTACGAAGGGTGAAGGGGGTGGCTCGAGTCTCGTTCAGAGGATTCAGGAACGGACTCTGTAGACCCTTGGCCGTCTAGAATCAAGATTATAAATATTGATCCTGAGCGTCCTTGAGAGTGGAGTGCACTCGTGGAGTCCCTCTCATCCCGCATTTCTATACTCGCCAAACTCGAGGGGGATTCTTCCAAGTGAAATTGAAATCCAAGAGGTTCCTTCGAATCAGGATCGACTCGAAAGAGAGTCAAAGTCGTCGTTTGGGGCCAAATTAAAAGGGGAGGGGGTGGGGCGGTTTGGGTGGGAGTTAGATCAAATTCTGACCTTACCAAATTCGTCTACGGAGAAACGAATTTCTATCGTTAACGATATTACCTAGGCGTGACTCAATCGAGAGTGATCCGTTATATCTATCAGATAAATCGAACGGATGAAATTTATCGAAACGATAATTGAAAAGAAATTTTTCAAACGTGAAAACATCGAACGATTTTTATTTAATTCGATCCGATCGTTACAAAACGGCTAATTAACCGTGTCTAGGGTCCTCTCGATAATGCGAAAATTCGATTTAATCGAGAGACACGCTTCGACGAACTCGCAAGTGGTATACTTTTTCGCAGTGCACGGGTGTTTCCAATCATCCTACTCTGCCTTCCTTTACGATACGTTTCCGTTCGGGAGCGTGGACGATTAGAAAAGAAAAAATAAAATGAAAGGAAGGACGGAAGAAATGAAGGAAGGAAAGAAAGAAAGAAAGAAAAGGATAAAAAGAGGAAAGAATAGAGAACACGGTATCGGATGCGTCTCGTTAGCACAATTGCAACGAGCAAGCGAAAAGGCGCATCGGTGCTCCACTTTGATGGCCATTTCGAGCACCCCTATTGGAAGCTCGGACTTTTGCTAAATTCTTGTAGAACGAGCAACCTTCCGTTCAAATACTTTTCTACTTTTCCGGAACGATCTTTGTATTAGCACTTAACCGCGTTGAAAAATCCTACCGTACCGATCCAATTTCAATCGTTTTCGCTTAAGGAAAGAGAGAGAGAGAGAGAGAGAGAGAGAGAGAAAGAAAAAGAAACAACCAGAATTCTTCAAGAGTTTTTTCTTTCCTACGATGAATAATTCAACGAATTTTTTTTTTTTATTTTTAATTATCAAAATTAAGACATAATAAAATCCCTAACGGTCGATCCTCAAACATTTTTCCCACAATATATGGAAATTCGATCCGCTCGAAACGTTTAATATGCATTACGAAAATTATATTTTAATATTGCACAAGTTTTTACTTTCGAAATGGATCGTCCTTCGAAGAAAATGTTGTAGGAGATAAGAGAGATCGTTTCCACGAGGAAGACGCAACCCTTCACGTCCGAGATCTTCGCCACTTTTTCTTCGAAGGAAAAAAAGAAAGAAGGAAAGAAAACGAAGAAGAAGAAGAAGAAGAAGAAGAAGAAGAAGAAGAAGAAGAAGAAGCAGACGAAGAAGAGGAAGAAGAAGGAAGAAAGTAAAAAGAAAGGAAATAAAAAGGAAAAAGAAATTCAACTGGGTAGAGTTACCCTACGTTACACCGGGTTTAGGTATGATGGTGGCTTCGAAGTCTCGTGGTTTTCCACGGCTACGTATAGCTCTCGTTTATATACCTTCTCACACGATGTAGCGAGAGAGAGAGAGAGAGAGAGAGAGAGAGAGAGAGAGAGAGAGAGAGAGAGTTCGCTTCGTGCGGACGCCGATGTAGAAAGGATCGTGGAGGCACAACGTGCGGTTTGAAAGACCCTTTGAAGTTTCTAAAAGCCACCTGCTTGCACGTCTGAGGCACTAACCCCGCGAGGGAAAGAAAATGGAGGAAGAAAAGACAGTGAGAGAGAGAGAGAGAGAGAGAGAGAGAGAGGAAGAAGAAGAAGAAGAGGAGAGGGTGAACCTAAGTCTATCCTTAAATATGAGTCTAGACTGAGAGGATGCGCTTTACGAGAAGTTGTTACGCGTAGACTCGAATATACGAGAAACTTATATTATTGTTTGAACATCAAGGTACTCTTAATCGTTAAATATATATATTCTAATCGTAAGTATATTCTAAAAGTATATCCTAAATAATCGTAAGTATATTCTAAAAGTATATCCTAAATAATCGTAAGTATATTCTAATCGTATATTTTCGCGAAAGAAAATATACTTTCACTTCTCGGGATGGCGTTCTTTTTCGTTTCTTTTTTTTTATACTTCCTGCTTGTTTCTTTCTTTTATTATTTTTTATTTATTTTTTTTTTTTTTTTAATCGTACGTACACATCAACGTAATTATTACGACGCGTAAATCCGATTGTTCATTGATATTGAAGGAAAGAAAAAAAAAACGATTTCTTTTTTTCTTTTTTTTTTCAAAGAGGAAAAGAGAAATGTATCGTCGAAAATAAAGATAAATGTTTGTCGAAGCTATTAGCGTTCTTTTTATTTCCCCCCTGTCCCCTCAGCCGCCCTCTTCAGGCCTCGTAGGCCCTGGCTGTCAGAACCTCTCTGTGATTAGGACGACGTAGGATAGCTTGTTCTCGTTTTTCGTGCAAACAGACACTCCGTGCGGCAGGGATTTTGCAGTGGTGAACGAGTACGAGTACGAGTACGACGAGGACGACGAGGACGAGGACGAGGACGAGGACGAGGACGAGGAGGACAACGACGACGTCGTTAAACGAGCTCGCGTACCCTCCTCTCGAAAGGGAGATTCTGTTTCATCGAAATCAGAGGGGTAGGTACGGGGTATGGTTTGGCTTAGAAGAGAGAGAGAGAAAGAGAGAGAGAGAGAGAGAGAGAGAGAGAGAGAGAGAGAGAGAGAGAGAGAGAGAGAGAGAGTAGCTTTTCGGCTAATGAGCCATGGGCAGGGGTGTGGTCGAAGTTCGAAGAAAACGGGGGAGTACGCTTTTTCTTTCCTAGAGACCTTCTGCTACTCTAAACGTACTACTCTATGCCCTCCTTCCCCCAAACATTCTCTTTTCTTTTGTCGAGTGAAGAGAGATTAAGAAAACAACAAAAAAAAAGAAGAAGAAGAAGAAAAGTAACAGAAAAAAATTAGAAATTTGATCGCTAACAATCGACTTTACGAATTTAATTTATTGCCATTGACGAGGGAAAGGAAAAAGGAAGAAGAAGAAAGAAAGAAAGAAAGAAAGAAAAGAAAAAAACAAAGAAGAAAGATAGACTATAAAAATGCAACGTAACGGGATAAATACATCGTAGATTGTAATTTTTATCGATAGAAAAAAAAAGAAAAAGAAAAAAAAAAAAAGAAAGAAAGAGACAGAGTAGACGCGCAAAATTATCGAAGCCGTAGGTTTATAAGAGCGAAGACCGCGAAGTGATAATACGATTTTCGAAGGTCGAAGGTCGGAGGTCGGCAACAAGGAGGTGAGAGGAGAATGGTAATGCCGACACCTTTGGCAGACGATTTATGTGCGAAAGAGAACGAAGGTGAAGGGTTCGTTGCACGTACCACCACCAGACGAGACAGCGCATTTGTCGGCGTTCTCTCTCTCTCTCTCTCTCTCTCTCTCTCTCTCTCTCTCTCTCTCTTTCATACTCGCCATCCCTTTACTTCGCGTTGCTTCCTTCTCGCAAAATCACATCGCCGTGTTGGCGAACGCAATGTAGCAAGTAATTCGGTTATCACGCGATTGTCCGTAGTAGTAGTGATAGTAGAAGCATAGCACGTGTTCTCTCTCTCTCTCTCTCATTCTATTTTCACTCTCGGTATCTCACTCCGTTGCTCGTTTATCTTCCATCTCTCTTTCTCTCTCTCTCTCTCTCTCACACACACACTCACGCACACACGCACACGCGCACAAACGGACGCACACTCTTGCTCCTCGCTCTTTGCATCCTCCTTCTTCGCGCAGTCATCTCTTCTAGAATAGGGCCGAGCCGCGTACTTGTCCATTAATGCTAAAAGCGTAGTACACTCGATTATCACGTCGTTGTGCATGGCTGAAAACTGAAAATGCCGTTGGCCCTTTGACGCTCCAGAGTAAGAGCACAGCACACGCCTACGACAGCTGCGAGGATGACGACGGTACACACTGGTGCCGGTGATGGTGTCATAGTCGTAGTAGTAGTTGTAGTAGTTGTAGTTGTAGTTGTAGTTGTAATGGTGGTATGTAGGTAGATAGTGGTGGTGGTGATGCCGGGGGTGAGTTTAACCACCTCGACGCGCGTTAGATCCACCGTGAAAATTCCAGTAACAACTCCGGCCACGGATTTAGGCGGACTACCCTCTTTGAATACTCTCTCCATCTCTCTGTCTCTCTTACTCCCGTACGCGTTCTAACACTTTCACTATAGAATTTTTCCCCATAAATAAGATTTTAAGCGTCCGACGTTTCGAATGATGTTATTTATTCTCTATCGTCGACGACTCTTTTCGAACCGAACACGTAGAAAATTTACGACTAATGAATATGTTTCGCAACGTCAACGCATCCTAGGGAATTCTTTAGGTTTTAGTAGAACGTCGAAACCAATAAAATTTCCGTACGCGAATAAATGCGTCTTCCTTTCCGCAGCTGTAAACGTTACACGTTACACTCGTCTCGGCCCGTCCGTCTATACGCGATAATGGATTCGTTCTAGCGTTCTAGCGTTATTATGTGGAATTAGAACAAACGTTTTCAATTATACGAAAATTGGCGCGAAGGACGCCGCACTCGTTCGCAACGAACGCCACGTACCCGGTGGTTTTCGAAATCGAAAAATTACATTTACTTAATTAAAAGGATACGCTTCGATCGCCGGTAAAAACTTGTTTTTTTTTTTTTTTTTTTTTTTTTTCCGTGACGAACGCACACACATATTTTCTTCCGACGTATCATTGTTTCCCGTCCATTTGAGATAAAAGAAAGAAAGGAAAAAAGGAATGAAAATAAATCGAACGAAACAAACAAAAAAGAAAAAAAAAAAAGAACAAAAGGCAAAAATATCGATCGGTTTAATTATCGATAATTAATTGGCGACGGTTAATCAACGTACGATCGAAAGCAATCGTACGGAAAATCGTGGTACGTTTGTGAAATAAACGTTTGTGAAATATTTCAACGGTTCCCAAAAGTGTAACAATTAATTTCAATCGTCCGAAAGTTTTGGATGGCATTTGTACCAAAGACATCTGGCCGTCGCCATGGTAAAACTTTTCCTTTGTGACACATAGGATGAAATTTCCAAATTACCTTCGTGGTATAATCGTTAATCAAGCACTGAAAATTGTGTGTGTGCCTGTGTGTGTGCGCGTGTATGCGTACGCGCGCGCACGAAATAAACGCGCAACCTTTCTAGCAACGTTATCGTAACATCTACATCGACTTATCTCCAACGTTTCTAATTACAAAAAGCTAAGACATTTTTATAAAGAGAAACTACTATAGCGGCGGTAACGGTGAGAGCACTTTCGTCATAAAGAGACATTCAAAAGGATCGCGGAAAGAAAAATAATTACAGTTCCGACTTCCAATCTTCTCGCTCTCCGGAGAATTTTCTCTTAGTAGGGAGGGAGGCAGGAGGGGAAACGGGAAGTCTCAAGTAGAGGAAGAAAAGCAGAATTTATGTATGAACGTCTTGAGAACTTTAATATGAAGAACGGTAACTAATAAGAGAAACGGAAGATAGAAATAGTGAAAGAGATAGAAAGAGAGAGAGAGAAAGAGAGAGAGAGAGAGAGAGAGAGAGAGAGAGAGAGAGAGAGAGAGAAAACTTTTTGCACCCTTGGGAAAAGATGTATATACATATATACATATATACATACATATATATATATATATATATATATCTTATCTATATATAGGTATCACAACGATATGTTCGAGGATATTCGAAAAAAGAAATCTCAAAAAAGAAATCTCAAAAAAGAAATATTCGAAAAAGAAAATCGAGAGCTAGGTGAGAATTGATCGGACCATTCGTCTTTGATTTCTTTTTTTTTCAGTTTCACGATTTTGTGCTCGCAGGTTCTCTCTCTCTCTCTCTCTCTCTCTCTCTCACGCTTTCTTTCTCGTACTCTCTAAAGCTGATTGCGCTGGGAATATAATTTGATTGCTCCGGTGGCCGGTCTCAATAGACGCGGTAATCCTAGCTCGCGGCTTAATGAAAAAGTATTATTGCCTATTCTTCTTCGAGCGGGCTCTGCTAATCCCGCCGCGCCCGAAATTGCACTTCCGCGTATATACGATAACGAAAAGGAAAAGACGAAAAATGAAAAAGGAAAAAGGGCGACGTTTAAACGGCGATGATAACGACGAATACTTGTTACTTCCGAATATTTTTCTACGGAAACGATGAACAAACAAATAATATCTCAAATTTATCTATAAAGAGTATTAGTTGGCCGTATCGCCTAATTTATTTACTTTTATCGCGAATATGAAAGAAATAGACGATTGGGTGGATGAAAAATATGAGAGAAGAGAAAAGTATCGAGAAGAAAAAAAAAAAAGAAAAAAAAAACACAAAAGAACCAAACGTCGATCGTACAAAGAAAAGATAAGAGAGGGAAGGAGGAGGAGGAGGAGGAGGAGGAGAAGACTTTGAAAGAGGGCGGAGAAAATAAAGGGCAACTCGCTGTATTCCTTAAATTGGGTTAATGCACTGTCCGAAGGACCAAGTGGAATGGGGAAGAAAAGTCGACTTCGAAGTTCCCCATAAGACTCGAAGAGCAGCTTTCGTCTTCTTTTTCTTGTCTCTACTCTTATTGCGTTATGTTATTATCTTTAGACGGACTTTGCGAGATAAGGAAAGAGAAAGAGAGAGAGAGAGAGAGAGAGAGAGAGAGAAAGACCAGACGCATCGATAGCAAGAAAGATGATTTATGGCCATTAAGAAGATTCCACTATGATTTTTCACAAGGGACGCATAAGACACCCGTTTGTTTTAGTCTTTCTCGTTCTTTCGTCTCTCTCTCTCTCTCTCTCTCTCTCTCAAATCGTATTTTAATCCATTTCAGATTTATCGAGATATTAAATCAAATTTGATTCTATCTCTTTCTCTCTCTCTCACTTTCCATCTATCTCTCACGGGACGTTTGAAAAATGAACTAAGAATAATTAATAAAGAAGTGAATTGAATTGAACGAACGAACGAACGAACGAACGAACGAATGAATGAACAATAATTAGTCTTATTTCTTCTTTCTTATTCGAAGCACTCATCTTTTCGAAAAAAGAATTTGATGGGTCAATCGTGACGTCGTCTCGACGTCGACGTTGTTAAAAATGAAAATAACGAGAAACGGAAGCTTGGAAATGGCGCGATAACAGCTACGAAAAATAGTCTAAGAAGCTGGAACGTTTATGGACCAATGTCTTATTCTCGTAGAGTAAAGGGAAAACGAGGAGAAAGATAAAGAAAAAAAAAAGAAATAAGTGTAGAGAGAGAGAGAGAGAGAGAGAGAGAGAGAGAGAGAGAGAGACAAAGAAAAACGGCATGTCGTCGTTGTCGTCGACACAATCGTAAACTTATCGAAGTACAAGAAGGGACTGCACGTCTTGGAGCCCTTCCATGCGCGTCTCGACGCCTCTACGGCATTTCGAACTCTTGTAAATCTCTTTTCTACGCTCGCAAAGTTTACTTCGCCTTTATCGTTGCCTCGTAGAGCTCGTTAATGACGCTGTAAATCGTTCGGCTGCTTAACCATACTCTCTGTCTCTTTCTCTCTCTCTCTCTCTCTCTCTCTCTCTCTCTCTCTCTTTCTCTCTCGTTCTATCTCTTTCTTTTGACTTGACATAAGTCGTTTGTCTAGTTGACTCTTGGCCAATTAATTATGTCCTCCTCCATTTCGACGACAAATTATTATTCGATCGATTGTCTATCCTAACGATTTTACCCCATAATAAATTATGATACGGATTGGCTAATTAAACCGGAGCGAATTTATACTATGAAAAAAAAAAAAAAGAAAACAAAAATACACGTCATCCGTCGTACCGATTAAAATCAATTGTTTAATTAAACGAATAGCGCGTGGCCGTTTATTTTCGAATAATATTTCGTTCGATACTTTCCATCCAGCCGAACGTTTTAGACGTCAATAAAGTAGGAGCCATCGAGAATACGCCATTGATGATTGATTCTAAAGTTATCGACGGCGTTGCGAATATCAACGCGGCCGCACAAAATCTATTCTGCCGAAGGCATTCGATCGTTCCAGTAAAGGAAACATGATTCATCCTTCGACTTGTTATTTTCGCATTACTCGAAGCACACACACACACACACACACTCTCTCTCTCTCTCTCTTTCTCTATCTCACGACTTCATCCCCGAATCACTACCACTATCATCAACATCGTTTCTTTTTCGAGCATAACATAGAACACGAATATGGCGGAATAGATGGAATGTATTATTACTTTTCTCCACGTTAACGTCTTGTTTATGAAAGCTGCAGACATCGCCGACCGTACATTTATCAATTTGTCGGTAATAGAAAATCAACCCCGAACCCCCGGCCTCCACCCCCCTCGGAACCCTCTTGGTCCCTCCGTCAAATCTGATGCACATTAACGATTTTTCGTCGGGACGAAACGAAAGAAATAATAGGGAGAGAAATCTCGTTTATCGAATCGATGATTATCCACAAAAAAAATGCATCAAGAAAAAGATTTATCTCTGAAAATAAATTATCATTATATATATATATATATATATATATATATATATATATATATATATATATATCGATAGTATACAATAATAAGAAATATTTTATTTGAACGTGCAACGATGAGATATGTTCGTTTAAAAAAATGTATATTCTACAAAGGGTATTAAGAAAAATATATGCGTATACGTATGCACGTGTATTAAATATACAATGAACGAAGCTCGTTGATTAGATTGAGGCAGTAATTAAGAGCAATCTTGCCTTTTGATATCAAAGTCACCGTGAACGTCGAAGGAAACGACCAACGAGGCTGCGTGAAGGATCCTGCGAATGACGTTTCCTATGTCGTACGCGTGCGGCCTCTTTGATGTCGACGCGTTTAGTACTTACTCGAGACTACATTAAATCTAATAAGTAAGGAAAACTATGTCCTCTTAGTGCATTAGCGTTTACCTCTTCCCGTTTAGCGATGAAATTAAACAACTACAAATGCCTCGACCTTTATGTTTGTTCTACGAGACGAATTAAAATATCGTTTGGTTCTTTCTTTCATTAAAAAAAAAAAAAAAAAATAAAATAAAATAAAATAAAATAAAAAAAAAAAAATGAAAAAAGAGAGAAAAGCAATTTTAGATGAAGAATTCAAAAAAAAAAGAAAAGAAAAGAAAAATTGCCTTTCCTCTATGATAAATAGTTATTTAGATAGTTGAAAATAGTTGCGTGTGGGTTTACGCCAGTACGAAATGTTCGCGTAATATATATAAATTCAAGGAAGTTTTGATAATGGAATCTAAACTCGAAATTCTCGAAATTTATAAATTTTCTTCGATGGTAGAATTTCATGGCTGCTAGAAATTCATCAGCCATGAGAGGAGACAATGATACAGAGTTATTGCGGAACAGGGGTTGAATGGTATATATAGAACAACATAGTCACGTCGCTCGGCTCGGCTCGGCTCGGCATACGATTAATTCGTCGAAACTTATTTTCACGTCAGCCGTAGGAAAACCGAGCGATATTTCGGACGTTGCGGTAGCGGATTTTACCGGGATCGCGGTTTTACGTTTAGACCGCAGTCGAGCTAGCCATTTCGACTATCCTACGCTCTTTCCCTTCCACTCCTCTCTCACTCTCTCTCTCGATCTCTATCTATCTATCTCTCTCTCTCTCTCTCTCTCTCTCCCTCTCTCTCTTCATGTCGCTGTTCCTGTTCCTATACCTTGTTCTCTATTTCTCTTTCACTTATATATATAACATGTACGTGCACATACATACATAGAATATATGTGAGCTTTGCGGTATCGAATTATTAACCGCAGTCGTGATTGCCGCTTGTTTTGAATGAGCTTAGGCCGCGAATGGCCAAACGTGGTTTCTATGGTATTAACAGCGCATGGAAACGAAAGCTCTCGCGTAACGATTTATGACAATCGTCGCCATCGTCGTCGTCGTAGTCGTCGTCGTAGTTGTCGTCTGTAGTCAGATACAAAATATGTCTGTGTATTTATGTTCGTATATATATATTTATATATATTTGTGTGTGTGTGTGCGCGCCCGTGTGTGTGTATAAATATATATATATGTGTGTGTGTGTGCACGCGGATATGAGTTTCTAGCTCGCGTGTCAGAAATTATATTTCGCTTTGTCGCCGTGTAAATCGATTGCCAGACGATAAACTCGATTCTTCTCGGAATCGATTCCAAAAAAATGCCAGGAACGAGCAATCAATAATCATCGAGCGGATTTTGAAAATTTTACGGACCGTTCCCTTTTATTTCACGCCATTCCGAGAGATCGTAATCGCTTCGAAATTCGCCCGTTTAACGGCGTACCTACGTATTAAGCGTTTTTACGGGCGGTTAATTTCGATTTCTGGTTGGATCAGTGATAAAATCTGAAATAGCGATTATCTTCGCGCGATCGTAGGATAGGATAGGCTTGAAAAAGCGCGAACGAGTTAACTGCGTAAAAAGAGAAAGAATAGGAGAGGGAGAGAGAGAGAGAGAGAGGGGGGGGGTGGGGGACGGAGGCCTGACAAAATCGTCTGGTAATTTTTCGAATCAGCCTTTTTAATCGTTCGGAACTCAACGGTCCTGAAAATGCTCATAAAATCCGATGGAGACAATCAGACTTTTTCTATTTATTCCAGTTTACAGTACACAATGCGTTAAATGCTCGAAAACGAGTTACAAAAAAAAAATAAGATAAAAATACAAAAAACGGAAAAAAGGGGGAGAGAAAAAAAAACGAGGGAAAATACAATCGCGAAATTGTTCGCCTCTCGGCGATTTTTCCGAGCGATAAATACTTCGGAGACGATCGTGCGTCGACGTTGAAAGGGTGAAAAGATTATTAAAAGAACGAGCAAGTACTTTTGTAATTATTCTCAATTCGTGGGAAACTACAAGAGACAAAGAGAGAGAGAGAGAGAGAGAGAGAGAGAGAAATAGATAAATAGATAGATAGTTAGAGAGAGAGAGAGAGAAAGAGAGAGAGGAGAGAGGAGAGAGAGAAACGAGTTGGTAGCTTAAACCACGCAGCCTCTCTGATCCGGCTTTCTGAATTTAATTACAATTAATAATCTGGGAGCTCGGGTACGTCCTAGGTACGGATCCGAGGTGAGACCTTGGGAACCCGCGTACAGCTTTGGATTACTTTACGCTCCGCCGGGATTTCTACTGTGCATCTAAGCGGCCCTTTCTCGGGAACGTTTGAGCCTTGGAATGTCGATTATTATTCGCACTTTAACATAAACGTCAAAGAAGCTTCTTCCCGACGTAAACATCTTTATACTTTTTTACTATCTTTGTTTTCTTTTCTTTTTTTTATGTAGATCATCAAAATTATCTCCAATTTATTTCGAATATATTCTTCTCGATAATTCTCGCAACAAACGAATTTATATTTATAAAAAAAAAATATATATATATATATATATATATATATATGTGTGTGTGTGTGTGATGTATTATTATTATCGGTGCGAGTCTCTTATTTTTATCGATTTTTTTGGTCGGAATAAAAGTAGATAAAAGTTAATTCGAAACAGATGTAGGAGGAAAGATAAATCCGTTCCAATTGGCCCACGTAAGCCAAGGTTTCTTTATACGAGTTATTCGGCGAAAGGAAGAGGGTGAATGGACGATTGGAAAGGGTTTGGCAAAAAGGGAAGCACGTAGATGGAAGCACGAAGTGAGGAAGACTCCGACTCTACGACGTTCCTCGTACGCGAGCAGAGAGGAATGTCGCAATTTCCGGTTTATTATATTGCACATACCTACGGATTACATTAATAGATCCACTATCTATCGAACTGGCTGATAGGGTTTATTTTTTTTTTCCCTCTTCAAAGTAAGCCGATATAATCGCCGATGAAATCCACTGTTTCGAAGTACTCATTTAAACGACTCGGGATTATCTTCGAAGGATCATTGAATCTCACGTTTGATTCTTCGATCTTTTCGATTGAAAAAATTATATACATATATATTTTATTATTATCATTATTATTATTGTTATATATAGAACGTGAAAATAAGAAACAACAAACTTACGCTCGTGAACTTTGATCCCTTTGAAGAGAATCGTCGATGATACGCGGATAAGTAATTAAGTGATTACTATAGGAAACGAAGTAAAATCGTGCCAAGTTTATATTCTATTGTCTTTTTTTTTTTTTTTTTTTTTTTGAATAAAAAGGATCCGTCCTCCTCGAAAGGATGATCTTGAATTTTCATAAAGTGTCGTCATACGTAGATACGTACGTATGTTACGTCGTACGTACATACATACGTCTGGTGCATTACTCAGAATAATCCTGGCGTTGCTTGGTTGGCTCGAGAGCACGAAAACCGCGGGCTAAAGCTCGCTAAAGTCTTTACCTTCGTGTGTGTGTGTGTGTGTGTGTATAACATTTGGATACACTTTACCACTACCACCAACGAACTTACAGTCCAAGTTTTAATTCAAAGTTTTATTTATACGAATCGTGCATTATCGTTAAGTCTACCGCACGGGACCAATGGGAAAGATTTATAACGAGCTTACTGAAGTGCACCGAAAGAGACATTGCCGTTTGCACGGGGTAGCCTCTTTTCCGATCTATAATAAAATAATATCGTTAATATGCAATTCATTTAATTTATCAGAATTCAGATTTAATACGCCCAAAAATAAACTACGGTTTCGATGGAAGAAATTATATTTACCTTGACTTTTCAACATCGTTCAAATACAAAATATAATATTCTATGTCATATAGAAAATCGTCGTGAGAGAGAGAGAAAGAGAGAGAGAGAGTGACCGAACGAATGAGAGAGTAAAAGAGTGAAAAAGAGAAATGAAAAGGGAAAACATCAATAAATCTGTTAATAGAGGTAAAAGCGAGGGTCACGATCGAAAAAAAAAAGAAAAACAAGAGCAACAACCGCGAAAATCCGATTTTGTAATAATCGTTTAAACCCGTGAGTTCGGAATTATCGAAAATAATCGATCAACGATATTGAAGATAACGCTAATATTATCGAATTTTCGCGTCCCTTAAGTCCTAAGTGCATGCTTTCTACCAATCTTTTTTTTTTTTTTCTTTTCCTTTCTCATTCTCGACTCCTTTAGAAGCTACCTACCTCTCTCTCTCTCACTCTCTCTTTCTCTCTCTCTCTCTCTCTCACTCTCTCTCTCTCTCTCTCTCTTTCTCTTTCTAATAGCAAGAGGGTTGGCCATAGAAAGGCTAATGCAGTTAGCCAGGATGCCCTTTAGCGCCCCCTTGCTTTTGCACGCGGGGACGTGACACGATGCGTTCACACTTCTCTCTGTATATATCTCTCTCTCTCTCTCTCTTTCTCTCTTTATCTTTCTCGTTGGGATAGAGAGAGAGAGAGAGAGAGGGTATGATGGGGTCGAGCGTTTTAGTAAAATGGCCTGAAAATGCAATTATCGAGTATAGGTGTGGAGTAATGAATTGCTGGCGTTACGTGTATATATATAGTCGTCTCTCTTGCCGTCGGCGCAAATTCGTGTTCGCGCCTACGAAACCACCCCTGTTTCTCTCTCTCTCTCTCTCCCTCCCCCCCTCTCTCTCTATCTCTCTATTTCGTTTCCCATTCTCTCTTCTCTTCTCTTCTCTTCTTCGCTTCTTCTTCTTTTTTTTTTTTTTTTTTTTTTCGTCCACCCGTTATTTATTTCCTTTTGTCCCGACGAAGTGGAACTTCCGCCTCGATTCGATAGTACTCCACCTGATTTCTCGCTATTTTAATTTCCTGTTGCTCTTTAATTTATTGATGCGATCGCCTGTTGGATGTTTCGAATCCCATTAAACAAACGATTTGTTCGTTGATCCGCGATTTCCACTCCTTCCCCCGTGTTTCTTTCCTCCCCCTTTCCTATTTTGTTCTCTATTTTTTTTTCTTTGTCCTTCTTTCCCTTTCTTTTTCTTTCTATTAATGCAATACGACCCGTATTTCCAAGCATGCTTGATTTCGCTTTTCGTTAGATATTTAAAAAAAAAAAAGAGAGAGAGAGAAAAAGAAACGAACGCACGACAACAATCGTTGATTAATATAGACTACCTTAAGTAACGCAGCTTGAAGGAAGAGGGACAATCGAAGATTTTTAATTGAGTCGTTGGTACTCCAAGCAGAACTGCAATTATTTTCAGCGGACGTGCATCGAACGGCATCCGGCTTTAATCCGAAGCTTACGCGCGACGAATAACATTTTTCACTTCCGACGAGTCGTCTTATTGTCAGACTCGTATCAACCGAGCGTGTGTCTGTGAGGGTCTCTCTCTCTCTCTCTCTCTCTTTCTCTCTCTCTCTCTTTCTTTGTCTGTCTGTATATTTTGTTTTCATCCCTGAATGCAGACGGAAAAGAAAGAGCCACGCAACTCGCTCGTTTCGCACTACTCTTTTCACCCTCGTTCACAATGTAGTTTAGAAAATCAAAAGGCGACGAAAAAGAAAAGGAGGCACAAACTCGATCATCGATTTAACGCACACTCGAAACATCGTCTAAGCACGGATTTTTGATTTTAAAAGAAGAAAATGTGTTAGAGAAAGACAGAGATTGAGATAGAGAAAGAGAGAGAAAGAGGAGAGGAGAGGTAGATATATATGTATATATATATATAAACTAAATACGCGTGTGTAGGATAGGAGGACAATCGAGGCCTGAACAAAACGATTTCGAATTCATCGAATGTCGCGAAGTACATTCTAGGTAGGTGGATACTAGTTTGAATGTTTGGAGTTGAATGGAAGACGGAAGTGAAGGTAAGTATATTTCGTGTAACAGTGGAACGACGTTAAGGGAAATCGGGTCAACGGGTACTCTGCAATCGGCTGATCCACGAATAGACTTTTGAGAGTGTTGTGGGTGTGTGAATGTGTTAGAGAGAAGGAGTCAGAAGGTTGGAGTGGCCGAAGGAATAGAATGTGGGTATGTGTGTACGAGAAAGAGTGAGAGAGAGAGAGAGAGAGAGAGAGAGAGACGGAGGGTTGCAGTGTTCGTTTCTCCACAGCTCTCGCGTTGATTTCCGTTTCAGAGAAATTCTCTCCTCTCCGTTGCTCGCTACTAGGAGTCGAAGAGTGGCTCGCTCGCATTTCAAAGCGCATCCGGCCCTGTTTACTTCTGTGTATACGCGCACGTGTGTGTGTATGTGTGTGTGTGTTTGTGTGTATGTGTGTGCGTGCGCGAGATACGAGTACGCGCACGCGCGTTCACCCACGTAAATAGAACTCTGTTTACACTTCGCCGCTGAATAATCATTCATCACGGGCGCCTTAACGAACGCGCGAACAAAGCCGTGAGTATAATGAGAGCTTGACCTCTTTTTCCCCGAGAAGAGATTCTTCGAATCCTCGAGGTCAAAGGGTAGGGTAGGTAGGTAGGTAGGTAGATAGGTAGGTAGGTAGTCGGAAAGAAGAAGAAGAAGAGGATAGATGGACGGGTTGGTCGTGAAAGAGTTACGTCAAGTCGCGTACGAGCCTGAAATAAATTTCGATCGAAATCGATCAACGTGCAAATTATTCCACGATGGTGAATCCAAAATTTTTCGTACGATTATTATCGCACGTTTCTTTTAACGAGGTGATCGATGAAAAGATAGATAGAGATAGAGATAGAGAGAGAGAGAGAGAGAGAGAGAGAGAACGATCTTTATACTCGTTTCATCCCCTGAATTTGGAGGATCGTTTGAAAGATCGAGAGAACGGCGAAATAAGAGGAACGATCGGCGTAGAAAATGAGACGGCCGGATGTTAATTAGAGGATATTCGATTCGACTGGAATTATCTTCTATCGCGAGGGTGAGATCCGAGTTACCGCGATGATCGAGTTTTAATAGTTCCCTTCTATCTCTCTCTCTCTCTCACTCTATCGCACGTATACGTACAACATACGTGTATAGCTATATAAATGACTGATTCGGTCTAACGATCCTCTCACGAAATATCCAACTTGTGCGAAGCTCCTACGTGTCATCAAGAGGATCAAGAAGAAATGGATGAACGTTCGAGCAAATGATCATCTTGTACGACCGAAAAGGAGCTCGGATATAATTCCTAAATTTCCCCAAAGCCGAAAGTTACTATCGTGTTATCATAGTTCCTAAGAAAATTACGCGTTTGCCGATTGGCCGACGAGACATATTCCACGTTGACGTGGTATCTTTAATCGTCGAGGAGATCTACGTAAACTCGATGTCCTCTTGATTAAACTGCTTGGCCAAATAAACGAGGGAGCTTTTTTTTTAATCCAAGTGTATTAACACTTTCGACGTGTTGGTATTAGCTAATCGAGTATGTATGTCTCTTTGAATTGCCAACGATCCTCCCTCGACGGAGGTTGCTCGTTAACGATTTATCTTTGAAATCCGTGCCTCCTGACGATTCGTTCAAGCTCGATTCGATCTAATTCAACGTACCATTTACTTATTCTATTTGAATTAAATATTATAACAATCGTAATAAAAATCATTCGAGAATTATATTACTTAAACATTTCATTGATAAATTGAATAATATGATATAATAATAATTCAATGAATACCTATGGTCGAAACTGACTTTGAAAAAATATTGAGATGTGAATGTGTGTGTGTGTGTGTGTGTGTGTGTGTGTGTGTGTGTGTGTGTGTGTGTGTGTGTGTGTGTGTTAGGGAAAGAGAGACAGAGAGAGAGAGAGAGAGAGGAAAAGACAAACAGACAGACAGACAGACAGAGGAAGAGTGAGATAGGAATGGAAAATTTTCCGACGAATTCCCAAAATACTTCCACACAATAATACCGTGCACAACGGCTCGTTAATAAAATATTAAAACGCCGAAGTCCCTCTCGTAACTCGTTTTACCGACACGCGTACACGTGCGTACTGGTTTCAGAGAGGTGTACGAGAGAGAGAGAGAGAGAGAGATAGAGACAGGAAATGTCCGTGGTTCGCGAGCACGACATTTACGCGAGATCGTATCCTGTTTAGCGAGAGTGCACCGAACCGGCACGATTTTCCCTGCCAATTTTACGCGGAAGCTCGCGAGTCCAGCTAGCTTTTTAAATTTTCGCCGAGAATAGAGCGGACGAGTGTTTCCCCGAGTATAACCATTCGTGCTGGCGACGGCTCGTTGATGTCCACGTATATATATATATATATATATATATATATACATTGTCGTTTTAATCTCAAAAGAATGAGAGAAAAAGAGCGAGCATTATGACGTAAAAATTGCATCCACTAAATAACACCGAGCACGTTCGTTTATCGTTTAGAATCGAGAGCCAAACGAGCGAGTGAGCGAATGAACGTTCCTGGAACGAACACGAATACGTTGTAAATGGTAATGAGAGTGAAAGAGAGAGAGAGAGGGGGGGGAACTGCGCGAGGGATGATATTAAACTCTGATTAGCTGTGCTACTCTCGCACTTTGGATGCTGCCTGCGGACCATTTCGCTCGAGCCTAATAAAGCGGATCGATCATAACGCGAGTACGCGACGATAGAGAACCGTACGCATTTTCATCGGCTTCATCATTACTTTCTATTTCTTAATGAGCCACGAAAATGAGACAATTTTTTTTTTTTTTTTTCTTTTAACCACGCGATATGATTGTTTATCGATGAATATGTTTAACGCAAAAAAAAAAAAAAATAAAAAGAAAAAAAGAAAAGAGGGGAATCTCGTCGAGGAGAGAAAAACATCGCGACGATTCGTTCTTCAACGAAAGAAATGAAATTTAAACGTATAAGATCGGAATAGAATCGTAATTAGGATTTAGGCTGGATTCTCGTTCGATATCGCGTGTTTAAGAGCGATCTCTTAGTTAGCCTCGAGCGTGCAATCGGATTCTAACCTAACAAATCGGCCCGAACTCCCTTAGAAACGTACGTTTAACCTTTTCGACAATTACAGACTATGTCCAAATATAGCCGACGGAATCGTTCCCGACGACCGACGAGATTCGTTTGATGATTCACGATCAGCGAAATCATCCTCCTTCGATCTTCTCCCTCTCTCTCTCTCTCACTCTTACACATTTTATTTAAACATACTTTTCCTCTCGCTTACTCCTTCTCTTCGTTCGACTCTTTTATACGTGGGCGGAGAAACGTGCAGGGTAGCTTCGTTCTATAGCAGAAGATGTCTCTCGAAATGGACAGCGAGAGAGAGAAAGACAGAAAGAGAGAAAGAGGAGAGAGAGAGAGAGAGAGAGAGAAAGACATATATATAAATGGTCCAGCTGTACATTTTGCAGCATTCAAACCGGTCGCACCAGGCACTCGTTTGCGAGCCCTTGTTCCCTTTTCTTTCGGCCCTCTCTCTCCCTTTTCCTTCCCCTCTATCTTTCTCTTTCTCTTTCTCTTTCTCTCTCTCTCTCTCTCTCTTTCTCACACATATACACACACTCTTCGATTCGATTCGGAGAAGAAATGGGCAGCACGGTGACCCCTTCGTTCGTTTTCCTTTTTCCTACGAATCTACATTCGCTGCGGCCACATCCGCGGTCGTGGCTCGGCACGTCCATGACGATGGCAGCAAACCAAGCTCTGGTGTGGTCGTGACGGTATCCACCAAGAGCAGACTCCTACCTCCTACCATCACCGATGCTGATTTTAGTGGTAGTGCCGATGGTGATCCTGGTACGAAGCAGCCATCGGCCATCTCTGCTGTTGAAGTGACATAACGAAGTGCCGCGATAAAATCGGGAATTATCTACGGTCTTTGTCCGCTCGACGCCGTTTTTCTATGCACGCTCACTTATTTATCAATTTTTTTTTTTTTTTTTCTTACTTTTCATATTTTTTACCAACCTCTTAAAGCGTCCGTCGTTATTTCGCTCGCAAGAGTACGCACGGAAAAAGTCAGAAAAAGACGGACGCAGAAAAGTGGGAAGAACAAAATCTATGAAAATATAACATTGATATCGCGTTTAGTAATAATAACGCGGAAACGAATTTAAATAGAAATTTTTCTATCGTACACGCGAGCATGAAATATATTCGAACAACAATTGATTAATATTTATGAATAATGGTTAATTATTCATTCTCGCCCAGCTTATAGAAATTCTTTTCATCGCGTGGTAATCATAACGTATGAATATTTTAGAGTAACTCGAAAGCTACCCTATTGAATTCTATTCTCCCGGAACGTTTTCACACGCGTCGACGTGAGGATTTACAAAAACGAAATACGAAAATGGGTCAACCCAGTGCAAAGTATCTCACAAATATACTATACGGGTTTCTTCATTAGCAACGTAATCTACTTTACGAGTAGAGGAGCCCAGCCAATTTACGAAAGTCGAAACAATGGAAAGAATCGTCATTCGTAAGCTCCTTAAAAGCGTATCCTTAATCTCGAGGATCAGGCTCGACGTTAAGCCCGTTGCAACGAAGAAAGAAACGACGTCTTCCCGTAGAATATAGAAAGATACTAATTAGAACCGATAATACCTAGTATATATCGAACAAGTCTCGAATCTTCCGGGGGATGAATAATTAGTGTAATTAAACAACGACGAAGTTAAAGAGAAAGGAAAAAAGAGAGACATAGAGAGAGAGAGAGGAAAAAAGTTGAAAGTTGAAAATTAGTAGAGGCGAGTAATAAAAGGAAAAAAAAAAGGGAGAGAGAAAAAAAGAAAAGGGGGAGGGAAAAAAAACGAACAACTCTGTCCATGGTAGAGAAGTGATAATCGCATTTACTCTCGTCTCGTTCGTACGCCATGAACTGTCCGATCGATATTTCGAAATTCACTTTGAACGAGCGACCGACAGCTCGAACTAACCTCGAATGCTTTACGGAGTACATAACTGGAACGAACAATCAGAACCGGACGAAATGAAATCGTTGGGAAACAGTTCGACTGTGGCCAAATCTCTCTCTCTCTCTCTCTCTCTCTCTCTTTCAGATCGAATATCTCATATATATATATATATATATATATATATATATATATATATATATATATATATATATGTATGTATGTATGATGTATGTATGTATGTATATACATCTCATATCATCTCTCTCTCTCTCTCTCTCTCTCTCTCTCTGTATATATATATATAAAAATTGAGAAACAAAAATAGAGAGAGAGAGAGAGAGAGAGAGGCACACGTGTGCGAACTAGAATATACAGTTGGAGAAAATTCGAATGAAATCGACGATGCGGAAAGCGAGGAAATGGGACTACATACACGACTTCTCGTTTTCTCGTTTAACGGAGCTAGTTTGTCCCTGGAGGGACTACGAGACAACTCTGCCCTGTATAGAAGCATATTTGAATTTTCTTCCAATTTTTCTCGATTTCTCACTTTGGTCCGACGCGCAAAAACCAGGGGTCTACGATGTTTGATTCGTGAGCTCACCTCGACCACCGATGCTTTTAAAAATTTATAAGACACGATTTAAATATAAGCGAATATACGCGGATACACATATCGAAAGAGAATAAATATGAAAAGCGTTAAAAATTGAAAATATAAATAATTCGAACGGCAAACGTAAATTGAAATTATTAATTACGGTTGAACAAATTTTATCGTGCCATTCGGCGATCGGACGTTATCGCGCGTGACTTTGAACGTCATCGAATTCAGATTTTTCTTCTTAATTATTAAAAATATACTACCACCGCGTTAAGGATATATAAAAGTAGAAAAGGAAAAAAAACGAAACAACGGGTCATGGATCTATCGAGCACGATAGAATTTATTTCCGTCGAAAAAATTCGTTGAAATAAAACGAGCGTCTTTGCCGAATAATTCCTAAGCGCCTACATAGATAACATTCGGAAAAGTGCACCTGTGATCCTGTACACCTGACGAAGCTGTAAATCCCTTTGATTCTGCTATTGCGTCGTCCTGTTTTATTCGCAGGAGCTTTACGAAGTGGCTTAGATCTCCCAATCGAGGGATCAAACTTACGAACGAAGGAAAAATGTAAAAATAAAAAAATACACACGCGCGAGAGAGAAAGAGAGAGAGAGAGAGAGAGAGAGAGAGAGAGAGAAATAACAACAAGAACAACGACACAACGTAATTCTAGCGCGAAATGGGTTTTTAATCTTCTTTCGTCCAATAAACGTTACTCTACACGGCGCGTAATTCGATTTGAATTTTGCAAATAACACGAGTTTTGCACCCTTTTTGCATTGAATATTTATCTCGCGATTAAAAGCACGTTTATCGTTCTCTCTCCCCTCTGTCTCTCTCTCTCTCTCTCTCTCTCTCTCTCTCTCTCTCTCTCTTCTCCGCGTTCACATTCGCCTTTTTATTCGCAGTTCGATGATTTTCCAATCTGTCTTTAATTGACTTCATACAGTCTATAATAAATATTTTAATGGCCAAATCGGACGTTATCGAAGATTAAGAGAATAATTGAATAACACGGATAAATGTCTGAATGAATATCTTGTAGCAATGTTACGAAAGTCGTGAGGATCAAATGGACCAATGAAAGACGAGAGATTATGGTAAAAGGAAGGTAACGAAGAGAGCAGAGGTTTCTATATCCCTCGATGGTGGGTCTACGCAAATGCCGAAATTCACTTGGAGGCCATAATACTCGGAATTTCGGAATTAGCACTGCCGCCGCCATCGCCGACGCCGACGCCGACGCCATCGCCGACGCCGATGCTGCCGTTGCCGCTGCTGATGCCTCTGCCACCGCCATCTCTACACCGCACAATGGAATATATTAAACGGGCTGCACATTCCGAAAGCTAATAAAGTCCGTTACCGCTTATTACACCAGTGAAATACGCAACACACAGGATCGATCGGGTGTACGCGTTTCCATCCATTAAATACTTAAAACTTTTACATTCCGTTGGAATAATTAGAGAAACGACGAGATCAATTAATCGGTCTTGATCGAAAGGGTATATATATATATATATATATGTATATATCTACATCGACGAAGGATGATATCCAAGATCGAAAAAGAAAAAAGAAAAAAGAAAAAAAAAACGTAAGAGAAAGAAGAAGAAAAAAAGGAAAGAAACTCGTTCGACGCTTTTTTTAATTCTTTTTTTTTTTCTTTTGTTTCTCGTCTTTTAATTTGTATGTAAATCGAGGAACGGTTACTCATGCCGATCCGTAAAGAATCAAAAGGGCAAGGAAAGAAATAGAAAAAGTTCTTAAGAAAGTTTTTTGTTAAAATTCAACGAGTTTTCGCTCTCTCTCTCTCTCTCTCTCTCTCTCTCTCTCTCTCTCTCTCTCTCTCTCTCTCTCGCGAAATCTAGGCTTTGCGTTTAGCGTCGAAAAGTTCTGCGGGCCCGGCCAACCGGAAATCTGACTTTCAATCGGCTACGAGAAGGGGTAAGTGGGTTAGAATGGATTCACCGATAGCGCAATGCATTGGTCGCAGTTAGAGAGGCGCGGATGCAGATCCGAGATAGCCTCCCTCCGTCCTGTACTAGCGAGCTAGATGGTGGGAGAGATGGTGTGCGCTCGTGTGCACGCGTACGTGCATTTGATTCATCGAGCCGAAACGGGCTATCGTGTCGGTAGCGTGCGAGGATACGATTTATCGTACGAACTTTGAGATAATCAGCGTCACTCCGTGAAAACGATATCCAAAATCCAGTTTAACTATCTTCCTTTTGAAAAAAAAGAAAGAGAAATGGAGAAAAATAGAGAAGAAAAGGAATAAAAGAAAGAGAGAGAAAGAACATTTTTTCATGTGTGTGTGCTCTATGAAAGAGAGAGAGGGAGGGGATTGGGGGACGAAGGGGAAAATTTTGAGGGGAAAAAAAAAGGAAAGGGAAATTCGTGTAAGAGCAAATCTTTGTCGTAGGAAATCGAGCGTCACGCTCGACTAGAGGCTTTCGAGAGGCGAGCACGTCGCTCGCCTCGATTCCGGTCGATCATGTCAAACAATAAACGTGCCTCTCCTTCGAGTTATATCAGGACAAGAATCCTGTCCCTTCCTTTACCCCTCAATTTTCCCGCCACACGCTCAACCGCCACTTCCTCTACCAGTTTTTCCTTTACCTTTTCTTTCTCTTTCTCGACATCTCAAATAATAAGAGATTCCTTTAGGTCCTTAGAATGATAATCGAACTCGTTCGCGACGAGAACTCTTTTCGTCGAGTTTACGATTTATTTATTCATCATTTTTTTCTTTTCTTTTCTTTTCGATCGTCGATAAAATTTAAGAGAGTAACGTCATAGCGACGGATCTGATACGTTAGACGCGATAATTCGAATCGGTGAAGGATAAAGGAAAAAATCGTTTCGCGCGTTTATAGCGAAGAATGTTTGCAGGTAGTTAATAAAAAAAAAAAAAAAAAAAATAGCGAGAAAGAGAAAAGTAAACAAATCGCGCGTGTCACTATACGACTAACGTCGAACGTAAAGCGAGATATATCCGACGTCCGGGAATTAACGCACCGAGTGCTTTTACAAATCCCGACAAAGAGGGCCGTGGTAACAATAAGCCGCGGGGTAAGTGCTTACAAACACCGAAGGGAGTCGGTGAGCTTTACACCATCTCTCTCTCTCTCTCTCTCTCTCTCTCTCTCTCTCTCTCTCTCTCTCTTTCTACTACTTACTTCCCTTTCTCCGAACTTTCCATTTGTCCTCTCTCTCTCTTTCTATATATATATATATATATATATATATATATATATATATATATATATATATATATATATATATATATATATATATATATATATATATTTATATCATTCGTTTCTTCTAATGTAAATCTTTTTCATTTCTGTTCTTCTCCTTCATAATCTCTCTTTTATATTATACGTTTAATACGCATTCGCACATTTCTTAAACCATTGTTGTCAAGAAAACGACGATTAAATTATTAAGCGCAAAAAATGACATTACAATTACGAAAAATATTATCAACTTTATATCGATTTTCTCGCACGCAAGCACGAAGAAAAAGCGCTCATTATGATACCTCTTAAAAATATTTCAATGTTCGATCATCCCTAAATAACGTTCTATAATCTATCATTTCCAATGAAATAATCGTCGAATTTATTCGAAACATTTTATCGAGTTTTGACGAGGATTCAATCGGACGTGAAAGAGTTTAACGAGTTACTTTTGCGAGTTGATAAATAATTTCATTATTGAAAAGGTTTGTGCTCGGTTAATAAGGGTAAAAACGTTTCTCGCTCCGTCCTTAATTATGATCCCTTCAAGGTTTTTGAAGAAGAAAGGATCCTTTCAATTTCTCCGTCTCCTAGCATCCCTTCGATGAAATCTCACATATCATCTTTCTCTCTCTCTCTCTCTCTCTCTCTCTCTCTTTCACTCATGCGCATACACTCATGCGCATACACTTTTCATATAGCTTAGTTACGTGCCTTGACATACACATAAATACATTTGCGTGTAGTTATCGATATCGCAATGAGACCAACACGATAGAACCGATAGTATAGAATTTCACGAAAGGGTGTGCGGAATGTATGGTTTGTCGATATATATATATATATATATATATATATATATATATATATATATATATATATATATATAAATGTATGTACATATTATGTACATAGGTGTATACATTGGTGGTGAAGTTTGCCCTTAGGGAACACGTAGCAGCCACCATGGAACAATGCATTGGCCTGAAACAAAAGGATCGTCGTTTCTGGCAGGAACGGGGGAACTGGTCAGATAAGTAGTATCCACTATGGGGGATCGTTCACAATCTTGTATCGGACAATCGGTACATAATTTACGCGTTTTTACATTACGAACGATCACAATGCGAGATTTATCAAAATCTAAAAGTTAGATCGAGGCTATACAGCCGTCGAATAAATTTACTTAGCTCGACGATCGTTTTTATCCGATAGTAAAATAAACGTTGAATGATACGACTGACATCGATGGGTATTTATGTTATATTAAAATAAAAAAAAAAAAAAAAAAAGAAAAATTATGCATAATAGAACGCGACGATAAAATCGTATAATTGACTGGCACGAATCGTACGACATAAGGGAATATACTCGTGGAGAAATTTTGAAAAATTGCCGAGAGTTGTAATGAACGAGAAAATCTGTTAACAATATAACCAGGAAAAATCAGCTTACCCTTTAATGCATGTGAGAAAATATATAACATCGCAATGGCTATTCTCTCGCGTGCCGAGAGTGCATATCCCTGTCTCATCTCTTCCGATTTGACCACGGCGTACCACCACGTGTACGCTCTTTTCTATCTCGATGAACTCGTCCGTTTTACTCTAACCGAGTGGTACCAAGTGAATTTTATGAACGCGCCTCGAAAAAAGAAAAGAAAAGAAAAGAAAACAAAAAAAAAAGCAAAAATTGAATCTAACGGGAATAGCCAGGCTATATTCCTTAAGCATATTGAAAAATATATCGTAATGTAATATTATGACGCGTTAATACATTGTATTATTAAAAATTGCAACGAGTACGGTTTTCATTGATATATTATATTCTTAAGTATATATATATATATATATATATATATATATATATATATATATATATATATATATGTATATGTTTTTTTTTTCATTGCTATCCGTTAATTTATAAATGATAATGGATACATTTGGACGGTGAATTAGTATGTATAAAAGGCACATATATATATATATGTATATACGCATGTATATATAAAGTAAGGTCTACTTTTTCCCTCGATGCCCAATTAGAAAGAGTAGTTTGGGTGCTTTAGGATGCGGATGTCGTGATGCGAAGCAACGCTGCCGGCAAACTCGGCGGGTGTCATTAATCCCTGTGGAGGCTCGTCCGTCTTAATTAGTACGACGCGAGGATGCGATAGGAGCAAGAGAGATAGAGAGAAAGAGAGGAACGGAAACACGGAGACGCGTGCAAGAGAACACGCGAGTAGCTTCAACCGGCCGGTGTTATTAAACTTTTCAAAAGCTCCTACCACCGGCCAACTCCCGATAATCCTCCTATCGTTCCTGCTTCGTTAGACGTGCGTGATAATAAGTGCGAGTTTGTATTTTCCATTTTGAGAAATTTCTCATTGTTTTCTTCGCCATATATATATATATATATATACATTATAATTAAATAAATAAATACATACATATATAAATATATATATATATAAATTTAAAATATTTCTATCGCACGAGAAACATCTAGAATGATGATAATTAACTCTCGGTTTTGTTTTATTTCTTTTTCTTTTTTTTTTTTTTTTTCCTTTACTTCTAGTAATCTAGAACATGGTCGGACATAATGAAATTATTCTCGAAACTTGTTCTTCATTGTCATTAAATATATTCATTCTTCTTTCTTGTCCAATGATCCAAATGAAATACGAGGCAAAAATATGTATATATATTATATATATATAAGAGTAGAGAATGGACGGAGGAAGAGAAGGAGAATTTCGGTAACGCGTTAGCAGGAAAAGACATGACAAACGTTTTTGCGGAAACCCTCCCATATCCCCGACATCGTTTTCTATAACAAACCGTGTATGAATCGTCGGTTACACGCTCTGGCAAACGTGTTTGACGAGTAGGCAAACGGTACAGTGCCATTAGGATTTTTATATTTAGAAAAGCGGACTTCTCTTTCTCTCATTCTCACTCTACTGCCCGAGGCAGACCACGATAACAAGGGCAGTCATTAGTCCGGGTGAAAGCGCGAGAAACAATCCGCGAGTCTGCTCGCTTCTACCACCGTCGACACTAACATTCCCTTGCGTTTCTCTCTGTCCGTACGTGTGCGTGTGCGTGTGCGTGTATGTGTGCGTGTGGGTGCGCGTTTGCATGTAAATGAAAATCTCCAGGAAAATGGCGTACGCAAAACGATATTTACCTACTACGTATCGTGTGCGTTTGCGTAACAACGAATACGAAAGAGAAAAAGAAAGAAAAAGAAAAAGAGAGAGATAGAGAGAGAGAGAGAGAGAGAGAGATGAGTTATTCTTTTTCCCCCGAACTTCAAAACTTCAAAATCATAATCATGTTAATAATTCAATCGATCGTTCGAAATTTCTTTTTTTTTTTTGTCTTTTTATTCTCTTTCTTTCTCTCTCTCTCTCTCTCTCTCTCTCTCTCTCTCTTTCTCTCGAGCTTGAAAAAGGTAAAGCTTTTTCGTGTTACTAAAAAAGGTAACGCGTAAAAAAAAAAAAGGGTAAAAGTTCATTTTTCGATAACATCAATTACGATCATCCATAACGAACATCACGTTACATCAATGAACATTGATATTATTTTATCGAAGATCAATGGCTATAAATGAGAAATATGTGACGTGACGTTTCTTTCTATGAAAAATTTTCATCGTTGTTACATACATACGTATATACATGCATACGGGTAACATTCTTCTCATCGTATAATCAAGAATAGAGATACGATTTTGAATATGATAGCATTTTATTTCGAAGTGAAGAATAAAATTGATACGTATACGTATGCGTACACGTATCTACGTATAAACACACCGATGTAGGATATGACAAGACCCAATTAGTATTCATTAGAATCGTTAGTATCGATCGATCGAGCCTCTCGTTAATGAGACTTTTGTTTCATTCACTCTGATGAATTTTGATCAGCGACTCGAGCAAAGCTTTCAGTTAGCTCTCTCGATCCCATCGAGAAACGAAGTTATCAAATTCCATTTCGTATCGTAATCATATCCAATCGTCGGAACAACGAACGTAGCAAAACGAAATGACCAAAAAATCGAAACATTGTTAAACGTATTTCGTAGAACATGATTAGTAGATATGTATATTCTCGCGAAACAATAAAATCATACAATACGGCGAATAAGCATTCGATCATATTCATTTGGTTTAATGTTCGTGGATAATGATGTAGTTAATTAAATACGAGAACGTATAAAACGTCGAATGGACGATGGAGGATCGATGTACGATTTCCTAGAATCGTCATTGCGTGTGAACGCAACGCAACGACGATAGAGGGGGGGAAAAAAAAGAAAGAAAAACAAAAAAAAAAAGAAGAAGAAGTGGAAGAAAATAGTACGGTGGGGTGGGTAAGCGATAGCGTGACGATCGCAAAAAAAAAGAACGTATATATGTATTGTACATAGGCTGAGAGATAGAGAGAGAGAGAGAGAGAGGGAGGGAGGGAGAGAGAGGGAGAGAGAAATCGAGGGAGGTTAAAGTCACGCGGACAGAAAACTACAACGACCAAGCCCGGTTTGTTGAGGGGGTGGAAATAGGGGATACCTCTTCCGTTTTACTCTTTCCTTCCTCGTCCCCCTCTCTTCCCTCTCTCTCTTTCCCTCTCTCTCTCTCTCTCTCTCTTTCTCTTTCTGCTTTTCTCTTTCCATCGGCGTCATTTGGGCGAGCACTCCGATCAAAAATTCCAGACTCGTAACAGGTTTTATGGATGATAAAAAGCGAGCAGCAGTAAGCAAATAAAGTCACGCGAGTGTTTGATTACTCCGCCGGCTGTTTCTTGTATCCCTGCCGATGAAAAGTGGTGAGAGTGAAAAGATAGAGAGAGAGAGAGAGAGAGAGAGAGAGAGAGAAGATAGTTACAGTACAATATCTATGTCTGTTACTTGAAATGTTAAGTAATCGAGAAAACGAATATCCTTTCTTTTTATGGTTAATAAATCGCAAGGCACAAAAATATAAAGTTTGTTAACAAAGAATAATAGTTTTCATCGTTACGACTACAAAGTGAAAGTTAGTCGGAAGGGCTAGGAGAGAGAGAGAGAGAGAGAGAGAGAGAGCACGCGATCGAGATATCCAGTATATTACCAACACAAAGCCATAATCTCGTAGTATTTTTAAAAAATGTATCGGACTCGAGGATCTCTTTTCTAATACAGCTAATAACGGGCAATCGCGTTTCAATTTATCTTCAATTTTTGCGATAACCACCAAGCTCATTAGGATGATCGTGAGTAAAGCCTTTTCTTCTTTTTTTTTTTTTTTTTTTTTTTTTCTTTTTTTTACGATTTCTCGAAGCAAACACGAGGTCTCTTCTTTCTTTTTCTTTTAATAGTTTTCTTTCCTTAAAGCACCGCTTTTCCCGCGTGCGGTCCTGTTATTACCGTAGTCGATTGTCATCGAAAGAGCGTGCTCTGCAAACTGGTAGAAAGAAAGAAAATGAGAGAGAGAGAGAGAGAGAGAGAGAGAGAATATAAAATAGAGTAGGCAGAGAGTCGTAATGCGGAGGGCACGCAACGACACGTGCACGCGTAATGAAGACTTACGGCGAGTCGGGGGCCACTCGACGCGGCTCATTTACATCGCCATGACGCGCAAATAACTCGCCTCTCATTTGCTACTCGATTTCAAATTTCATGACTCGTGATAGGGGTAAGTGCGGAAGAACACACCCCGACCCTCCCGCCCCCCTCCTATACGGGGATTGGGTCGGCAAAATGAAGCGAAGCGTCCCCGAAATCGGTTTGCTCGCACACCTGAAAACTGTTGATAACGGTGAGAAATTGGGGTGTATGAAGGCAGGGTATTAAAAAAAAAAAAAAATAAAAAAAAATAAAATCAGAAAAATGTGTCGCCGACATTAAATAACTCCAACACTTCGAGAATCGAACTTTTCGTTTTTTCCTTCCTTGTAATCGCATTTTCTGGAATCGTGAATTAAAGTTATCATTCTTAAATTCGTACGTTTTAATGCTCTCTTTTTTTTTTTTTTAATCGTATGCTTACTTTATTAATTACAAATAACTAAAACTGAGATATAATTTCATCGAAAGTATTAAAGGAAGGATCAACGTTGTTTCTAATACTTTTAATAAACAACGAGAGATATGATCTCTCTCCGCGCTCTCGTCCTCCCTTATTCGGCTCTCAACGAGCAGAGAGACAAACTAAGTTTTCCCCTAGAAAACAAAGAGAAGTTCGTAACTTTGGATACTCGAGAGTTTAACGGAATAAAGAGCACGGAATTTCGAGGATTATCTCGTGCGTGAAAAGGTGCTAGCAACTTAAATTGGTTATCTTGATTTAATGTATTATAAACAGCCAAACGCTAACGCGAAGAATTTATCGGAGTACAATAAGATTGAAATTGTTCGTTCGATGGCGGCGTCGATAGATCACCCACCCAACCCCCCCCCTCTCCAATCTGAAATTAGAATTGATCGGAATGTTAAATTGGAATCGAATAGAAAAAAAAAAGAAAAACAAAAGGAAGAAAGAAAGAAAGAAGGAAATAGACGAATCAAAATGAATTAATTTCGATGGGACATTATTTAAATTGAATAACATTGAATCTCGATCAGAGAATCCTTGACAAAAGTGTAAATGACTTCTGTCCGGTGAACAAACAAAATGGATCGACTAATACAAAAACGGGAAGACAATAACCAGGGGAAATAATATAACTAAATGCGTGGTACACGTAAGGACGACGTTTAATTTTCGAGGGCGGCATTGGATGCACCACTGGGAATTAATATAGATGGATATGAGTTATCTGGGATGCGAGTGTAAGAGTGAATGGGAGAAGGAAAGAGAAAGAGAGAGAGAGAGAGAGAGAGAGAGAGAGAGAGAGAGAGAGAGCGTGGCACATGCCGTTGACGTGTATGACTCTCGTGATGGGGATGATCACGGACTCCTGACAGGACATTCGGCTGGTTGGTAGGACGATAGATATCAAGCCGTTTTAACGTAACTGTCGAGTGGACGCTTTCGCTTCTCTGAAACTGACACTGATGGCTTATCTCGTTCTCTCTCTATCTCTCTTTTCCCTCTCCTTCCTTCTATCTCCCTCTCCCTCTCTCTCTCTTTCTCTCTCTCTCTCTCTCTCTCTCTCGCATGCACGCTAGTCGATCCGTCGGTGATACACTAGAGACCGTCGATATCGTCCGACGGAGTCCTCGAGGAAGATGATAGACCAAGAGAGAGAGAGAGAGAGAGAGAGAGAGAGAGAGAGAGAGAGAGACGAGCAGATTAATTTGGCTTTGATCAAAGAGTTCCGTCCCGGCTTGCTTCGTTCGAGATCGAGAGACTAGCTCGGATCTACGCGGTTACGTTGGATCGACGTTGAGTACCGAAGAGTACGACTATCTATCTCTTACTAATTGCGTTTGTGTGTACCCAGAAATACTTTGCTTTTATACGTCTGCCGACTTTGATTTTCATTTACTGTCGTCCATGTGTGTGTGTGGCATAAGATAGATTAGAATATTAGATCGTTCGAGAGATCGACTTAATTACTTGCGTGCATATACGCATATACGTTCGAAGACTCGATATCGTTCGATCCTGGTTAATGATTAATATATAAATTAGATAAAATGTTGAAATTATTTTCGAACGACCGAGAGAGAACACACTATCGCGAGGACGTTTCACGAAATACTGAACGTAACGTATTGTCGATCGGGACACGAGTTTGTTTTCATTTCGTTCGTGTAATACTCTCGAGAGTACTCTGACCTTCGGATCCTTTGTTATCTACGATCCACGTATTATGATCGAAGGACAAAAGCGTTGTATACTAATCGTTCGATAACGAATGGAAATACAAGCGAGACGCGTTCTTCACGCGCATTCGAATCAAAAAGTCAAATCATTCGCGCTTCTATCCATTCGTTGGAAGAATCGTTTGATAATTTTTTTTTTCTTTTCTTGTTGTCGATAATTATGCAATATCGCGATTGGTTTACGAACCTGAAACGTGTAAAGGGAACGTCTCGCGGAAGCTCTAACGGTCATCCCGAGCACACGACGACAGAGCAATAATGTCGCGGTCAATCTGTGGTACCTTCGTCGTACGTAAAGCAAATCAAATTCAATCGACAAAGCATGCATGCACCAATTAGCGTTTCGATAGGAATCCTTGCTTTGATCAACGGCACTGACCACCGGACTAATCTCGCTCCTAACCACCGAGTACATTTACAGATTATTATTAGACTTGGTCGCGCGCTATCATCTTCGAGGTTACCGTTATTATTTATCCCGATCGGGATTTGGACGAGCGCGATAGAAAAAGAAAAGAAAATAAATAAAAATAGAAACGTAAGGAAGACGATCGAACGAGACGATATGATTCTAGTGAACTTACTAATTTTTTCAAAGAACATCCAAAGGTATCTAACCACACCGTCCGTATAACTCACCGTCTGAAACAAAGGAAAAGAGAAAAGAAGGTTAATTACGTCTAAAACCCAAGAATGAATTTAATTAACTCGTTAATTCGCGTGAAATGTTGGCTTTAATAATCATCCGTTTTGGTACAAAAGGCTTTCAACCGGGCGGAGGGAGGGGGGGGGGCGGGGCCTCCATCTCGAGTATGCAGAATCTTGTTCGTTATACCTTATTCGAGGGTGAACTTCAACTTTCCGTGGTACCAACTATAGGAATATAGTAGAGATATAAGTAATGGATGCTGGCACGTCGAGTACCTTTTATTATGATGAATGACGACGTGCTCTCCCAAGAAAGTAAATAACGCTGTTGAGGGATGAAACTTGACCGTGCAAATACACTACCCAAATGAGATAGATATTTTCTACAAAAAAGAAAAAAAAAAAAAAAAAAAAAACACGGGACACTCCTCTTTCCCATTTTTACGTCATTCTCGATTAATCTATCGTCGTGCATAGTTATACCCCAAAAAGGGATAATGGAAAGGAATAATTTCGGTTTTTTTGTTTATCTTTTTTTTTTTTTTATCGGTCGTCTTTATCCCATTTCTATATATTCGTCGATCTCATCGTTGCAAAATATAGAACGGATGATATCAAACAAACGCGATCGAGTTGAATTTCTCATAGTTCCGAGTCCACGGAGAGAGCGTGTTTGAGGCGACAAAAGCGTTTGCCATTGTCTTGTTACGTAATCGAGAAGATCTTGACGGCGTGCGAGGATAAAGGTAGACGGGCGAGCGCCGGTGCGGATAAAGGGAGCAGAAAGGGTCAGAAAGGCTAGTCCATTGGCGGAAGGGTAGAAGAAGGTTCGTTGATGCGCTCTAATAGAGAACGGTAGAAAGAGAGAGAGAGAGAGAGAGAGAGAGAGAGAGAGAGAGAGAGAGAGAGAGAGAGAGAGAGAGAGGTGATCTTCCCTTTCCAAGGCCGAGATACTCGTCCAAGCACAGGCTCTCTAATCTACAGGAGAACCCTTTCAGGTTTTAGGGGTGGAAGAGCGCAAACATTTCCCCTTCTCATCGTTTTCCATCCACCACCCCCACCACCACCATCACTACCATCCTCCTTCACCTTTCACCCTTTCCTCCTTCTCCTCGTATTTTCTACGGTCCTCGTCCGAGATGCTTTCCGCTCGATCTCGCGCGAAACGAAAGTTCCGTCTTGTTTTCCGAAATTAAACCGCGACATTGAAAGCAAAATCCGGGAACTTTAACAACGCGACGAAATGAACGGAGAGACAGACGGCCAGAGAGAGAGAGAGAGAGAGAGAGAGAGAGAGAGAAGGAAAGAGGTGAAAGAAGTTTGGATGGTTCAAAGGGTATGGAGTCTACATCGAATAGGATCATCTTACTTTCGTGTCTCGTAATTAGTCCTTTCCGATGCTCTCGTCCTTTCTTCACCTTATTTTTCTCGTCCAATCAAATTTTAAGGAAGATGATCAAAAGAGTTTCTCGAAAATATCTTTAAGTTGATATATCGTGTCTGATAAAAAAAAAAAAAAAAAAAAAAAAAAAGAAAAAGGAAAGAAAAAGAAGAAGAAACAAAAATCACCGAACGAAAATGTGTAGAAAATTTT
>OU426998.1:1062500-1082500 GCA_911387935.1 Dolichovespula saxonica | reverse complement strand
TTAATTACAGTTGAAAATGAACCTCCCAACAATTGAGAATACATTATCCGTTCGTTAAGATAAACCGAAGAATCGGCGCCATTCTCTTTTCCCTTTACGACGTGGTGTTTTGACGTGGTGGTGCAACTATCGTGGATAGTAGAAGCGAATCGTAAAATCGTTTACGGTAACATCACCACCCATTCTCGATCGATCTATCGATCGATCGATCGATCGGTCGAGCGTGTCGAGCGTGTCGAGCGTACCTACTTACATTAGTTCTACCCATTTTTCTTCCACTTACGAGCGAGAGACTCGTTCCTACATCTCGTTTTCGACGGATCGTGATACGTTGAGAGCCAGTAGAATTTATATGGGGGATCGTCCCTACCTCTTAACCGGATTATTGGTGTTTCACGATTCGAGAAAATGGTCGTTATAATTAAAGGATTTCTTCTTAGTAAAGGAAATAAAACGAACGAATCGATGCTTCGTTACCTCTCGAGAAAGTACAACGATCTCGAAAGAAAATGATAAATAAAGTTAAGAAGAAGAAAGGGAGGGAGATGCGTATAGGTAAGAGAAACAATACTGACGAACGAAGCCGATTAAATTTATATAGAAATTCGAAACTGGACGGACAAATTCTAGAGAGTTTCTGAAAAGTCGAAAGAGTGTCTTTGTGTTTGTGCGTTAGTGTGTGTGAGTGAGAAAGAGAGAGAGAGAGAGAGATTTGAACTGGTCGAGAGAACTTGCATCTATCGAGAATAGGATTATATACCGGAGTTCTGATTACGTAGTCTCCAAGTCCTCCTGGTCCGTTCGTTCATGATCTAAACTTAATTAGCTTGCCGACTGCAGATAATTATCTCGAACATTCGAGAGTACCAGTCTCTTCTCGTCGTCCTCGAATTATCTGTGTCTCTGTTTAAATATCCGAACGTCTGTACTACGATATCGGCCCGTAAACAAAACGTATATAACGTTATACGTTATCTATTTCCCTACAGTGATTGATTTCCCGTTACGAATCCTGAAGAGAGATGATTGATGCCGTGGTTATCCGCAACGTTAAATGTATCAAAAGAGAAGACATGGAGAATCAGAAACAGGACCCATCTATCTCGACGATCTCGTGTTATGAGAGAAAACTCGACGTTGGGAATGTACGACGTTAAATTAACTTTAACAAATATATCGTAACAAGGAGACACGTTTATTATTATTATTTGTTTTTTTCTTTTTCGTTTCTTTCATAGTTCTTCGAACGAGTACTTCCTTTTTCTCGTTTCCTTCTTGACCTTTCTTTCTTTTTTTTTTCATCCTTCGTCTTTCCCCCCCCCTCCCCTCTCCATCGAACGATAATTAACAAGCTTCCTTTCCTTTTCTCTTCATAAATTCGTTCGATAAAAAGTTTCGTTGATGGTCTCGCGTGTTCATCTCTCGCGAACGTACGTTCGCCGTATTTCATGAGAATGAGAGGATAATTAGTTGGAATAACGGAAGATAAAGCGGCGGCCATTACGTAAGCGATGCAATAAATGTAAATCAGGTGGTCGAGGAAGCGGTAATAATTCGCACTCTAGTCCATTCCCTCCTACTCCCTCCTCATACTTTTCTCCCTCTCCCTCTCTCCCTCTCTCTCCCCCTCCATCTCACTCTTCATGCTTCCAAAAACACCGACGCGTCATCCGGCTCTATTATCGTCCAGCGATCGTACATACAAGCGGAGGCTCCTCTCTCTCTCTCTTTCTCTTTCTTTCTCTCTCTATCTATCTATCTATCTATCTCTATCTCTCTCTCTCTCTTTCCCTATATAAGGTCGGCCCTTCCGAAGTGGCTGCGATTAAACGCGTCGAGACGGCCGTAAAAAGCGACTTCCTTTCTTCCTTCCGTTTGTTTGCTTCCTTTTCTGATTTACCGTCGGCATGCGGACGCTCTCAAGCGTACTTGCCCGCACTAGAAATCTTATTTGTTTGGAAGGAAAAAAAGTGTTGTAGGTACCTTTCTACTGTAGACCGGTCTCTTTGGTAAACGCGACTTGTTTTTCTGGTCAACCATAATTGAGTTTGGCCTGCCAAGTTAAACGAACGTATGTCTTATTTCTTTTTTTTTTCCTATTATTTTCGTTTCTTTAAATGTATATACTGATATATATATATATATATATATATATATATATATATATATACACACGCACATTTGAGCGAATACACGATTAAAATATTTATTTCATGAAATTTCGACTGCCATACAAAGTTGCGAACGGCAAATTAAATATACAATATATTTTGCAACGTGAGAAATATTGAATAGATAGAGTTTGTGAAGTATGCTTCGATGGCGTTAATGAAACACCGACCGCGGGAATTTCTAAAATGAGAGAGAATATCGTGTAAGTCTTGAAGCGAACTCGGAGATTTCAATTTTGAGGCTTAATGAAACCACGCGGAATCGATTTGCGTCGAGCGGATGAGCGGGACTACCTACACAGGAGCAAATGTTTGAGTCGTCGTTCTGTTTCATCTGGAGGAGAGAGTACGAAAAGATAGATAGAGAAAGAGGATGAGGACGAAGTAGAAAATCACGGTTGGAAACGGATGACACGCGGCAGGAGGTAAACTCGTCCTGCCAGAACAGAAACGAGCTATGCTGCGCAATCATAACGATCAAAATCATAACTCCCTCCGACCTTATGCTACCTCTTTCCCTTTCTCTTACTCTCTCTCTCTCTCTCTCTCTCTCTCTCTCTCTCTTATTCACTCTCTTTCTATCTCTTTCTATTTCTCTATCTGTAACCACGCTTTTACAATCACGCCGTTTGTTATATTATTTGTAATCAACCGCAATATTTGGGATCTCTGAAATGACAAAAACTCGGCAACATTTGTCTCCGCATTCCCATATAGGAACTAATAAATGTTCTGCGAAATTAACGTACTACTAGACCGCGCGATTAACGGTACGAGTGGTTTAATCAACGCAATCCGTTCCATCTCTTTCTGATTCTTAATTAACAAAACGTATGATATTTTCTACGAGGTTCTTTATCATGCACTTTCGGAATATACAAGTTTTTGCATTTCACCGAGAAAACCAATAAACATCGGTAATCAAGCTATTTCGCGTTTCGCGTATGCGTACCTAAAACCGGATTACATTTGGGTGGATAATAAAAAAAAATTTGTTTGACGATTGCGAAATGAATGATATGAAATTATGAATAACGACCAATCAATGGGAGCTTTTTTCGAAACGTATTAATACAAACGCGTATGAGTGTACTCTTCTTTTCTCTTTTTTTGATGATGATGAAAATGCATACCAGATGATACATGAAACACGTACGTTCTCGTTTTTTTTTTTTTTTTTTTTTTTTACTTTAACGTAGGTATATTTGCGTTTAACGTAACGCAAAATGGCGTGTTACGAACAAAGCGATAAAAATTGTATATACTTACGGGAGATTCGAAATTTTGTTCCACCCTTTCTCCTTTAAACGCAAAGTGACGAGACGAACGTTTTAAATTCAACGCCACTTGGCAAACTAACGAAGCAAAAAAAATATACGATAGATGGTTGACTGATAATATACATACCGAATGTCATCCACTGAATTTAAAAAGGGGGATTTCACGAGACGACGATGGAGCTATTATGAAAATGGTTTTCCACGATGTAAAGAAAAAAAAAAAAAAAAAAATACGTTTGGGTATTTCCACACAAAACTGGACTTTCTTCTTCGACTCGACTCAAAAGAAACAAGGATCGTCTGCATTTGCGTCGGGGGCAATGTCGTTCTCAAAAAGGATAACTACTTGGTGGTTAACATTTGTTTCTTTTATCGTTCTGTGGATTATGAGAGAACGAAAGAAAGAACGAGGAGAAATAAGAGAACGAGAAGGAGAAAGAAGAAAAGCAAGTGGAGGGAAGAGCAAGGATAGAAAATCTCTGTTTCTTTCATTCAATCTTTTTTTTTTTTTTTTTTTTTTTTTCATTCTCTTTCTCCCTTTCTCTTCCACCTTCCTTCTTTTTCTTTCTCTTCTCTTTTTCAGAAGGTCCTCTTCTCGTGCCAAGACCCGGGCCACCAGCAACGGTGGGTGCTTTACATCGAAGCACAATGCAATGGGCGTCGTTATGGCCGAGCGGAGCCATAAAGACTGCCGTCTCACTCGACGCACAAAGCACGCTATTTTGCCACCCTTACCTACTTCCAGAGAAACTTATTCATCGTTCTACCTACTTCGTCTTCCATTTCTTTTTCCCTTTTCTTTTTCTTTTTCTTTTTCTTTTTTATACATTACAACTTTGTGTGTCCTCTCCCTTTCCGATGACGATCCTTTTTTCTTTTTTTTTCCTTCCCACCGTACACTCATTCGAGTTCATTCTCACATCGATCCTCTATAACATCCCGTAATTTCTTCATTTACCGCGAAAGAAAGACAAATTTCAAGCCCAATTATATATCGATTAACGATCGCATCGAATGATCTTACGATGGCCGTTTGTAATCGAGCGATAGATGATCGATCATCACCGATCAGGACGATCGGACAATAAAATACGTATAACGGATACGTTGCGGTCGTCGCGGAACATGTCTGAATCGTATGGAAAGGAACCTTTTTCCGTTTTTCGAAGGGGGCGCGGGGAGGGGCGGGGAGGAGAGGGTAGGGTGAGAGATAAAACGGTGGCTGGCTCTAGTCGAGTGCCCATCGAAAAGGACGACAAATCATTCCGTTAGCGAGCGGGAAACCATTAATCGCATTCCCCTACTCCTTAGCCCCGTGAGCGTAAAAGCGTCGACGACAACGGGCCGAGGAAAACGTGTAGGAAGAGCGGGGTGAGAGGGGAAAGCACTGATAGTTGGATGGACGAAGGGAGGGTGGGAGGGAGGGAGGGGTGGATGGTCGATGGCTCGACGATCGACGCCGTATAAACTCCCTGGCTGGCTGCTTTTATGGGCCTAATATAAAGGAACGACCTCGGTCAACTATCTGCCAACAGCTAGACAACGTTTTATGAACTCCCTGTCGCGATAACATAACATAATCTCTTCTTCCTCGTCCTCCACGTACCTTCCTATACCCTTCACGAACCTCTCCATCCATCCTTTTCCATCTTCCACTTTCTCTCCACCTCGTCCTGTATCTTTTCGTACCGAGGATTGACAACAACCATCGTCCTAAGATGCTTTTCCACCTTCGTCATTCTTCTCCCTCCACCTTTATTTCTTTCCGTCGTTTTATTCGATTTCTCGATGGTTATTTCGTTTGCTTTGTACTCTCTCTCTCTCTCTCTCTTCTTCGCTTTCTACGATATTTTCTATCTCCTTCGTCGTATATCGAATGGAGTATCTCTACTAGAAAATGGAATAAAGGTTCGATCGAATCCTCTCGATTTTTTGAAAAACAACTAACGTCAACAAGACAGTTACACGGAGTTCGTATTTAGCGAAACAGAATGGAGTCGTATAGTACGATCGATCGGTTTAACGTCGATCAACATTTTACGAACGAGCCAAAACTCCGATATAAATTTATTTCGTTCGAAAAAAAAAATAAAAAAAAAAAAAAAAACTTTGTATCTCAAGAGAAACGATCACAACTTATCGCATTATTCTCTTATTTCATGCATCATGGACGAACTATGTTCCAATTTTTAACTGTCGCATTAGCGACCTCCTTTTCTTTTCGCGAACGAGCTATTGCATGATTGCGGAACGACTCTTTTTGAGATGAACATGTGAACGTGCCAACGATAAAGACAAAAAAGAAACTTTTCTCATATTCCTTCCTTCCCTTTTTTTTTTCTTTTTTTTTTTTGTTTCTTTCCTTTTTCCTTCCTCGTAGCCAGGCAGTCCGAGACTGCTGCTCTCTGTGAAAATAAGCAGATTTGAAAAAAATTCTACAATAACATTTCCGAATCCACGGGAGTGAGATATATTCCGAGTCCTTGTTTCTTCTTCTTCTTTTTTTTTTTTCTTTTTTCCTTTCCAAACGTTTCCATACACAAGCGCGCATTCGTACACACAAACACACACACACACACACACAGAATATGCTCAACGAGCCATTGTTTGCTCATTAGTCGAAAAGGATGCGATTTTTTTTTCTCTTTCCCTCCATCTCTCTTTCTCTTTCATCCACCGGCACAGTTAATTCATGAATCTCACAAAAATTACGGCAAGATACGCAACTCTCACGCTTGGATTACTTAAATACAGTAGCCCCTTCTCTCTCTCTCTTTCTATACATCTATTTATCTATTTTCTTTCTTTCTCACTCATTCTCTCTATCTATATTTCCCACGGTTGAGACTAGAAATTTATTCCGAAGCGCAAGCTCATGTTAAACGCGTCCGCACGATATACCTACACGCTTCGCAAGATTAAAGCGTGCCATAATTCCGTTACGGATATGCATCGGAATATGTGCGTCGCGGTGAATGTGAATCAACGCTAGCATCCCATCTTCTCCTTCCATTCTCTCTCTCTCTCTTTCTCTCTCTGTGCATCTCTGTCCGTCTCTCTGTATACGTATCTATTTATCTATCTCTCCATCTATCTGTGTTTGACCATTTACCAAGCAAACCGTGTCGTCAAACGGCAACGTACGGAAATCAGAAACGCTTTTCCTTTCTCAAAGCTCAGAGAAACGTAATCGCATAATATGAGATTCTGTTGTGTGTCTGTGTGTCTGTGTGTCGAAGTGTTCACAAAAATCACATCCATCCTACTCTGTCTTTTGTATTTGATCGGTAAACATTTTATCGGCAAAGTTTGGAACTACGTTAGTCAGGCGATGGTTCCTTTAACGAGTGTACAAATACTACGCGAAAAAAAAAGAAACAAAAAGAAAAAAAAAAGGACAAATTTTCCAATCTTTTCTTTATTAATCATTTTTTTTTTGCTCGATAAAGACGAAGAAATTTCCTTAGGAAAATTCTGATGCGTTCGTGATGCCTCAGAAAATTGCATTATTATTATTATTATTATTATTATTTAATTTTACGTTAATATCGTATCACGTGAGTCGAATGCGTACGAAAAACATTTCAAATAAATAAATCACGTCGACATAGAAATTAATTGAATCGACTAATCGATTTTCCATATCTACTCCTCTCTCTCTCTCTCTCTCTGGAATACCCTTATCTTTCGGTTTCACGAAGCGATTGTTTTGTGGGCTCCTTTGAAATAGCACGTGGTCTTTAAAATAGAATTTCTCGCGTTCTGTCGGTACCGATATATTAGCCGTGCACAGTATAGGTGCGGCGAATTCCAATCAATCCCCCTTTATAAAGGAGATTGTACGTACGTATACGTCGTGGAAAGAGAGAGACAGAGAGAGGGAGAGAGAGAGAGAGAGAGGTGCCACCCACAGACGGCATAAACTCGCGGGAACTACGTTATTCAGTGAATTTCCATGTAAACCGGTTAGACACTCAGGAGAGAGTGTCACATAAGCTCCGCCGTTAAGGCTCTTCGAATTTCAAGTGTAAATCGTTGCAGAAACATTCGGCCTTCGGAGATATGGTTGTTGCCTATGTCGATTAGAATATCTCTTGTATCGAGGACTCGTCGACGCTAGTAAATATATCTTTCCAAATATTTTCGTATCGTCGATAAAATTGAACGTTTTCTTTTCTTTTTCTTTTTTTTTTTTTTTTATCATTCGTCTACATTTAAACGTCGTCAGGAGCGTCGAATTAAAAAGAGTGGAATTCGTAATTAAAAGATGGGAGAAAAAAGAAAAGGAAAATACGAGAGAGAAGATGAAGAAGAGGGAAGAGGAGTGTGGAAGTACAAAAAAAGGGAAGGAAAAGAAAAGAAAAGAAAAGAAAAGAAAAGGAAAGAAATAAAAGGTAAGAAAACGCGAGACGTTGGAAAATCGGCTGGGGGTATATGCTGGAAGCTGCAGTCTTGTTGCGAAGTGCATTGAGAGTGAGAGTGATGGAGAAAGAGGGATGAGTGGTGGGAGGGAAAGGAGGGAGGGAGAGAGAGAGAGAGAGAGAGAGAGAGAGATAGAGAGAGAGAGAGAGGTAGGGTGCGAATGTGAGAGTACGTACTGGTTGAGATGTGCATATGTGCGTGCACGGGATGTATGCAAGCAACCAACCGCCGCCAGCCAGCCAGCCAGCCAGCCAGCCAGCCAGCAAGCAAGCAAGCAAGCAAGCAGCCGGAGCTTTTTCAGCGTTGCGGATGCAGCCACCCCACTAGACAGAAGAGCGTCTAGTGTCAAGTGGCAACGAAGAGAGAGACTCCTCATCGTCTAGCCTAGACGAGAAAAAGAGAGAGAGAGAGAGAGATAGAGAGAGAGAGAGAGAGAGAGAGAGAGAGAGGTGGTTACTGATTGTCGAGCTTCATGGTAGGGTGACTTAGGTGAGAGAGAGAGAGAGAGAGAGAGAGAGAGATGGATAAAATGTTAGAGGAAAAGAGGGAAACAAGGATAGAACGGTGCCTTGTCGCATGCAGAATCGAGGCTCGATAATCGTGATAAAACTGCGCCATTACAGCATAGCCTGGTACGTCGTCGGCACTCAAATCTCTTCTCGGTCTTTTAATTTCTTTCCTCTATTTTTTCTTTTTTTGTTTTTGTTTTCGTTTCGTTTTATTTCCTTTTCGTTTCTCTCCTCTTCTTTTTTCCCTTCCTTTCTTTCCTTCCTTTTCGAAGAGAGTAGAGGGCTTTTTTTTTCTTTTTTCTTTTTTTTTTTTTTTCTTTTTTAAAACCACGAAAGAGCTCGACCGATCTCGTCGTCTACGCCGTCGTCGGTTCGCTCCGTGTCCTGGACAATTTGGCTAAGATTCTTTTTTCCTTCTTCCCTTTCCCTTCCCTTTCCCTTCCACCTTCCTTCCTTATAACGTTATTCTCTTTTTATACTTTCACGCTAACTCGTTTTACGATAATGTCGGTAGCGTAGGCGAAAAGCGATTTTTCGCGCTTTTAAAAGCTCGCTTTTAATAAAGGATAAGGCTGTCCGGTGAATCGACGATGTGGCAAGCTTCGATGAACAGGGATCGATCAGGTTGAACGAAAGCTTCTGGGAGATAATGCGAGGGTGTAAAAGAATCGTTCGGTAGGAGGGTGGAAGGTTTAAAAATAGATCGTCGACAATAATAATAGGCGTAGTGTTATGTCGTCGACCGTGGAGGGTAATTTTCTTTTTTAGAAAAAGAAAAATAAAGATTGAACGATATCGTTAATAAAAGAAAAAAAAAAAAAAAAAAGGAAAAAAGAAAAGAAAAAGGAAAGAAAGAAAGAGTTGTAACGTAACGCAGGCGAAAGATAGAGATCGGACAGATATCAAAAAAAAAAAAGAAAAAAAAAAAAGAAAAATGGAAAAAGAAGAACGAAAAAGAAACGAAATAAGTATGCGTCCATTAAAAAGTCAGCTTTTCGTAAGAACACACAAACACGTACACAAACGCATACAAGCGCGCGCGCGCACGGTTACGTTCGTGAGATTTCGAGCACTTACTCAATGATATTTTCTCGGCATGACTGACGTTTTGTAAATATCGAGAGGATCTCTAAGGGGAAAAGGAAGAAGATAGAATAGGTGAGAGAAAGTGGGATATACGAAGGAGAAGAACGTAAAAGCGTCTACCCATTAATAGTATGCATTTATTCGGAGCTCTGGAATTAGAGCAGGAATTGCGGCCTCCCGAAGTAGAAGTGGGTTGCCGACGCTTGAAAATCGCTGGGCAAGACGCTTTTGAATTATTCAATCTCCTATCGATGGAAAAGCATCCACCACAGTCGCTTTTCGCACATCCTACCCTGAACAATTCCTATCTAACCCCCGCTCCCACCCCCGCTCCCACCCCCGCTCCCACCCCTCAACTCTTCCGCCATCGTTCCTTTTCTCTATCTTCTTTGCCTTTTCTTTTTCTTCTTACCGTCAATCCATCCTCGTCTAGCGCTCTCCAGTGAAAACGACGAACCTAATACGAGTCTAGCCGGTCGGTGCTCTCTTTATGCTCGATCTATTCTTTCCTTCGTCTCGAGTCGAACCAACGGGCCGAGATTACTCTCGGAGATTATTTACGCCTCTCCGATTTCACCAAAATTGACGAATAATCGCGAATATCGGTTGGACACCCTATAGCCGATATCAATTCGTGGTTTAAAACAAATTCAGTTCGTTAAATAATTCGACGCGGAATCGTTATCGATAGAGGTCACGTAATCGATCTTATAAAAAAAAAAAAAAAAGAAATTATTGAGACTTTATGGCGTTAATGTTGGTAATAAACGGTACGATCGGAAAGAAGATAAATGAAAATTTCATTTAGCAGACTACTTTGTCTCATGATTTTCTAAAGTACCAAAGAGAGAGAGAGAGAGAGAGAGAGAGAGAGACTAGACTAGACTATAATTTGTTCGTGAACATACTCCGAAAAGCTTTCGAAATTTTAATAAATATCTGAGTAACCATCAAACGTCGGGGTATTTTCAAATTTTATGTATAACGTTTCGTTTATTAAATGAGATGGACACGTTCAACGAAACACAAATTTTTAGACTAACACAGGGAACGAGAGACGGATCGTTTTTACTGCTAGAAAAGGGGTAGAGAGAGAGAGAGAGAGAGAGAGAGAGAGAAGGAGAGTGTTGCATCCGTGCGGTCGGATGCTGGTCAGATTCAATTACCTCGTAGTTTAATAATTCCCCGCGAGTCGAGTCACGTAGAGAGCCGAGACAACGGTACGCCCACGAGCCGTCAAAGTTTCAAACTTGTTTTTGAACTGACCCGTGGCTCCTGGCGCATGAGAAGCTTTCGTAAGCACCGAGCTTACGAGAACGAGACGCTCCGCGACTACGTCCCTCGATACTCGTAAATGGACTCTCGTTTCTTTCATTATTAATGAGAATTAAGTATCTCCTAGGTCGTCATAAGTATTTTCTCCTTGTGTAGACATTATTATTATTATCATTATTATTATTATTATTATTATTACTGTTATTATTACAGTTAATATTATTATTATATTATCATTACTATTACTTTCTTATATAAAATACTCGATTATTTATTTACGAATTATCCTTCATAACGAGAAGTATGACTAATTAGTTTATACGATTATGCATCGTCGAACTTTCAAAGAGTAAGAAACTAGTTCACGAAGCTTCGTCTTCGTAAATTGGTTCAACTAACCGTATGCTAATTCCAGTCTATTTTCTAAATTTATAAAATGAACGAGAAAGAGAAAAGGAAGGAGAATAAGAAGAGAGAGAGAGAGAGAGAGAGAGAAGGATCTCACAAAGCTCGACTCTGGCTTCTTAGAACGTAAAGCCATCGCTTAAAGGACGACAATCCCGCGGGATCTGCGTATTAATCTTCCAGCCCCCGGTGCTTAATAATTAACGTAGCACGAACTTCCTTCTCCACTCGTGGCTTCTCCGTACCATCTTCACCCTCTCTCTCTCTCTCTCTCTCCATCTTGCGTTAATAAGCGGACACATTACCGTACATGGATAAGAAGTTATCGGATAACTTGATAAATTCGTCAGGGCATACGAGGACAGGGAGGAAAGGGTTTATCGCTTGAATAATCCTTCGATGGGCGGAAGACCGAGTGCGATCACGTGGATTAATGGATTATGGGGAGAGGTAGTAGATGTTACGAGTAATAGAGTTGCAAAATTAATAAACGTCTCTTGGTCTATTCGTTTGAAAATAAAGATATATATCATAAAGAAAGACAGAGAAAGAGAGAGAGAGAGAGAGAGAGAGAGAGAGAGAGAGAAAAAGAAAAAGAAAGAATCCTATTGTTCGACTTAATCAGATTTCAGATCAAATTAATATGTATGTCGACGATCGATTTTTCTTCGTAAATAAATTAGCCCTCTCTTTTCGCGGAATAAAGCTACGTCTTTATAAATATGTACGATTCGCGAGAAGAAGAGAACGAACAAAGAAAAAAAAAAAAAAATAATAAGAAAATAAAAGTAGGGCCTGGAACGGGATAACTCGAATCGGGGCTTTTCGTTTTCCCGGACGACGATCGTTTCGATCATTAAATGCCAATCCAAAGGACTCTTCGATCGGCCTTTCCCACGAATTTCATCGAATCGAGAGTGCCAACTCTCCTAGAGATACAATAAAATAAATTTGAAGGATCGTTATACGAATAATATTATAAGATGATCGGACTTAACTATTCGTTCGGGATTAAAATGAAAATGAAAATGAAAATGAAAACTGAAAGGTTTGACGTTATCAAAGTAATGTTTTCACCAGCATGGTAATGAAGTTGTCCGTTTTTACGGTTTCCTCTTCTCCTCCTCCTCCTCCTCAAATCTCCTCCTCCTTCATATCTTGGCAACGTAAGAATGAACGAAGGGCGGAGGGTATGGTCGATGGTATGCGTGATGCAGAGGGAATATCAACGAGTCCCATCTATGCGTGAAAAATGATGGCAATATATCAGGAGCCACGGTGTCATTAATCATCGCGCGTAGTCTTGGCCAGTGGTAAAAGTAACGGAGCATCGAGTCGCGAGCATCGTCCGAAGTGAAATCCTTCGGGCGTAACCGCCTCGGGAAAAACCACCACCAACCCCCCCACCCCCAACCCTAAGATATGACTTGGAAATGAAAGCTCGAAATCCTATGGGAGAATAATCACGAGGAAATTCATGTCTTATCGTTTACGATACGTTTAATCGACTGTTAAAGATAAAAGATGTATCGCGGTTTCGTTTATTGCGTAAAAATAAATTAGCGTGATTATATTGCGCGTCTCTTAACGTTTATACGTGTAAATCCGTAATGAAAATGAATAACTTGGACACAGACGAGAATATAATTGAAAAATATCTAGCAATTTTCTTAAAAGCAGACTCTTCTAATTTGTATTTTTCTAGTTCTTTTTAAAGATTAAACGGGGAAAAAGAGAGAAAGAAAGAGAGAGAGAGAGAGAGAGAGAGAGAGAGAGAGAGAGAGAGAGAGAGAGAGAGGAAGATTTTCGAGAATATGAGCGAAGCTTAAACGACGACAGAGAGAAGGAAGCGTCACTTAAAAATCGTGATCTGCAAATTCTGTATCCCTTACGTCCTTCTCCTTCTATCTGTCCGTCTATCTATCTATCTCTCTCTCTCTCTCTCTCTTTCGCGCCCCCGACTATGCGATATCTTCCTTCCAAGAGTGTCACCATTTGTCGAGATTACCGCTAATACTCCGTTCCTTCCCTCTTTTCCATTTTACCAGCGTGAAAATCTAAGAAGAAATTCGATGTTACGTACGGGAAGGTGCGACGCAATAAAACGGCATGCGAGCGCGTTATTATCCCGCTGATCATCGTCGTTGTATCAATCATTTTACAGATACTCGATGACTTTATGATAGATCATTTTCTCTCGGGTCGATCGGTAAAGGAGAAATCGAATTTCGTCGAAAAAAAAAAAAAAATTAGAAAAATTAATTAATTCACTTCATTCGATCGGGAAATAAATTATTTTAGGAAATAAGTCGAGAGAGAGAGAGAGAGAGAGAGAGAGAGAGAGAGAGAAAGAAAGAGATGTTAAGAGTCTCAGGATCGAGAGCACCTTCGACGTCCTCTTGACGAATACTCTTGATAACGATCTAGTGAGGTGAAAGGGGGTGGTAAATAAGGGGGTATCCGAACATGCTCGGTGTGCCAGAGTTTATCAGATGACGGTCATGTAAACCGATTCTCGAGATAAAAAGCTCGGCGTCTACCTGGCCGGCGTCGTCGTTTGCACTGTACTATATACATAAGATATCCATGCACGTATGTATACATGCACACACACACACACACACACACACACATGTATACGTATGAATGTATGTATAAATATACATATCACATCGACGCACGATGCAAATACAAGGTTATGTGACTTCTCTTACAAAGACGAATCGACGAATCCACGCAGCAGATGCATATACACATATATGGGCAAAGAACGATGCAGGTGGAAGAGACCACCACCACACCGCACCACACAACGCAACACAACACGTAAAAGTACGTCGTCTCTCGTAACACGAACCGAATGATGATGATTCATGCGGCACGCGAGCGATTTCACGTCGTGTTTCTCTCGTATTCTTTTGCCCCCCTACGTAACCGGTAGAGAGACCGACCGACCCTCCCTCCCTCCCTCCCTCCCACCCACCCTGCCACCCTGCGTGTCCGTGTACGAGTGGGTATATACGTTTGTGTATACGTAGGTAGAACGAGGGGTAAATGGGGAATAATATGCCGTCATTTGGTATACGTGCAACAGGGAACGAAGTTGGTGGCCCAATCGATACGTACAGTGGCTCGTGAAAGTATTCTATTATGTTTCTTAACTGGGTTCCATCGTAAAAATGAAAGATCGTAAGATTTTCTTACGTTAAAGTACCTTACAACTCCCATATTATCAGAACTTTTTATGAATACCCAAAGATTTCTCGTAAAAATTGCTAATCCTTTCTGGGTTCTATCAAATGACGAATTAATTCGAATGCGTATTAATATCAAGGATCCATCGTTATCGTCGACAAATTTTTCTACGGTCGAGTAATTAAATTTGAATCCGTCGATGTTATATCGCCCCTCCCCCCCTCCCCCCCCCTCTTATCCTCGTTATATCCCGATCGAATTAACGAAGAAATATACTTTCGGGTACAACTGTACAAAGTGGCGTGCCTGGTTGCCCTGCCTTCTCTACGAAGAAAAGCGTCGTTCCGTCTTCGTCGCACCACCGTACCTCGTCTCTTTTCCCTGCCACGAAAACGGTTAAAGCCTACGATTCGCGCGTCGGCATAACGGTTATTATTTTATTTATATCTGTATCAACGCTGTCACGCCATATCGCTTCGGGAAAACATGCCAGAGTGATCGTAATGGTTCCGTTTTATTCGTGACTCGACGGTTTTAACACGGAATTCGTTCTACGCCTCTCCTCGATCGAAATGCAAAAGTTTTTCTCCATGGTACATTCCCAATTGTCCTATGTGTGTCCTTTACGTGCGTTACCAACCACCGAGAAACGTTAAATTACTTCCTTCGTCGAAACGATTGTATCTAAATAGGAAAAAAAAAAAAAAAAACAAAAACAAAAGAAAAAAATTTGACAAGCTCCGATATTCCTAGCAAGGAAACTTTGAAACTTTTCCATTTTAAACGATCTCCCGAAATCTCACGTTAGATCGCGAGCGCGCGCGCGCGCAGATGGGTTATCTCCTATTGGCTAACGGCGAATAAAGAGATAAAAGATGTGGAATCATTTTAGTAGGACGTGACGAGCTCGTAAAATGAAACACAGGTTGGAAATTGGCCGAACGATGGGTGAAATTAACCCCCACGGGCAAATTAATTAGGCGATATCGGCACGGCCATGGAAATAATTTGATTACGAAAAGCATACCGGTATACCGATCGTGCTTGCAATTCCGAGGGGGAAGCCCGACCAAAAAATCTCACTGTCATGGATCCGATCTGTTTCTGATAAATCAGTTTAAGGATAAGCATGTTTAATTTACAATTACTATTATTATTATTATTATTATTATTATTATTATTATTATTAATTTGCTATATATTTATACGTATCTATATACGAACAATATGTTATTATAATTTCTACAAGATCGATCGATTTCGATACCTCGAGCCATTTCCAAGAATAACGTTGAACGAGCACGTGCGAAAGAGCTCGCTTAAGGTATTATAAAACGGAGAGAACATTAGCATAACCAAAACTGCACTTCGATTCGCAATAAAGGCTTATCGCGAGTACGGCAGAACCAAGGAAACGTGCTCTTTATATCGGCCATTTATTTTTCTTACTAGCTTCGAACGTGTGCTTATGGAAATTGAGCTAGTTAAGTAGCAATAAATAGCACCATTAGCCTGTTATTTCAGAAGCGGCGTGAACACAAGAGGAGAGAAAAAGAGATAGATAGATAGATAGATAGATAGATAGAGAGAGAGAGAGAGAGAGAGAGAGAGAGAAATGTATATATTGAAGATGTAGAGGGAAACAGTAAATCTCATTCACGATTTCCTTCGAGACGGCCGCAACGTACCTTACCAGCTTCATTAGAAATAGATGATGCACTTCGCGCGATTAGAGAAAGGAAAGGGGAAGATGGATAGAGTTGGCCGTAAGAGGAAAGCACAATATCAATTTTGCTCGAAGGAAAATCCTCCGTTCCGTTAGCTCAACATCGGAAACGTGTTATCGGACGAGGTGGCAAAACTCCGGGCTCTCTTAATTTTTAACGAACTTCATAAGGCGAATTCGATCGAGGCAAACTGTCTTGCCTGATTTCCCATCGACCGACATCGTCCCCTTAACGTTTGTTCCCTAATATTATTATATTTAATTAATACCAACGTTAATTATTACGCCACGTTGATCGATTTCTCAAACGAGATAATTTCGTTTACGCGAGATCAAATTAGAAGAGCTTCCGCCATTCTTGCTGTCGTGGCATCAATTTATACGATATAAATATATATATATATATATATACGCGCGCTTGTGTGTGTGTGTAGGTTTGTGTTTGTGTGTATATTATATCTAAATACATAGAGACATGGACGTAGAGGTATTACACATAGCCGTAACTAGCCTGTACCGTGGTAATTAATTACAAGAGCTTCTAACGCGACCACAAGCCAATTAACTCGCTCGAGGATGACCAAGACGGCGCAGGACGATGCGAACGTTTCGAAAAATCTCCGAAACCTCGAAAAAGGTACGTGACTCCGAGTGAAAAGTTTCTCTATCCCATTAAATTAGATTTAGAAGCTATCCCTTTTTTAGAAGCTTCTCATAGCGGAGTGAGCGATACGAGTTATCTTTATCTTTTTACATATACTCATCGCTTATGTATGCATAGACGTTAAAATGTAAATCCACTTCTTCCGTCCTCGTTCCAGAATTACATAGGTATACCTGAGAATTATTATTATTATTATTATTATTATTATTATTATTATTATTATTATTATTATTATTATTATTATTATCATTAAACGTGGAAATGGTATAAAACGTTGAATCGCGCAAAGATAGATCATTCTATTCTCTACGAGAGAGAGAGAGAGAGAGATAGCGAGTAATATAGTTCGCCAAGTAATTAGAATGCCCTTCGATACCGCGAAACGTGCTTAGCCAACCGGAGAAGTTCACTGCTAAAATAACGAGACTAAAAAATGACGAAAGAAACGAAAAGAAAAAACGAAGGAATTATAAAAGTTAAAAGTGTTACAATTGGTAGCCGTACAAGGTAAGCTGTTTGAAACAATTTCGAGAACGAGTCGCATATATTACGAACTCAATATACGATACCAACGTATCTAAGAGAGTAAAATAAAATAAAATAAAATAAAATAAAATAAAATAAAATGCAATTAATAAATAAAAAAGAAAAAATATAATGAAATCATAATATAAAAGGATTGAGCATGGAGATTAAATAATAATTAGTTGGCCCATCAGTCATCTCATTTGCGAAACTTTATTGGAATTGGATCTGTAATCTGCGGCATATTTCTCCAGTTGCGAAAGCTCGTTGTCTCTCGTCCATCTCCCATTCCTCTCTCTCTCTCTCTCTCTCTCTCTCTCTCGCAGTCCCACCGAGTACCTTCAGTCCCAGTGCTTCTAGAAGGAAGGATCCTAATCTGACGGCCGTACCTAACTCCGATACCGAGCAGGTTTCTAAGGAGCAGTTACTATCTAAGTACCGTAGGGTATATCTAACTCGCTCAATTTCGACTTAACGTCACGTTACCTATCGCATTAGTCTGCCTCTTACGGTAGGATAAAGCGACTACGATTGTTTCGACGAATCCCTTTTCCTACCGTGACATTTGCCAAGCAAAGCAGCAGCAGCAGCAGCAGCAGCAGCAGCCATCGCGGCTTCCCCTTCCTGCTGACGAGAAGCCCTTCGTTCGCAACAAAAACGTACCTCAGGCTATTACGCGTTACGATCAATTATCATACGTCTATCCGTTCGTACGTAATAATATATGTTTTGTCTAATACGAGCAAATGATTAAATTATACAATTATTGATATTATACGTACTTACGTTCTTCATTTATTTCTCTTTCTATCTCTATTTCTCTCTTTCTCTTTCGATTCGGTGACTCGCGCCTACCTGTTTACACTACGGCGTTAGAAATGGTACTGAGAGTTCGTACGAAAGACCTCGTATATTATAAACAATATATACGTATCGTCGTTGTTGTCGTATCATACGTCTATCTGTTCGTACGTAGTAATAAATGTTTTATCTAATACGAGCAAATGATTAAATTATACAATTATTGATATTATACGTACTTACGTTCTTCGTCTATTTCTCTTTCTATCTCTCTTTCTCTTTCGATTCGGTGACTCACGCCTATCTGTTTACACTACGGCGTTAGAAATGGTACTGAGAGTCCGTACGAAAGACCTCGTATAATATAAACAATATATACGTATCGTCGTTGTCGTCGTTGCCGTAACGATTGTTATGATTTACGTAAATCATCGATGTACTCCTGTACGTCGACGAAAATTCGATCAAAATTATTCCCACGCAAAAATAAGAGTAAATAACGAAAAAATCGTACAAGAGAGATTGAGACGTGTCGCGTCAAAATTTTTTATTATACGTAACGCGTTCCTCCGAATATTAAACACGACGTAGAATAAAAGAAACCGAGAGTTCTCGAACGGTACGTTTCGTTGGGATTAACGTTTAAATTCCAAACGGCAATTACCGCATACCATACCGGATAATCCCTATTCTCGGGAGAGCAAATGAGATAGAAGCAAAGGGAGAGGATGCTGACCCTCTTCTCGATTCTACATTGGCTCGTGCTACTTAGTTTATAAAGAAAAGGACCCTCTCTTTCCCTTTTCTTTTTTTTTTAGGGGCGGGTAGATAGGTGTGTGTCACGTGCAAGCGACACACGTGGCCAACCGAGAACAGAGAAACGAAGTCTTTCTTTAGAAAAAAAAAAAAAAAAAAAAAAAAAAGAGAAAAAAAATGGCTTCTGCTTGAAGCAAGAATGGAATAGAATGGAGAAGGAAGAGAAAAGAAAAATAAGAATAAAGAGTAGTACGGGAGAAACTGAAGGGGTTTGGAAAGAGAACGGTGACAGGAAAATGCATTGTACGTGTGAGAGAGAGAGAGAGAGAGAGAGAGAGAGAGAGAGAAACATAGAGATAGAGATAGCTATTGAAAAAGGAAACCAAAGAAAGTACAGAATGCTTCATCCCTTTGTGAGGACCGCATCGTTGGTTGAAAAAAGGGTGCCGGAAGACGCAAAATATATTCCGTTGGGAAGTTGCCTGTTAAACTTCATTTCAACGTGGGCAAAGGATCCGTCAAAGGAAGCAAGAGAGAAAGAGAGAGAGAGAGAGAGAGAGAGAGAGAGAGACGGAGAGGGGAAAGGAAAAAGGGAAGATGCGGCACGATCCCATCGAAAAGACGAGTGATTGGGAATACGTTTTGGAAACTTAAATTTTTAATAAGTCGCTTGGAAAATTTTCAAAAACGTTTAACTCTCGCCCGGAAGAATCGACGTGTAAAATCGTTAATACGAAATTATTCCTAGGAAACGACACGTACGATACGAATAGAATATTCACGGGTGAATATTAAAATCCGGTACGCGTTCGTAAGAAACTGTCGGACAGGAGAGAGGACGAGTAAAGAGTAAAAAAAAAAAAAAAAATAAATAAATAAATAAAAAGAAATAAATATAAGAAGGGTTCTATGGTCGAATACACGTTCGAGGTAGATACGAGAAAGGGAAGGATGAGATTGGTTTGAAGGAGAGGACGACGAGGAAGCAGACTTTGTGCGCTTGCTTTCTTGCTGGTAAGAAAGTCCAAGATCGACAGACTACTAGGACGTTTTCCATAAAATCTTCTTGCGGCCTCTCTCTCTCTCTCTCTCTCTCTCTCTCTCTCTCTCTCTCTATCTATCTATCTATCTTTATATATATATATATATATATATATATATATATATATATATGTATATAAAATA
>OU426998.1:997500-1057500 GCA_911387935.1 Dolichovespula saxonica | reverse complement strand
ACCTTTGTAAGGTACTTTTCTTCCGGAACGCTGGCCCGACAATCGTATTCCCCATTCCGCCGTTACATTCGCTTCGGTCGTTCCGCTCCTTCAATCTGGTCGCGTTATATAGAGACTCTCTCTCTCTCTCTCTCTCTCTCTCTCTCTCTCTCTCCTTCTCTCTTTTTCTTGCTTCTAACTCTACGTCAGGTCAGATTGGAAAGTGTGTTCCGTCGAGAATTCACGAGAAAAGTGGGAGTATACGCCGACACCCTCTTTCCCTCCCACCCTCTTTCTCTATCTTTTTCCTCTCTCTCGCTCTTTCTCGATTTCTACGACTCCCCCTAAAGAGAGAGAGAGAGAGAGAGAGAGAGAGAGAGAAAGAGTCGGCCAACTCTCGAGATCGTACGTGGGGTACCTGTTGAAAGAAATCTTGGCTAGCTCGGACCCGATCCAATATACGAAACTTTTTCATTCCATCCCGTGGATATCACCCAAGTTAGACGTCCACAATAAAACTATCCAGAATTTAGTTTTCAAAACTTATCGCTTATACGCGTTTACTAGTATAACCGATTTCAGCCCTTTTTACCGGACGATTCTTAACGATATATACGATTTATATATGTATCTATATATGTATGTATGTATGTATATATGTATGTATGTATGCATGTATATATTATATACACATACGCACGTACACACAAAAACATGGTACTCTATGTGCGCGCGCGTCTCGTCCACGTGAATATCAGGAATATAACGGGCGTATCTCCTACTCGAATTTTTCAACTCTAACATTATGAGAATGGTAGACGATCGAGAATGTATAATCCTCTTTAAAAATCGATGGATTAAAGTGTAGAATAGTATGAGGCTGTTCACGTTCGTGAAAATCAAGGAGGGAATCGTTGCGAGCAGTAGTAAAAGTCTGCCTCAAGTCGGACACGGGATCGAGCCGATTCGCTTAATCCCGGGACGGAACTTTCTGTCTAGAGGAGATAAAGAAAAGAAAATAACAACGACAACAACAACAAAAAGAATGAAAAAAAGGCAGACGGTGACTTGTGACGAGTAAATTCCGATATCATTTTCACGACTCTACGAGACTCGAACGAATGGGCGACCTTCAGCATGTTTGCAAAAGATCACTGACCGGAGATTAGCTTTAACGTTGGTCGGTACGTACATACACACACACACACACAGACAGACAGACAGACAGACAGACAGACACAGGCACACACACACACACACACACACACACACACACACACACATATATATATATATATATATATATATATAGCGAGACGAGAATGTAGAAGGAAAGAAGAAGGGTGGTTTGCCGTAAGGTGGTCAGAAGGGGTACGAGAAGGGCAAGGGGATGAATAGGAGGAGCATAGTTATTAATTAATCCCAGTCCTTCTCTAGAAGTCAGTCGACCCCCGTTCAAACCTTCACCCCCCACCAACATCACCAACCTTGCCTTCTTGGTTGCTAAGCCAGCCCGCAAAATAAAGCACCGAGCATAAAGAGCTTTACTTCCTGCGGGCATGAAACAATTATCGCCATCCGGCGCTCTTACAAAGAAATAGAAGAAGGACCGCGGTAAGAGGGGAGAAGAGAGTCGCCGTGATTATGCCCGGAGAAAGCCGAGCGTGCAACGATCAAAGGCGAGTATCGATGTGGTCGTTACTAATCAAAAGCTTTTACGTAATAGTCTCTGGTGAACGGGGTCGTCGTTGGTACTCGTAACGCGCTGGGGGTGGTATTCGTCTCTTCTCCGATCGGGAAAATCACTACTCGACTTAACGCCGCTTATAACTACTTTAGTTTTTATACTTTTCGCTCGTCAATTGTCCAACGAATTTAATTTAAATCGATATCTCCGTTCGATTCGTGCGTTTAACTTTTGCGATAATGAAAGTAATATAATAATAAAATTGTTTGTGTGCGATCCGATTGTACATGCCTGGACAATTCGCGATTAAAATCTTAACGAGTATTAGAGAGAGAGAGAGAGAGAGAGAGAGAGAGAGCTTTTTGTAAAATCGAGTAGTTATGTTTTTCTTGGCTGGAAGGGTTGTATAGGGTTGGTGGATATTGATACGATGACGTAAGAGCGGAGCCACCGGATGTAGACTGCTGCCATCTGCGGGCAAATCCCTGTATTTTTACGTGCAACACCCCCTAATCGATATATCCTACTTGTCGACAGATGGCGCTCCCGGATAGAAACCCTTCCGTGGTCAGTGTCGTGAACCGAGGGTAAGTTTTACCGACTACGATCGACTTTACCGACATCCTAAAAACCCAAAACCAACGCTCCGTTCGACTTTCAATCGTTAGTAAATTTCACACGTCCCCATAACTGACAAATCATATCTCGTTAATCCTTAATAATACCGAAATGTATTTTAATTAATGACGAAAAAATTTGTTGCTATTTTTCAATTACGAACATCGAGAAGAATCAATCTTCGTTTCAGGATTATAACCAATAAATAATCTTTCTTTCTAACATTAATCACAAAAAGCTTTCAAGATGTATTATTTCTAACGTATAACGAAACGTGGATTTAGTGACAGTGCGAGTGTAATTACTCTTCGTAGAGTTAAGCGTAGCTACTGCATTTCGGTGTGTACGGGCGTGCATGTGTGTCCAAATGTGTAAGTGTGCACTATGGTTAAATCAGAGCATAAATCCGAGAGAAAAGGGTCTTTCAAGGGATGCGGTAGCATCCACTAACGTAACCATTCGTCGAGTAGCGACCGCGTTTCTACTTGGAAGTAGTGTGGTGGAGGAACAACGTTAATCAGGCCGGGTAAACACCTGCCGCTGATTGTGCTACACGTATGGAGAAACACATGGAGGACTCATAAAGCGTCAGAAATCCACGAGGGTGGAAGGCATCGATCGCACGAAAGCCGACCTTAACGAACGAGAAAGAGGCCGTGCGAAACCACAACGCGAGGGAGTCCATTTCAGATTATTCCTATCTTTTTTCACAGCCTCGTTATCTCTCTCTTTCTCTCTGTTCGTCTCTCTCTCTCTCTCTCTCTCTCTCTCTCTCTCTCTCATTTCCACCACGCATCCCTGTCACCCATCCATCCACTGTTCCAACCATCCATCTGTTCGTCGAACCATTTCTATTTACACGGATATAGGAGTCAACGAAAAGCATACGTTTTCGTATATTTCTCTTTGTTTTTTGTTTATACTTTTTTTTTTATTTTTCTATTTTTCTCTCTCTCTCTCTCTCCCTCTCTTTTTCTTTGTATATAAACCAGTAACACGTGGCAACGATTATATCGTTCCTTTTATTTTCGACAAACAAAGTTGAAAATATTTTGCAGTGCAATCTAAAATTGAAAACTATGCTTTCAGGATCTAAATGCATATATGCCTTGTATGTACGCATCGTGTATGTTTTGTACAAAACAGTGTATAAATATTTTGATTCTGTATATTTCTTTCTTTTTTTTTTTTTCTTTCTTTCTTTTTCAAGCAATTTTGATATGGATTTCGTGGTAAAGGATAAAGAGTCGACCGTGGATGGGTGAATGGGTGGGTGGGTAGGGTTATTGTTTTCTCGTTTCATTTTAAATATTCGCAATATTTCGCTGTCCGATCGTTGTGACCGAACGGCATCTGGCAGACGAAAAGACTCGACTAGAAGTAAAGAGGATCGAGAGTTCGAGCAGGTAGAGAGATACGCTAGCGCGTTCTGCTAGTACGTTCTGCTTCGGTTGTTTTTCAGTTTCACATTTCCATATTGTCTGCAGGAACCTCTATGGAAATCCGACGCGACAGGCACGCCTTCCGCGTGCCAATATTGAGTTCGAACGAATACTGATGGGCGCATGCATTATCCTTCGAGCATAGACGAACGAACGAACGAACGAACGAACGAACGAACGAACGAACGAACGAACGTCAAATAACAAGAAAGAAAGAAAGAAAGAAAGAAAGAAAGAAAGAATACGAGAACTATGATGATAAGGGAAGAGGAGAGCCATCGAGTGGGTGGTTTGGTCTTGGGGAAAAGGGAACCCAACATGGATATGATTTGTGCGTGATGAAGGGATAAGGGGGGGGTGTGGGGCCGGGGAATGTCATCGGATTTACGTAAACTAACGGTTCGTTAATCGTGAACCTGGCTACTGTCATCAAGGCAGGATCAACAATGACCGGATTTCAATTACGTTCGTGTACCATTGCCACGTAGGACAAACGGTAGAAGCTTTAATGAGAGTTCATGCTGCAGTTACAAAACGGCCGGCTCGTTGCGGACCGGAGGAAACTACTTCGTCCCGTAACCCTCCCCACCCCCTCTTCTACTGCCGTACAACCTGCCACGTTAAACGACGCGACTGCCCTACATATACAAAGCTCGGTTGCAACTGTATATGCAGAACGTAGTCGACCACTAATTAAAATCATAATTAAGCCCTCGACGAAACGGGCCAACGCTCTCGAGAACCCATCCCGGATCCTACCGCGTCCAAGCAACAGCACCGATTTTTCTTTCTCTCTCTCTCTCTCTCTCTCTCTCTCGTTTTTTTTTTTTTTTACTCTTTCCGCATGCCCCTGGATTAATATTTTACGAATTCCCTGTGTCGTCCCCATCGCACTCTCTCCCTCCCTCTCTACTCGCACGACTATTATCGATTTTACGACATTTTTGGAAAATTTCGAATGACTCTCTCTCTCTCTCTCTCTCTCTCTCTCTCGAGTGTTATAAGTCGGAGTCGTACCTCGATCGTACCTATAAAGGTAAAAAGAAGAAGAAGAAAAAAAGAAAAAAGGAAGAAGAAAAATCAACAAAAAAGTAGGCAACGCGTTGACATAAGCCGCCGTATGGCAGGCAGTTCATCGTTAAGTTGTGGTAAAGTTAAGTGTTGTACGGAGTCATTCTATGGATATAACCTACGGACGAAAAACAATTTGCGCCAAGTAGTTATAGTCGAGCATTAATGATACCTACGGGTCGTATACGTAAACGCGTTAGCGTTACGAGAGGCGGCGAATTAATGATTCATTTCAAAGGTAGCAACCGTTCTCGTGATGTGTGGTGCATGGGTCAAGCTTTAACGATTTTCCCCACGGACGAACGATGGATAAATTTTTCAACTTATTATAAGTACGAGCGGACGATAACGTTATAGGTGATAATCCGAGGTTAGAGTTGTAGAAACGATATGCCTCTGTATAAATGGAATGACTGTGTACTAACGAGAACGACGAAATAACACGTGTATATATATATATATATATATATATATATATATATATATATATATATTATGGATTCGGTAGAGGGAGTGAAATTCGTTAACCGTACTCGTCGAATGAATTGTATAAAAGGTTCCAAAGGGTATAATTTCGAAGGTTGAAAATCTTCGTGGTTTCGACGTATGATGTACGCCGCTTTGAATTATTAGCCCCGGTGCGAACAAGTCGAGTGGATATAGTCGGTAACGAGTTTTCCGTAATGGCGGTACATCGGACCGAACGAAGCTGTGCCGGTTAATGTAACGTACATTGTACGCAAAAGCACTAACAGACTCTACGGTACCCTCTCGGCCATATTGCTCGTCCCGAAGGGATGCCTGTGGTCCATGGAATTAAAGCGATTCGTTAGTACCAGGAAACAACGCGTTCCTGCTATTACAGAGCGAGAGCGAGAGAGATAGAGAAAGAGATAAAGAAAGAGAGAGAGAGAGAGAGAGAGAGAGAGAGAACATTCGTTCTAAATGGCACCGTGAAAGAGTTACCGGAAGTTATAAAGTCGAACATTTCGCGTCAAAAAAAGGGGATCTTCAGTGAGAGAACCTCGTCGCGTGTCCTCGAGAAAAAAAGAAAGGCTCGACTTTGCGTGACCGAGGTAGAAAAAAAAAATGTTAAGCGACAGAGAAAAGAAAAAGAGAAGAAAGGGTAACAAAAAAAAGATGAAGAAGAAGAAGAAATAAGAGCCGAGGTCCACGCATCACTATATTCTCCCCTTCCTCGTCCTCTCCTTTTCCCCTTCCCCCTCTCTTCTCCTTCCTCTTCGTCTTCTTCTTTTCTCTCTTTTTTTCTTTTTTCTTTTTCTTCTTCTTTTACCCCCGTCCTCTTCTGTCACCGAGTGTTTTCGTTCTTCAGGTCGACAACGCGTGCGAAATCTCCTGCCCTTTCTAACTGCAATGGAATTTACTTGAGAGAGCTACGATAGTAGGGAACGGAGTTAACTCTGCGAGGGTCTCGAGTGCTCGAAAAAGAGAGAGAGAGAGAGAGAGAGAGAGAGAGAGAGAGAGAGAGAGAGAGAGTTAAAGAAAAGAGAAAGTGCATTCGGGACCTTAGACGTAACCCCGCTCGTTTCCTACATGCACACGAATACATAAATGAACGAAAGGAAGAACGAAGGAGAAGAGCGAATGTAAATGGATACGTGTTTCTACGCTGTTCTTAATTAACTTCTTTGCAATTATCATGATGGCGTTCCGCTGGAAACGTTCGAGCATCGCTACTTCCTCTTTCTCTCTTTCTCTCTCTCTCTCTTTCGCTTTCGCTCGTTTTCTTTATGCATAGTTTCGACCTTAGGTACCACCATTGAATATATCAAGCCAGGCGTTATACCAGTCGCATACCTTGCCTCATTAGTTGGCCCTTTTTTTCGGAGGACGCACACGCTTACGTAGAAAGCGTGGCCAGAGTTGCGGAAATAGCATTAATTAAATGCGTCGCGTCTGCCTGCGTAACGAAAGAGAAGCGGCACTTGCTGCTTGGATGAAAGGATTCGGCATGTTCGAAAAAAAAAATAAAAGGAAAACGAAAGAGAGAAAGAGAGAGAGAGAGAGAGAGAGAGAGAGAGAGAGAGAGAGAGAGAGTATGCGCGAGAAATGGAAGGGTTGGTTACATGCCCTTTTCTATGTCCCGCGTTAATTGTAAAATTGTTAAGACGTAGGATCAAAGTAACGTGCGCACCATCCGAATGAAATTAATTCTCGATTTGACAAAATGTGAATTGTAACGGGTTTGTCATTTAAATTTGTTTTTCTTTTATTTTATTTCTTTTTTTTTTTTTAATATAAGCGAATAAAAAACAAACAAAAAATATATTAGAGCGATTTCATCATATCAATTGAGGCATAATCGTTAAGTAAACATACATACGTATATATATATATATATCGTTTTGGAATGCAATAAATTTATTCGAAAAACAAATCCTTGTAATCTAATTATACCACAAATAGATTTTATCGATTCAGTATCGCTACCTGTTCGACGTTCATGAGACCACGATAATATCCAACCCTATTGATAAATTAATATCCATCATTGATAATGAAGTTACGCCGAGGGATAATATTAGAGTATCTATAAATTGTAAATCAGCGTATATTACGGGGATCGTATTTGCATATATTCCAATCGTGGATGTGGCTTATTTTTCAAATATTAACACGATAGTCTGTTCGTAGAATTTCAATGTAAATTATCTACATTAGAGATAGATAGAGAGAGAGAGAGAGAGAGAGAGAGAGAGAGAGAGAGATACGATATGTTCACGAGCATAAGTTTTGCAACAATAAGCCTCAAGCAAGCCCCAAGTGGGCTTCATCGGTCCTATCGGCTTATTGTCCTAAGATTGTACTTGCGTGTACATATCTAAGATGATATATGGTACATATGTACAATAAGGGACGACGTTAAGCCATGCACGTGAACAGATGCGCCTAGTTTCTATGTGTTTCTATCCGTTCACTTCGTGGGAAGGCTTAGATAAACTTGAAAATAAAATATTCAAGATTTTACTTCCAAACGAGTCAACCTGTATATTAGGAACCAACGTATTAGAGTTAATAAATCACTTGCATACACACAAGCATATATATATATATATATATATATATATATATATATATACACATACACACACATATATACATATAGACGAGTATATCGCATACGTGCGCAGAGTAAGATATTCTCGACGAAGGGAATCGCTAACGACAGACATTGGATGTTGAGTTTCCGGAAGGAACAACGACAAGATTAGCATTTCATGTTTGCTTTAAATTATCATTAAGGTAATCGCTGATATATCAACGAAATTCGAAATCCAAATACTCTCAACGATCGGATTCTGGACTAGAAATATATTTGATTACATCAAATAGATGTAAGTTAAATAAGTTCGTTCTGCGTATCCTAAGTTACTTCAAATAGAATTCAATTAACATAAGATACATACATACACACACACACACACACACATATACACCTGTATATATCGTATTTCATAGAAATGAAGTAAAGGATGAAATCGTGGAATAATTTGATCAATTGTCGGTAATAAATTTAATCATGTACATACCTATAGGTCCTCCTTCGTTTACCGATCAAACCAACCGCGTTCCATCGATTATCCTACGTGGTATCTGGTTTGAATCGAGGAAAGGGACGTGCATCAAATCGAGTGTGCAACCTCCGTAGTTTAACTTGACAGATAGTGCCTCAGAGCAGTTCTATCATTCGCGAAATGACACCGACCTGAATTCCCGATATCCGTGTATTAATCGATCAAAATTACAATTATCGAAAAGACGTGACGAAAGTAATGTTAAAAAAAAAACCAAAAAAAAAACAAAAAAAAAAAAAGAAGAAGAACAGGAATAACATTACAGAGCACAGAATTAGAGAACAAAAATGAAAAGAAAAGAACTAGGAGGAGACAGAGAAAGAGAGAGAGAGAGAGAGAGAGAGAGAGAGAGAGAAGGTAATTTACGATGCAGTTTTTCTCTCCTCCTCGCTCCTCTTCTTTCTTTTTTTCTACCCTCCCCCCTTCCACTTCCCTCGAACAGAGACCTAACATAGGGCGTGATAATAATTCAAGGCGAGAGTAAAGTTTCTCGCGCGCAAAATTCGATATTCGAGTCACGATTCCGCGGAAAGTTTCGAAAACTTTTGAAGTATTATCGTGGGACGGTGGTGGGAGTGAGGGGGTGTACGAGACGGTGAGAGAAGGAGGCCTGAGAAAGGGGTGTGTCAAGGGTGGGTTGGGTGGGTAAGGTAGACGGTGCGGCGTGGTGTCTTTTCCCAAGATCCAAGCTTCCGAGACGACGTGCTACGTTGAAATAATAATTCGGCCGGCGTCTTCGAATAATGAGTTCTCATTAACATCCGAAGGACACGAGAGATAAGACGTGAGAAAGAAGACGATGGAACGTAATTAGGCAAAAGTTAAAGAAATAAGAAATCGATCGAACGTTCTCAAAAAGATATATATATATATATATATATATATATATATATATATATACATATATATATATGATAACGTATTATAATATCGTCATCTTCAAGATACACCATTGTTTTACATAATAAATTTTACGAAAGAAAAAGAAAAAAAGACAAATGAAAGAATAAAATTCTACGTCAAAGTTAGTAACCGGTTGTGGAAGTGCGAAAATAAGTGATATACAATGGGCAACAATGAAATTAATCTTACGGTTAAGTCAGGCGTATGAAATCAATTACGTCGTCCATTCGACGAGAACAAGCAGTTATCGGTTTACGCCGATGCATTAACTAAATGAAAATTCATGGTCCGGCCATGCGTGGGAAAATTTAATTCTTCCCGTTCTTTATCTCGTCCAACTGTAATAACACGAACGACGAACGTTCGTGAACCGGGAACCCTCGATATCGGTGGATATATATCGATGATGATAGAGCCCTGGAATAATCGGAAAATCGTTAAATTATTTAATAGCTATTTAACGTCACCGATTTAAAGCACGAATGTACTCTCTATAGATTTCGTGTAAGTAAAAAAAAAAAAAAAAAAAAAAAAAAAGAAGAATTAAATCATGGGACATGGGGTTTACGTATCAAACGATAATGTCGATTTTATAATTTACTGGCATAAGGACGACGATAAACAACGATTGAACGTAGCAAAAAAAAAAAAAAAGGGAAAAAATTTGACGCGAAATTTGGCTCATTGTTGAGATCCTCTCAACGCGAGAAATGGTTCGAAAAAATGTTTCGAACTGGTTCATGTGTTACATTATAAGCACTTAAAACGCACACATGGATACATTTCAAATGTATTACACTCCTGGGTAATATATCCGTAATTAAATATCTGAACATGTAGGATAATCTAAAGCAAAACTATGTAAACATACGAGTCGATATCCACCCGGTATATATATAAATATTTATACATATATTTCTTTGACCTCGATTCGGTAATTCGAGATGTTACCAGGACGTATATCGGATTTTCGATAGGAATATACGAAATATAAAATAATAATAAAGGGAAGAGGAAAGAAGAAAAAATTTTTTGATTTTATTTTCGCAAGTACGTTGATCGAGCACACGACGGAACAGAGTCTTTTAGATAAGCGGCGTCTATTCGCAAGAGGCATTCGCTTTTAGAATGCAAGGAGAGCGTCGAGGTGTGAAAGTCGGGTGCTTTAAAACGAACGAACGAACGAACGAAGGAACGAACGAACGAGCGAGCGTGCAAGCAAGCAAGCAAACAAGCAAAAGAGTGCTCGCACGAATACACTTTGGTCTGTACGTTACGCAACTCTCATGTTGGCCTAAGGCAAATCGCCTGTCTGCAAACGTACATCGTCGTCGTATGGTAGAGCCTTTTTACCTTCGTTCTTCGCTCTTCGCGTGCAAGTAACTGGAACGAAGAATTTTCCTACTTCCTCGAGAAAAGAAGTACTTTTTCTCGGTAAACGTCAAAGACATCGAATCGTACCCTGAATGATATTTTCTCATTGTACTTTTAAAACGATTTACGAGAACGCAAAACGAATATCTAAATGTAATAAAAAGCGAAAAGAAAAAAAAAAAAAAGAAGAAAGGAAAAGTTTCTGATCGATTTCTTGCAATTTTTCCTCTCCATTCTTTCTCTGTTTTTCTTTTTCTTTTTTTTTTTTCTTTTTTTATGTATACCTATACGCATTATTCACGAAATACATTCGTATAAAATATATTGTCAAGAAAATTATTCGTACGTTAGTTGCACGCACGGATACGCGCGAGAAAAAGAGAGACAGAGAGAGAGAGAGAGAGAGAGAGAGAGAGAGAGAGAGAGAGAGAGAGACATATTTTAAATACGATTTCTGGATGATGCTGATAAACGAGTACCGATATTAATATTGTAAATGCAGGTATGGTTGGCCACACTCTGATGCACCAAAACACGTCATTGAATTTTCCAATTTCCATCTACAATGCACCGATGCGCTTGTACGCATCCCGTTTCATGCTTCATATCCGGCAGATATAAAATCCCTCAAATCCGCCACGGCTAATATTAGCAGGGTTTGCCATCGATCCCGTTCCGGAAAAATATTCGTCTGTTAAAAATTACGATATTTGTTACGAATTATGTTTTACCTTGTTAATAACGTTCGTCAATTGAAGAAAAGAATTCAACGAAATAATGTACGATTTATCGGAAAAGTTATTAACGTATTTGTGATGTCGGTTTCACCATCGATGCGAATATACGGAAGGAAAGACACGTACTAAACGTTTCGATAACTCCGATAAAATAAATAAATAAATAGAAGCATCGTATAGTACACACGTTATTTACGTTCGTACTCGATGTTTACGTATTTCATTGATTTCTTATAGGCTTTCACTTTTGTTATCGAAAGTGTTTATATTTTTATGAAGAGACGTTGAAAAAGCTTTAGTTATAAAACATGTAAATATTACCGAAGAGTTGAAATTGTTTTTCGTTGCGATCTTACTTTTCGTTCTACTTTTTAATCGTGTCAATGGTTAATTCTCAAAGTTATATATATATATATATATATATATATATATATATATATATATATATATATAGATTTGACAATATTTAAATAGTAACGAAGATAAAAAAAAAAAGAAAAGAGAGAGAAATAAAAAGAAAGGTTACGTAGTATTTTTTCTTCAAACGTTTCGATGGACGAAATACGAACGTTTTCGCACGATCGAAGAAACATCGGTCTAAACGAAATAACTGTCGATATACGAATCACGTAGTTATTCTTCCCTAGAAGGACTAAAGTTGCTCGACGGAGATCGCAATATCGAGACTTCTCGCGGTTCGACACCCTTTCGAGTGTGGCTTGGCAATCGGAAGGGTGTGGTCGCAGTAAAAAAAAAGTTTTCCGAGTAGTCGCACCCCTCCGAATTGCCTGCTACCCTCTTCGCGAGCCTCTTTGCCCTGAGACGTTATTTGTCAATCGTCGAGCAGATTCGAAAGTGCCGGGAGCGATGCAAAGCATATTCGAAAATGCTTTAAGTGGCTCCCAGGATCGAAACCTTCGACGGATGATTGGATCAAGACTGAAAGATGATGAGAACGAATGATAAATTATTCCAATGGTTTTTAAAGATAAGAAAATAAAAGAAGATGAAGAAACAAAAAAAAAAAAAAAAAAGGAAAAACTCGTCACGTATTTTTCGTCCGTTAGACCGTTCGTTTTTCGAAGGAACTTTTACCAAACGAATCGAACGAAAAATTCGACAGGGAAGAAGAGAGAATGAAGATCGATGATGTACGCGCGTGGCTAGGGAATAAATAATTAAAAAGAAAAAAAAAAAAAAAAAAGAAAAAGTACAGACGAAAAAAGAAAGCACAGAATACGATGTAACTCGCGTTCGTTGAATTTCCTGGCGATCCAAAAATTAATAGGCACCCTTACGCGTCGATGGGCACGCGTTGTGTCTGTTCCACCGTCGGTATCCATCGATGAATCGATCGGAGGGGGAGGGGGATAGAGAGAATAAAAAAAAAAAAAAGGGGTAAACCTTTTGGAGAGAACGTCGAGCCGACATCCGGCATTTCGATATGACAGTCTGCCTTTTCGAATGTCGTCTCGTGGATGTTGAAAAAAAAAAAATCGGAATCTGCGCGGAAATTAAATGGCAGGGAGCGCTGAGCAAACGAAAAGAGAAAGAAAGAGAGAGAGAGAGAGAGAGAGAGAGAGAGAGAGAGAGAGAGAATGAGAGTGAGAGTGAGAGTGAAAGAGATAAAACGTTTGCCATCTATACGTATTCGAAGATTATTTTTCCGAACTGATAATAAGGGACGTTGAAAGTAAAAAAAAAAAAAAAAGAAAAAGAAAAAGGTAAAAAGAGAAAGAGAGAGGGTAGGTGGGGGATGAGTTAGAGAGGAAATGAGGGAAGTAGGGAAGGGATTGGAGCGTTGGTAGCAGTGAGGCGTGATATTGATACTCCTTCATTTCTTCGAAGGGTGAAGTCCCTTCCCTTCTACCCCTTCGAATTCGTCGTCGTTCCTACACCCTTCCCCGCGTCTCGCTTCTTACCTTTATGGAACGCGATACAACGACGAGGAAAAGAAAGAGAGAAAGAGAACAGAAGAGAGAAGAAAGAAATGGAGAGAGAGAGAGAGAGAGAGAGAGAGAGAGAGAGAGAGAGAGGGACTGAGAGAGTTGGGAAAGCATTTTTATTGGAACAGATTAGAGAATCCGGCAAGACGAGTGCGAAAGTGTGGGGATTTAGATCAATTTCTTTGGAAATGGAAAATCACGAAAAGTACTCGGTTTGGCTCGTGGTTTGACTACGGTAGAATCTTAATTCGGCGTTCGTCTACTTCCAAGGAGAGAAACGAATAAGAGAGTTTCTTCCTCTTTCATCGATGTTCTTCCCAAAACTTTCTTTCCTCCAGCTTCATCTTTTATCTTTTCCTTTTTTTCTTTCCCCTATTTCTTTCTCTCCTTCGGTTTTCCTTTTCTTCTTCTTCTTCTTCTTCTTCTTCTTCTTCTTTCCTTTTATTTTCTTTTCTTTTCTTGTTTTTTTTTTCTTTTTTTTTTTCCCAAAAGTGACTCACGATTGTCTGCTTTTCTCGTATAATTGGAAAAGTGATAGTAAGGAAGTTAGAGATTGTTCCGTACGTAGAGGGAAGAGTTTTTCTCGTTAGAGTTCATTTCCCCGTTCTTTTCTCATTGTTTGGGGAGGGCTGGGGGGGGGTGGTGGTGGTGGTTCGCGTCTAAACTTCTTCTAAAGAAGTAAATAACGATTACCTCTCACTGTTCTTGGTTTAATTCGTTATATATCGTTAGATGCGGTAGGTAGAAGTGTCGTGTTATAAATTTAATTTCGTATTTTGATGGTTGCGCCGAGAGAAATGTAGGTATCCGAAGCGGAAAACTTTCCTAATCGTACGGCAGCCCTCCTCCCCTCCCCTCCCTCACCTCCACCACCTCCTCCTCCTCCTCGTCCCTCCTGCCCCGTTTATCGTGCCTCAAAAGTTTTCCAAGTGCTGCAGGATTATGGCCGACGATAAAAAGGGAGGGGTTGTTACTGCCGAAGGGGAGTGGAGTTGGTGGATCGGGGAGGGATAGATCATCTTCACCCAAGCTGGATCTTCGGGATTTTCGAGAAAGACATCAGGGTCAATGATCGCACAGGGAACGCGCACGAAATTCGCTCGGCGCTGATAACCGATTGCGAGATACCGTGCTATCCTCGAGCCCTGAGATAATTAGCTAATATCTCATGGTGCCAATAATGTTCCCCGCTCCCCCGCTCCCCCCTCTTCCCTCCGTCGTTAGATAATCTAACTCACGTGATAAAGGGATAGTCGAAATAAAATCTAATTATCGGCGGCTATTAGCAATCAATCGATCCACTTTGTCGCAGCATTCCATTCTATTCTACGTTCGTTTGTGTTTTCTTTCTTTCGCCCCCTTTTATATGTATATATATATATATATATATGTATACACTAAACGCTAGCCAAATAAATTTAATTAAATACGTTAAGCTAAAGATAATTCAGACTTACGCAGTAACGATTAAGAGAAAAGAAAACAAAGCGAGAGAGAGAGAGAGAGAGAGAGAGAGAGAGAGAGAGAGAGAGAGAGAGAAAGAAAAGAATCTCTGGCAAGATTTGTTCACATTTTGCACGCCAGTTTATACGTACGTACGTATCTAACCAAGATAAGTTAATTTAGAAAGCTCGCTCGAAACCACTCTTCCCTCCCCGCACCACCCTTTCGCGTAATTGCATCCGCGTTCCGCCTTCGTATCTCTCTCTCATGGCAGAATGAAGAAAATACGTTTGCTTCGTAAAGCGTATCGTACACACACGCATACACGCGCACGCATATACATAGAAACACCCATACGTTTTTCTTTTTTTTCTTTTTCCCCATGACATCGAACTTCCGTGAGCTTAACCTTACGGCGAGCTTCGTGTTATGATATCCACGACTCGTATATTAAAATCAGCTCGCTCGATCGCTTCCTTTGCAACGGCAAAAGGGCCGTTTCGACGTTAAGAGTCACGAAGAGCAACGACGACGACGACGACGACGACGACGTCGACGAAGACGACGTTCACCCAAACTCTTTTGACGGAAGGTAAATTTAACGTTCGAAGTTAATTTTGTTTTTACGACAAAAGCTCGTTTTCCACCGACGCGAGAAAAATATTTCGGCAAAGTGAACTTTAAACTCGTAACTTTTTATTGCGTGCACGGCAAAAAATTCCTCTTCGAAACAAAAAAAAAAAAAAAAGAAAAAAAAACAGAAAGAAGTAAAAAATAAAAAATAAAGAAATGATGGAGAAAGAAGCGTAGAAGAAAAAACTTATGAATGATAAAGAGGAAGAGACACGCGGAGGGAGAGAGGAAGTTCGTGGTAGAAAATTTTGGGGCGTTTTCGTCGACTGCTAAAATGGATTCGGAAATACCCAGAGAGAGAGAGAGAGAGAGAGAGAGAGAGAGAGAGAAAGAGAGAGAGAGAGAGAGAGAGAGAAGATATGAGGGGAGGGTTTGGGGTTGTATTGATCCGTGCTGAGCCAAGTGCGGGGGTGGCGTACCGAAGCGGTAGGTAACTTTAGCCGGTGAAGCAACAAACGAAATTCCAACGAGCTTTATGGCCTTAACGAACGAGATTCGCGATTAATGCGTTTCCAAGGGTCGCGAAGGGCATCGAGAAATATAGCAATAACAGCAGCAGCAGTAGCAACATCAGTAACAACATCAGCAGCAACATCAGCAGCACTAGCAGCAGCACTAGCAGCAGCAACAGCAGTACCACCGGCACAGCGCACCAGTGGAAACACTGGCAGCACCAGTAACCAGCACTAGAAGTACCTTGTAACGCGAATAGAATTGGTACGTACTCTCGTGTCGAACAACGAGAAAAGTTATAAGAATGAGCGAACGCGGGGATGCTAAGTGGGGGAGGGGAAGGTGGAAAAGAGAGAGAGAGAGAGAGAGAGAGAAGAAAAAAAGGAGGAAAAAAAAACAGAAAAATTACAAGAAAAAACGGAGAACAAAAAAAGATACAAAAGAAGGGAAGCACGAAAGCTTTCATAAAGTACGAGAAAGAGAGTGAGAGAGAGAAAGAGAGAGAGAGAGAGAAAGTATACGCAGTGCACGATAGTCCGTGCGGTTACTTTTATTACCTCGGGGACATTGTAACTAACACCGGCACGCGGCTCGGCATGAAGAATTTTTGTGAAAGAAAAGGAAAAGAATGGAATGAGGAGTGCGGGCGGCCCGTGGAAAAAGCTCTAAAGCCAAACGAGGAGAAACGAGGACGGGACACGTGAGATTTAAACGCGAAACATTCAGTGATTAAACGAAACGATTAACTAGAATGGTTCACCTCCTTCATATTTTTACTTATCAGCGTCGATCTTTACGAACGAGTGTTTGCTGATTAAACGATTGCGGAAGATCGAGATACGTTATATGATTTCTGTGAAATCTTTCTTATTTCCTTACTTTTCTTCTTTTACTCTTTCTTTCTTTCTTTCTTTTTTTTTTTTTTTTTTTTTAATTAACTTTATGCAAAGAAACTTTAATCAATTTTAATATTTTCTGACCTAATGGATAAGAGTTATTGATATGTTGATTGAATAGGAACCGGAGAAAACATAGGAATGACTCCTTCAAAAGATTAGGAATGCTGTGATAACATTGACTTATCACTAATGAAAGAAGAGAGAAAAACGGGCTCTCTCTCTCTCTCTCTCTATATATATATATATATATATATATATATATATATATATATATATATATATGTTTATGTGCGTGTGTGTGTGTTTGTGTGTATACGCGCACGTGCATGTGTGCGTGTATACATATACAGTATATCTAGGCTACTCTGGTCAATTAATTCGTAAGACTGTTTGATTAGGGTGAATCGATATAATATGAGGGAAAGTCACGTTCGAGGTTTATTGCGATATTTCCTGACGTTTCCGATCGGAAGATTAGATTAGATTGCGTGTTAGAATAGCGTATTATTGGATCAATTTCTTAATGAGTTTCTTTCGCTAATTATACAAATTAATTAAAGTTCAGATAGAATGGTCTTCTATTTTGTTTTTTTTTTTTTTTTTTTTAATCCTTCTAATTCAACGTTACTGTCCTAATCGACGAACCAACGTCGCAAAATTAAGCCTCGTATCCTTCTTGGCCGAGGGATGACACTGTCACGTGATTTATTTGTCCCGGAGGATCGATTAATCGGCAATCGATTATGGTAAAGGCTAGGAAGAAAATGGAGAGGAGTGGACGGTGGCAGAGCTGATTTGGCGCGATCCTAGGCCGGTGCATAGTCTGCACTGCGGATAAAGTCCTTGGGACCTCTGGGAGAGAGTAAGATAGATAGATAGGATAGACAAAGAGAGACTGAGAGAGACTGAGAGAGAGGGACACGTCGATATATTCTACGTCATCGTTATAAAGTAATCCAGAAAAATCAAAGAAAATGTATATTACGTTAAAAAATCATACCTCGTTGAAACTATCTCGACGGAACTGTCGGTTTAAAAAATAATTACGCTCGTTAATACTTATCCCTATATCGACGGAATTAATAACGACAAAGTAATTTGGGTCTTCTCCGATCACGATAAGAAGAACAATACGTGTCGAGTATGACGTAGAGAAAGGTGGATTGTCTACGAGTGGAAAATCAATTGAAATAGGTCTCTGACGTTATTTAAGAAGGCGTCCCTAATAGATATCCCGCGAAAGAGGCAAAGTGTCGAGTGTTAAAGTTGAAAGAGATCTGTATGTTTATCCGGGTCAAGAGTATTTCGATTTCATGTATAAATGTACAAATCTAACGCGTCGGCGATGATCAATACCGACGTCCATTCTGCGAAGCTATTACAATACGAAACCTCAGGGGAGCTGACAACGTGGCTTCTTTTCAAACGAACAATATCCTCGTCAATGCGACGTCCAGATCGCAAAATTGACGTTTCCTTCATTAAGGCTACGGCGACGGACGAAATAATATTATCCGTATATTCTACTCTCCCTTTCCAAAAGAAAAAAAAAAAAAAAAAATAATAATAATTCCTTTCTATCGTAGTCTCCAATGATCTTACATTCGACGTAGAGTACTGGAGACATTCTATTCTCGAGTAGACCATCGTGAAATTCATTAACAATTGCTATTCCTACGTCGCGATGCTACCCACCGAAAAGTTTGAACGAACGTTCGCCGACAATTTTCCCAACGAATTTCGAGATAGGAACCGTTCGAACGGTTCAAATCAAGAAATCATTCGTCCGTCGAGCGCAATCCAGACGGCGAGCCGTTCGAATCGATTAGCCACTTAAACGGCTCATCCGACGTTACCTCTTAAACCTCAAAATCTCGTGGCTCGCTCGATTCGAAAACTTCGAAACGGTAATGGTTATATACGTTCTTAATCCGATGTATCGAACAATCCCGCTGCTTTACGTGATCTTCGACGCGGATTTATCCCGTTTCCTTCTATCTTGAAAACAAGCTGGAAAAAGATATATATATATATATATATATATATATATATATATATATATATAAATAGAAAGAGAGAGAGAGAGAGAGAGAGAGAGAGAGAGAGAAGGAAGATTCATCCTACGGTTTACAGCATCCAAGTAGTTACTTTTACAACCTCACCGAATGTTCTTGTGATTGCTGTTACGAGAGTGGATATAAGGGAGCCTAGGTGTCCCTCGTCGCCGGTTGAAAGGAGATGGAGAGATCGAGGGTCGAGAAAAAGGGACGATACTGTTTCCTAGCCACTGACCTAAATGGGCCATAATCCCGGCCTACCGGGTGGTCGCGTCTTATAAAACTGTATTTATTTTCAGATACACGGATTACTCCATTCCGTCGAACCGATTAATGTATTAAATCGTGGATTTTCTTTTTTTTTTTTTTCTTAAGCGATGGTCAGTTAACGTCGTAACGAACGAACGTAATTACGTATAAAATAATTTCAAACGAAACGTCAAGATCACGATCAATTAACAAGATGGAACGTTGTCGAGTAATTAAAGAATTACGTATCACGTGGTTACGCTGACGAGTTTAAAAACTTTGAAAGTGACTGTACTCGACCGTAACGGAGAAGGGCCAAACGATCTTGTGTCTCTGAGAGTTATATAGGACGGACGGGTTTGAAGTAATGGTTCCTTTGAAACACGATTTCCTTCTAGCCTTTAACGGCGTCTACGTGTCAATGGGTCGGTCACGCGCTACTTCCAATCGCGTACCACCTCAACGCAACCTTCCTAACCCCTCTCTTTTCGTGTCGCTCGATTACCCTTGATGATATATGCGTATGTATCTAAGTACTTACTTCTACGTTCACGTGTTAAAAGGGAAATTTCGCGTTCCCTTCTCACTCTCTCTCTCTCTCTCTCTCTCTCTCTATCTCTCTCTCGCTCGATGGTTAGAGAAAGATCACAGAGTACGATTTGGAAATTGGACTCTTTGGTAAATCTGAGGACATTCGAGATGTTTATCGACAAACACAAAGCGACGGAAGGAGAACTTTGGCCGAGGGAAAGTTGTTTGATGAAACACGAGATAGAAATGGAAAGTGTTTGGTTCCTTCTATTAGTAAAAGTATATCGAGGATTGATGGAAGGATCGAAATGTGCGAGAAGAAATCCGATAGTTATTTTCTTTTTTTTTTTTTTTCTCACCTTTGCGCGTAACTTTAACGACCGATAAAAAGGTTAAAACGTATGAAGGATGAAACGAAGTCTGGTCGATAGATAAATTATGAGAGTCAAGAGTGTATTAAAGCTTGTTTGATCAGAGACAATGTGGATCGAGTTGAGAAATTCATTTACCAAAAATGAGCAAAAATCCCTGGGTTTCGTAAAGATCATTACGTTTTCACACTCGTGATATCTTACACACATATATATATATATATATATACATGTATTCCACATATGAGATTCGGCGAAAAAATGTACAACTATAGGTGTGAGTTGCATAAGATCCTTTGTTATAGAGGTAACGTCGCGGTTAAATAAAGGACGAAACGCAGCGAGCTGAGAAGTAAGGGTGAGCTGGTTTTGACGGGGAGAGGGGGGTGGTTGAAACTCGGGAGAAGTGGGCGTATCTGCACGTAGTACTACGGACAGAGTTTTCCTGGTCCGTTTGGCCCACCATGCACATTTCTACCCCTCTCTCTCTCTCTCTCTCTCTCTCTCTCTCTCTCGTACTCTCCTTCATCCCCTCTTCTTTCCATTCTTTTGCACGAATAAATATTAAATCCGAAGCTCGCGGGGATCCTATGCACCCTCTCTTCTACCTCCTCTCGCCATTCCCTTTTCTTTCCCGATGCCATGGGAGACGAAGAAAAAGAGTCCAACGCCCCATATGCAAAAGGCACAGAACAGAGTCTGGAATATAACCGGCGAACATTAAAGTGGGCAGGGTTCCTCCGGTCCCGCTCCGCTACACGGAATGAATATTTCAAGGAAAACTTGACTCTTCCAGGCTGTACTACTACTACTAGTATTACTATTTCTATTACTACTACTACTACTACTACTACTACTGCTACTCTCTTCCTAGCGAAAAATCGAGAAGACGACGTCGTGGACAGTACGTAAAGACTGGCCAGGTAAGTCTGGCGTGAGATAAAAAGAGCGTGAGTGAGACGAGGAGATGGTAGGTAAATAGAAAATCCGAAAAATCAATCCGATGAATCTCCCTAGCCATCGTGATTGCACGATTTTATATTTTTCTTTTTTTTGTTTTTTTGTTTTCCCTGAATAACCCCGGAGAAGGAAAAAAAGAAAGGAAAAGGAAAGAATACAAGGCAGTAATCGTCGGATCTCCTGTCGTACGGGAAAATTGTCGATTGGCATCTCCCGACGAGTTGTCAGGGAAGAGAAATTTTGACAAGCCCGACTCTGATTCGATGGATTGTAGGTTGATCGAATTTTCGTGGTTGTGATATATGCGAAACGATTTTTAGGTTGGGACGAGGCGTTAAGAAACGATTTTAAGAAATATCGAGTAGTATTGGCTTGCGTACGACGTTACCGGGCACGAAAATTATCGTCTCCTGTCACGTATTCTTACGGAAGCATCGATCCTACGATTCGTCGTTCACTTGAATTGTTGCGTATCCTGTTATCCGGAATATTCTCGACAGCTCGAGAAATATTCGAGAGATCTTACGCATTCTCGTGCGGAATTTAATTCCGGAGACCTAGTTTTATAAGAGGAAAAAGGATCTGGATATTCCGACAAATTGAAAAACGGATTTTCCCAACGTGAGCATCATCGTCATTTCTTTCTTTTTTTTTTTTTTTTTTCTCTAAATCTATTATTCTTTATAGGATCATACATGTGTGCCCGTCTAGTTGGATCTTTTTCAATCGTTTTTAAGGAGGACTTTTCGATGGGAACTCCGTAAAAACGTGCTGAGAGGGAAATAAGGTAAAAGATGGAAAAGGAAAATGGTAAGGTCGACTGATAAATTAAAATTACGATGAGGAACGTAAAAGGACTACGCACCAACGATCAAAGGATTCTACGCAGAGACTCGAGCACCCTTCATGTCATTTATGACCTGTAAGTCACGCGCTCTTACTTACTCTCTCTCTCTCTCTCTCTCTCCTCTCTCTCTCTCTCTCTCTCTCTCTCTCTCTTTCTCTCTCTTTCTCAGAACCATTAAACGTCGTGGAAAAAGCGAGAAAAAGAAAGGGCAACCCGCGCTTAAGGTCTACAGTAATTCACAGCAGTCAGCTGCAGTTCTCGACTTTCGATTCCCACCGATTGTTTTACAAAAGAGAGAGAGAGATAGATAAAGATAGATAGAGAGAGAGAGAGAGAGAGAGGGAGCGAGTTTATTTAACATTATGCGTTGTAGCAATAGTAAAGATCGCTTTGAATTTGAGACATAGCAATATTACAAATACAAAGTGATAGAGATAGGAGCAATCGATTGTAATAACAGTTTTTCAACCTTTCCTAATAGTAAAGAATAGTAATTAAATTGTAATTTACAAAACAACGTCGATTTCATAAAGTAATTACAGAAATCGATTATTGAATAAATTTCTTTCCGATTTAAATAACTCTGCGAAAATGTAAACGGGTTAATAACCAACGAACGAATTAAAAATTCAGATTAATTATTATTATATGTATATGTATATATATATATACATATCTTTTAACTTTCAGGAAATTTCCAGGTCGCCGAATGAAACGGGTCCACGAAGAAAAAGATAAAAAAAGAAGAAGAAGAAGAAGAAGAAGGAAAAAAGAAAAGAGGGAGAAAGAGAGGAAAAAAAATAAAGAAAAGAAGAAAGACGAAGAAGAGCGAGAGGATAGAAGCAGGTTGCTGTAGTAGGAAACAGACGAAATGAAAATGTAAAGGGGAGGTTTCATAGCCAAGATCTCGCGCAAAAGCCAGTGATATTACGAGGGATGTTAGAGGTGGAGTTTAAGACGCAGGAATGAAAGAGAAAGGGCTTGAAAGTGGTAAGAGAAGGAAGCTACACGTAGATAGATAGAGGGAATGAGAGAGAGAGAGAGAGATAGAGAGAGAAAGAGAAAGAGATAGATAGATAGATAGATTGAGAAAGGAAGGAAAAGGGGAAAAAAAGGAAGAAGATAGCGAGAGGTTGGGAGGGATAGAAAGGAGAAAAGTTCATACATGTCTGCAAACGAGACCACAGATGTGCTAGGTGATAAGAGACGATGGAAAGTGGCTCGTGAAAAGAGCCATCGCGATACAACCTATTTGCAGACGAAGGACGCTAGCTGCAGCTGCAGCTGCAGCCTTCTCTAGGAGGCAACGGTGCTTCCGTTGAATAAGCATTGGACTTGCCGTAGAATGAGCGGAATAAAGAAAGAGAGAGAGAGAGAGAGAAAGAGTGAGAGAGAACGAGAGAAGAAGTGGGTGCATGAACGCTTAAAGGAAGAAACGAGTGCTTGCTTTATGCGATCGCACGTTCAGATCGTACTAACAAAGTGGCCTGCCTTTCGCAATTTATTCGAGTGAGAGATAAAGAGAACGAGAGAACGAGAGAGAGAGAGAGAGAGAGAGAGGAGGAGGTAGAAGGGGAAGAAGCATCGAGTCTCGTCGAACGTCGATACGAGCATGATTAGGTATTTCCCATCGTACGCGAGAAAGATATATCCCTTTGATTTTTCGACCAAGACGAAAATACTTCGATTTAACTTTCAATAATTTCATTTATAAACGCAATATATCTAATCGCTTTCGGAAAGGATATTATCGATGCCGAAAATATACGCTTCACCGAAGTTTCGTATTTTCTTACTCAGATAGTTCACGTATAAAGTAATACGAATGGATGAGACTCGGAATTATCCTTCTTGGTGCACGTAAATGGTTGTTCGAGAAGATCGAAGGTAATCCTTACTTACGCTGATCGAAATTCCCTCCTAAGAATTTCGCAGACGTTTCGTATTTTCGTCCGAGAAATTGATTAAGATTTGGTCACTTCCGATGAAGATCAATAGATAGATGGATGGATATAGGCGAGATAGATAGAACATTGGAAAGACCAAATGGAAGCTCTCAAGATTTGCCATCTTGGTAATTGAAAACTGGCCGGAGTTTCGAGGCGTCGAGCGTTTAATAGCCAAAGTTAGTCGCGTTTCTATGCAAATTAAATGCTTATAGCCATCGGGAGGTGCGATCCGTGGGTTCCTCGTACTGGTTACCGGTTTCTGGTTGTAGTAGTGAAGGTGATCGTTCCCCTTGTTGTTTATCTACCCAAAGGAGGTTCTTGGCCGACTCGTAACGCAAGTAGTTAGTGCCGGTGGCCTGCGACGAACAGGCAACGTGTGCGGAATAACGATAAGCTTCTAATGCCACCGAACAAGAGTTCATATTTATGTGTCTCGCATGTATAAGCCCATGTGTTCCACCTTTTTCTACATGGTGTGTGAGAGAAACTGAGAGAAACTGAGAGAGAGAGAGAGAGAGAGAGAGGGGTGGAGGTGGGAGGCGAAAAGGGAGAGTGACCGAGTCCATGTTTTTGGTCTGAACCAAAATGGATAAAGCACGCACGGTTCTCTATCCCTAGTGTTACCCTCTCTTTTAAGGGATCATTTCGTGGACGATGGTAGTCGACGTATTTACGATGAAAAGGGTTTTTCCCCCGCCCTCCCCCCCCCTCCCCGTAATATTCTACCTGAATTATAATGAACATTCGCGTTAATTAGAAATGTAATTGGTAAGTTATTTCTTCTCGTAGAGAGTCTTTGAAATATTTAAATTGAACGCGGCATAATTACTTTTGTTAATTAAAATATTAACTGGTAAACGAGACGACACGTGCGCGAGATATTTTAAAAGAAATACAATAGGAAACACACGTGCTCGTTCTATTTGACTATCGCGTTACATGGCTCGTTCGTCGTACCGTCGATTCCCTTTTTTTGCCCAGGACGTTATTTCGGTGGTCCGAAACCAAGGCGCATCCTTCGGCCCCGCCCAAGGAGGAAAAAGAAAGTCGTAAGGTCATCTTAAAGGGGAAAATTTGGGGATCGTACAACCCGTTCGTAGGTTCCACTGTTTACACTTAACTTTATTGCTATCGGTCTAAATGCGTGTTGGCTGAGTCAGACCAGCGAATAGGAAGAAAATGAAAACGACATTGAAACCCCTTTCGTGAGGTGCGGCTATCAGTTGTCTCTGATCAGTCCCAACCTAGAAGAGAGAATCGAGAAAGACACAAAGTTCTCGAGGGTGGATAGAAAGGAGTTCGAGCAAAGAAGGGGTGCCTGTCGTGGGTGCTTTCTCTCTCTCTCTCTCTCTCTCTCTCTCTCTCTCTTTACGATCTATTCGACTATTCGTTTCCCTGCTAACACCGAAGCAGAGTCCGTCACGACGTAAACATAAGCTTGTTTGAGAAAGCTACGCTTGATATCGGAGTCGGTCTCCCTTCGAACACGTGCGGACGAGCAATATTCTTCTCTACGGCAACACGATGGCCTATGAACGATAAGAATCGGCTCGTTGGTGTGCCCTTCTTATTTTCTTCGATCGATAAACTCAACCAGGAATACAACCATCCAATGCGATACCGAAAGTATAATAAACTAGAAACAATCCCGACCTTTTCCCATCTATTTCGACGAAGACGCACGTAAATATGTACGTTAAAACGTTCGATATATTTCTTATCGTTGACTATTTTAATCGGGAACAAATGCGTCCCATTGAAAAACCATTCTCGTGTGACTTGCTAAGATCAATCGATACAAATTAAACACGCTTGTCTACGCCGTTACCGGTGGTACCTCAATGGTTAAATTCAAAAGTTTCGAGCGAAGTTCGCTCTAGGCGATGGGAAAATGTTCCGTCGCTAAATTATCGAATGCTTTTGCCGTGGATTTCGCAATTTAAAGTTCCCGAGAAGCTGTTCCCTCGAATACCGGTTAATGTCGGTAAAATTTGTCAGCGATAAAGCTACCTTGAATCGGCCGTGAAATATTAATCGAGCGCCATGATAAACTTACGAAATATGAATTATCGAACGTTATAAAGGCGATTATTTAATGAACTCTATGACTAAAGTAAAGGAACCAAGTAAACTGAACTAATCGAAGTTATGATCGTAGTTAATATTCTCCATCGTACTTAATGCATGTTTGTATTAAATAACATCCCGAAACCGTAATTAATCTATTATTACTCGCACGTCGACGTTCCTTTATTTCACATGCACAAATGAAAATTTAATTCATCGAGAAATGTTATCGTAGTAACGTAACAAAGCATACCTCTCATAATATTCCGTTAATAAGTAAGAATATCGTACAAATTTTAAAGCGCATTACTATAATAACGTACCTTCATTACATTTACAATTAAACAGATATGCCGGTGATGAAAAAAGAATGGATGTACCCGAGGGCAATCGGAGTATAATATTCATTTCATCATCAAATTTAAAATATATACTAAATCAATTTCGAGGCTTTCGTTATACAATAATTTATGCGTAATCCGGCACTTTAATTGGGACTCGTTTAAACGCACGAACATTAAAATTAATGATCGGATCGATGAACAAATCTATTCGCATAAAATATGCAGATAGATCGCTCTGAAAATTATCCAAGTATTTCGATAGGTGAAAGAACGAAGGAAGGAAGGAAGGAAAGAAGGGAAACAAAAGGAACAAAATTGCGATTCGCGATAAATGATGAAAGAGTGAACAAATGGTAGATGGAAGATCGCGATCTTTGTTAGGAGAGACGCATTGTAAGATGATGGCTTTTGCGCCGAGGTCAATCCGCTTATCGATAATGTTACTATTACATTTTCAGGCACCGAATCATCGTAGAAAATTACGTGAAACCGACGATCGATCGATCGTGCGGTTTGCAAGGAAAGAGTGGACAAGTAAATCCATTATGGTCTGCCTTTGCCAAGGGACAAAAGAGTACAAAGAAAAGAGTAGGAAGAAGAAGAAAGAACCTCTTGGAACCTCTTGGAACTCTTCATCGAAGAGAATAATATTACCAATGATCGACCCGTTGAAAAGAAATTCGATCTCGTTGCTCGAGTTAAGTGAACGCGCTTTGTGGAATTAACTTAATATATATATATATATATTTCCATGCCCATATATATTATGTATTCCTATACATAGAGACAAGATGACGACGAGGATAAGAAAAAACGAGGGAAATAAGTTCGTAAAGATCCTCTCTCTCTCTCTCACTCATTATTTTCTCGTTTGACGGTGGCAAAATGTTTCCGTCGTTCTTTTAATTTTCCACCGTTTCTCACATCCGCCGAAAGCTTTTCATTCTCATCCTTTCGTTTACTCTTTCCACCCTTTCTCTCTCTCTCTCTCTCTCTCTCTCTCTCTCTCTCTCTCTCTCATCCCAGCTTTACATCTTTATTAATTTTCTGTCCGATTGTTTCCTTTATTCCGTAGGAAAAGTGTGTCACAAACAAACGAGCGGACGATGAACTTGCGGATAAAGAACGGAATTAGACTTGTAAAAATACGATGCAAGAGGATTACCATATTTAAATCGAAGAGTAAAGAATACTGAGAGATTCTTTTTTCTTTTTTCTCCTTTATCTCTCTCTCTCTCTCTCTCTCTCTCTGTCTCTGTATGTTCAGCGTGGCTAAAGTAATGAATCTCTCAAACGCAAAAAAACAAACCTTCGACATAAGTCAGATAAAAATTGACATACATTCGTTATCCATTATTATTTTCTATAGCAATAGTAATATACTCGAGATAACAGTATGTTATCGTGCAAAGAGAACGAGTTGGGTGGGTGGGTTTGGCGATGGGATGAAAGGGGAGAGATAAAATTTCTGCGGAAAATCATATCCGCATTATCGAAATCGGCCGCGCCGGTGCAGATATAAAAGAGGATTTTACGTTTTCCGCGCGACTTGACGCACCGAACGCGACGCGACGGCCTTCGAAAACCGATCCGGCAACCGAGAACGTCCGAAGATAATCCGAAGGTTTATGGTTTATGCGAACGTGATTGCGCGTTTCATCGGCGGGATGATTGGAATCTGTGAACTGATTCGTCTATTATTGGCAGCACGCTGATAGTAATGGCCACGTATACGCAAGAACCCTCTTCTGCATTCCCCTTTTAACCCGGCATACCAACCCCTAAATGCGCAGCTCGCTCCTTTCCGTCCATTTTCCAACGCGTAAACGACTATACCGCAACTGCGGATGCATAAAAGGTAAATCTCTCGTTTCGTAAACGTTCGCTGCCCTATTATTGCCAATTACAACACGACCAGATAATTGTCAGTCCACGGTATACTTTCATAAAAACCTCGTACGACCTTCAGTCCACTAATTGTTGACATTAGAAAAAGAATGAAGAAAGAGAGAGAGAGAGAGAGAGAGGAATAAAAAAAAAAAATTACAAAGTTTATCCAACGCTTATGAGCGCGCCGTTTTCAAAGTTTCTCCATCGTAAGCAGGATTATCTCTTTTGTTTAAGATTGTTAGAATGCGGGAACTCGAAAATGCACGAAATCGGAAAGTGTTAAGCCGACTTTAGACGAATCGAATCGTCGCGTAACTTTTCAGGGATTTAGTAAATTTTAGTCGAAACGGCATTGTGGTAAAGGAAACGGAGCTTTGCGATTCGATGGACTATTTAGTACGATTGAAGTAGACGTCAGTTAATTAGTACTTGCTTGCCTGACGGATTAAACCGAAGTTAATTTTCTATTTTCTCGCTCTTCCCCCCCCCCTCCCCCCACCCCTCCATCCCTTGGTATATACGAGGAGGAAAGAGGAGTAAAACCGAGGAGTTTGACTTTCTCAACCGCGAGGCAAGTAATATGACTGTGGTGGCTACGTTCTACTCGTAGCTTTTGTTCTGAAAATCGGGAATTCTCCCGTAGAGTCTTCATCGTCATCGTCTCCGTTGTGTCGGTAGCTTTTATAATTTGACCGTCTCTCTCTCTCTCTCTCTCTCTCTCTCTCTCTCTATCTTTATCTCTCTCTATCTCGTCTCTCGTCTCTTTACCTTCCTTCCTTCCTTCCTTCCTTCGCGTTTCCATTCGCAATTTTCTTCCCCCGTTGCTTGCAATCCACCTCACCACTTCAACCGAAGCTTTCACTCCGCCCACTCCTACTCTAGGCAAGCACCGCCGTGCTCCGACGATAACTTAGTATGCAAGCGTCCCTCGTGATTCCACGCGAGTTTGCGCATGCAAATTTTCTACAACTCGGTCGCGTAACAAGCGACGGACTCGAAACCAGCGTAATAAATTAACTGTCCGACCCCTGTTGCTGTTGGGCCTCACGCGTCTCTTAACCTCCCCCTCCATCCCCATCCCTCTCTCTCTCTACCAATACTCCCTATCCTCCTGTTCCTTCGTCATATATCCTGTCTCTCTCTCTCTCTCTCTCTCTCTCTCTCTCTCTCTCTCTCTCTCTCTCTCTCTCTCTCTCTATCTCTATCTCTATCTCTCTCTCTCAGCACTTAATAGTTTACTAGAATTTCACAGGAAATTTAGCTCCTCCTACCAACGCTTTGAGATCCACCTTCCCCGTCCCCCTTAGAGATTTTCTCTCTTCTGACCTATGTCTTCTCAGGCACGTTTCTTCCTGAAAACTTACGCCTTTCGAAACTTCACCGAAACGTACGCGCAGTGATTTCTACAAATTCATAATATCATTATCGGATCGGGAAGAATTTTGTTAAAACGGTACCTTTAAGATTCGCAATATCCATCGAACGAAATCGTCGTCCTACTAACCGATAAAGTTACATTCGAATAGGAGTTAGAGTCTGGCAAGGATCGTCGGGAAAGCTTTTCCGACGTAGGAAGGAATCACGAAACTTAAAGGGCCACCGTTTTCGCCCGTGATCACGCGAACTTCCCTCACCTCAAATGGCTCGATTTTGCTAAAGGCTTTCGACGGGAATAGAAAGAGGGAGTGGGAGAGAGCTAGAGAGAATAACTGTATATGTGCGAGAAAGAGAGAGATATTTAAGCTTTTTATACCAGCGATCGTTTAAACGGCACGCTCGTTGATGCTCGTTCAATCGAAATCTCGGGATGAAAACTTTCATCGGAATAAAACCGTACGAGAAACGTATAATATCTCACAGCTTATATCGTCGACGTTAAGTTCCTTATTTTTTTTCCTCCCCTCCCTTTTTTTCGAAATAATCGTTCTTCTTTCTCTCTTTATATATATATATATATATATATATATATATATATATATTTTTGTTCCTTTTAATAAATTAATTTCTAACTTTATCCGAGTTAATTTACGACGATTGCATGCGTCGTCGTATGATAAAAATACCGAGGAAAAGATTAATCCGAATTAAAGTGAACTCTGGGAAAAGTAATGAAAAGAAATACAATTCAAGATATATATATATATATATATATATATATATATATATATATATATATATATGTATGTATGTATGTATGTATGTATATATAGCGCAGGAACTTTAATCGTTGCTCCTACCTGTAACGGAAATCTGCATATTGCATTTTGCATTTCACACGCGAGATAACGTTTAGTACTTTCGATTTTTCTTAATGGAACGACATCAAATAACAATTATACGTTTCGTCATTTATTGCATTTATATTTCATTTTCCATTTCCGAAAGACAACAAATACGAAATTTTTGTTACGATGGTATCATCGTATCTATGGTTACGAAATAATTACTTTTTCTTCTATTTCTAGAAAAGAGATACCTTTACGTGTCGAAGAACGTGCGATCGATGAAGCTAAAAGAGTGTTTCTCCGACAGCGAAAGTAATCATTTTTATGCACACCACGGCCGCACACATTCGTTCACGTTTTAATAGCACTATTAACGTCTCTGAATAGACACGTTAATACCGTAATACACGTACGAGTACGTTACTTCTTTTATAGGCCTGTAGAATACATCGTAAAACGCATTGAGATAATAACACCTATCCGATAAGCATTCCTCCTAATACGACAATATAATTTTCTTCGGTCTTTTGTAAAATAAAAATAAAAAAAAAAAAAAAAAAAAAAACAATAAAAAAAAACACTTTGATGGATCGTATAATATGTGTATCGAATTCAACTACTCGTCGAGGATATTTAATATTTAAAATTTAATTAAATATAATATAGAACAGTTTTTTTTCCCTTTCTTTCTCTTTTTCTTTTTAAACGACTTTAATGATACAGTCAGTTTTTTCCCTTCTCCGTATTTTTTCTTTCTTTTTTTTTTCCCCTTTAATAGTTCGCGTTCGAACGAAAGAATATATATATATATATATATGAACGATAGTCGCGATGTATATAATAACAGAGAGAAAGAGAGAGAGCTTCAACTGGAAGTATCTCTTTTGTATGCAGATACGATCGACTCTCGAGTTTACTAGAAAGCTACAATGCGTTGGCGTTTACACCTGTCTCTCTCTCTCTCTCTCTCTCTCTCTCTCTCTCTCTCTCTCTTTTTCCCTCCTTCCAATTTTTCTTTCAACCTTCTCGACACTATCCTAGCCTTTTCTCAATTTCCATCATAGACCCCGAGCTCGATTCAATTTAACTCGCGATAAGATCGTACGTTTCTCTAAGCCATCGACATGGATAAATACGAAGGTCCAAAGGGAGAAGACCTTAGCCCTTTGTACACGTCGATAGATACATTCCTGCCTATAGAGAACTTTCGTAAAAACATTCTAGATGAGAAAGAAGATTAGATTTTTCCAAACGGTGTATTCGGCTATTAGGAAAATTCGAGAAGGTCTCAGGGCCCTGTCCCGATTCGAAATTGATTTACAATCGACGTTATTTATTTCACGCAAAAAAAAAAAAAATAAAACGTACCCTTTAACGGACTTACGAACGAGTATTACAGTAAGAAATAAACAGTTTATCCTTGGGCTTTAAAACTCCTTGAATACCATGCCTTAATTACCTCCGTATAATCCGTTCAAGGTATAAAAATGGCACATTTATTTCCACGTCTTCAATGACGTCTTATTCGATTCTACGAATAATTGTTAAATTTATAATAATATATTATAGCGAAGATATATATATATATATATATATATATATATATATATATATATATATATATACATATATTCAAAGTATATTAAAGAAAAAACGGGCGAAGAATCGTTCGTGAACTTATCGACACGTTTTACTCGAGAGATATCGAACTAGGGATAAATCCCTATGACGATTTCAAACCAAATTGGATCTCGCTTATCAAGAAAAAAAAAAAAAAAAGAAAAAAAAGAAAAATAGTAGAAAATAAAGAAAAATAGCGAAAGAAAATGGGCTATCTGGAGCAGCTGACCTATCTAGAGTCGATCGCCGAATAAAAAGGGACGACGAGGACGAGGACGAGGACGAGGACGAGGACGACGACAACGACGACGAAGGTACTCGGGCTGTCTCTAGACCCTCGTAAGCGTATCGTATCAATTAAAATTGGTTCCGCTTTAGGTCAAAGCAATTTCGAAACGGACACACAGGAGAGATCCACTCGGTAGTTCCTGTAGTGAGTGAGTACGACGGACGATCGATAAGATAAAAGAAGGAGGTAGAGTATCTAGAAAGAAGACGATGGGTTCGATCGTAAAATAAAGATTTCGACCTAAGAAGCTAAGGGAAGAAGATCGTCTCTTAGAAGGGTTTTCTTTTTTTTTTTTTTCTTTTCTTTTCTTTATGTATAACCGTAGTTATACGCCAAAAAGCAATGTGGACCCTCGCGTTTTCAAACTTCTATTCGTCTCATTCTATCTCATAGAAAAAGAGAAGACCCCTCTTTTCAGCAAGTACATTCGATATACGCGTGGTTCACGCGTTAGATATACATACATACATACGTATCTCTGTTCGTGTCTCTGTGCTCACTAAGTATGTGTGTGTGTGCGTGCGTGTGTGTGTGTGTGCACTTTTCTACGGCGAGAAGCACGGATGAGAGAGGCGTATCGGACGGGCTCAACCTGAATACTGATTCTCGACGGACGCATACATTATCTCCCGTGGATAAAAGATATTTGCATTTTGATGGACCGCGCCGAGTGCATTTGACGTTTCGTATGCATTTTTCACGAGTGCGTGTACGCGAGCGCATATAAGCGCAAGAGAGAAAGACAGTGCAGGGAGCGAGGGTGGTTTGGCTCGCGAGCCTCTGGATAACTCGTCCTCTCAGCCGCTCTTTATTTATAGCGGAGGATATAAGCGAGTATTTTGCGTTTATTCGTGCCGCCCTTACGACCCTTTTGAATATCAGCGCCGAGTGTTTCGCTGCTCTTACATAGAAACGAGCGGTTACTTTTCAGATCGTCCTTGTTCGAGAACTTTTGATATTACCTACTCTCTCTCTCTCTCTCTCTCTCTCTCTCTCTCTCTCTCTCTCTCTCTCCCTCTCTCTCTTTATTCTCCTTTTTCTATATTTCCTTTACTCGTAATGCTTCAAACGCTTAATTTAGTAATTACTTAATCTCTCGGAATTTTTTTTTTCTCTCTTTTCTACCGGTCGAGAAGATTTCTACAAAATAAATATAAAATTTGGTATAATTACATAAACATATATCGCTCATAAATTTCGTATAATTAACGTCAAATCCTTTTAATCCAACTCGAGCTCGGTAGGAAACGTATTTCATTAAAGCGAATGAAAATTTGACAGACAGTCAAGTGTCCCGGATATAGAAATATTCCGTTAAAAAGCAGAACCTATTGTTTCGCTAGGTATGCTGATCTCTCTCTCTCTCTCTCTCTTTTTCTCTTTCGATCTCTTTTTACCAACAAAAAGCTCGCGACAAAATCAATTGCCGAAATTGCCCGGGGTCGAAAGCTGGATAAGCGCTGGGATAGCGCGTACAAAGGCACGAAAAAAGTGGCAAATTGAAAAATCACCGACGCGTAAGCGCACCGTAAGTGAGAGACGTCGTCCTCTATATCACTATCTCCCTCTTTTTCCCTTCGATTCGAACTCACCACTTCTCTCTCTCTCTCTCTCTCTCTCACACACACACACTCTCTCACACAGTACGCTGTGTTTAAAGCTGCAAGGGTAAGCACATACGCATATTTTCAAGTGGATTCTACCGTCTTTTATCGAAAGAGGAGTGAACCCCATATAGCAATAACGTCTGCAATAACCGATAATTCAGATTCAAATCCGCTCCGACCCTCCGCGATAACGACAAAGGAAAACCTTGCGATTTTTCACCCCTCTAGTAGTAGGAGGGAGAAAAGCAGATTATTATTATTCGCGTTACGTCGGGACGAAATTCAAACTCACCATTTCTTTTTCTTTTTTTTTTCCTTCCTTTACCCGTATTTCACTCTCTTCGACACCTCCTCGAAAACTCCCTTTCGTAGTTCGTAGGGACTTATAAACGTATAGGCACGCGGAACTATCAAGTATCTCAATCGTTTAATAAACAACAATAAAACACACACTGCTCGTTGCTACGTTTACACAATTTCTCCCACGAATCGTGTCATCACAGTCGTCGTCGTCGTCGTCGTCTCCGTCGTCGTCGTCGTCGTCTCCGTCGTCGTCTTCGTCACACTGCACTTTTACGTCGATGCAACTGCACCATCGTGGCGGTCATCCGTCGACACTCGTTTAGGGCTCTCATGACTGAAAACAGAAAATGGAAAAACGATTTAAGAACGGCTCAAGCGAATCCATAAAAGGGTTATACCATAAAGAAGTCATCTTTCTTATTCTAACGATTGTGAATGTTAAGTTAAAGCATAAAGAGATAGAGATAGAGAGATAGAGAGAGAGAGAGAGAGAGAAAACAAAGAGAAAAGGAAATTCCTTTTCCTCGATTCCGAATTCGCAGACGGTAGTAAGAAAATATTATTCAAAGTGAATACGTAAATATCACTGAGAAGATAAAGTAGTAAGTACACGAGGACTTAGAACGCCTCGCGAGAAATTTACGAGTGTGGGTGTCGCGAAAAGAGATGGGGACAGATCCTTGCCTAAGGGCAAAACTCCGTTAACAGGCGTCGCACTGGATGAAGAGGAAAGAGAGAGAGAGAGAGAGAGAGAGAGAGAGAGAGAGGCATGGGCTAAGGGAGGAGAAGCTTAGCGAGCGAGGTACGTTAGCGAGAGAAGAGGCATTATCCGTCTTTTACAAACGAGTAATCGCGGTAAAGTTCGAGGAGGAAACAGGAAAACGACTCCTTTGACATACGAGTACAGATAGTCGAGGATGAAAAAAGCCGATGGACCGAGGGAGAAACGAAGGGGGTAAGGGGAGCATACGTATGGAGGAGTTGAGGGAGGTGACTCGATGATGGCTGCTGAGTAGTGGGAGGGCAGAGCTCCGAGTAAAACTTGGGAACCCCGGGGAACGCTTCTGAAGCTTTACAACTTCGACAACCTTAAATCGACAGAACTACTAACGCGAAGCCTTCTCGTTCCCTTGCTATCCTACGTCGATGTAGAAAAGGAAAACTAGGTGGATGATACAGCGACAGAGTAGAGAAAAGTAAGTGCATGTACTCGATACCGAAGTAAGAACGACTCGAGAACCTTTTCGTATCTTAAACGCGATGACTAGTTCCGTTTAATACTACTACCGTTACTACAAATACTACTACAACTAATTACTACTAATATTGCTTGTTGACGAGTTCTTCACAATCCTCAACTTTTGGTATATGACACGTATGTATGACGTAGCAACGTTTTTGTCCTTCACCCTCGTTATCGGTCCACCCTAAAATATGGACACGCCGGAAGAGGGTGAGAGGAATATCATTGACCTATAGATTCGCTTGAGTAGAACGTGCATATGCGTGCGTGTGTGCGTGTGTGTGTGTGTGTGTGTTTCCGTGGAAAAAGAAAACAGGACGAAGATAGTAGAGAATGGAAAAGGTAAGAGGAACGTAATTAAATTTTGCAAGAAAAAGATAGTTAAGGAAGCTAATACGATTATCTCCATCCACGTCTCTCCTCCACTTCGAGGAATGATACAGGGACATTTGTTTGCGCAGACGTTAACATGGGGAAACAACGGTATACGTTTAATGGCTCCTAATTATATGTAATAGTGATGCATGGTGACTCGGAAAAGAAGAGAGAGCCGGTATATACTTTCATGGAGAACGTGCACGGATTTACAAGAGCCCCTACGATGTTTAACAACGCACCGTTGATTTACTTTGCTTTAGCATTACACGTTCGTGTATTTTTAAATCCGAGACATTCTACATTCGAAACTTCTCATCGTCGTCGTGCAAAATGTCATACGAAGAAATACATACGTATTTATACACATATATATAAATAACTGAAACTTCGTTATAGTTTTTAATCTTCGTTCAGTGAACCCGAACAACTCAGTGTCGAATCGTTAAAACATTAAAGACGAGTTGATCAACGATCGAAGGATAATTTCCGCCTTAACGATTCCACGAATTCTCAAAGACAACAGGGAGAAATACCAATCGAGCCGCGCCTATAGACGATCCTACCAGCCCTAAACGTTTACACGTTCGAACAGAATCTGAGAATAAGAACGAAACGACGTAGGAGAAAGTAATGATAAAACTTGGACCCGTTCGAAATTCTGCCTCGTCGGCCCTCCGGTCCGAGACTAATTCCAGTAACTTCCAAGTCACCCCTTTCGCTGTCCCTCCCCCTCTCCGAGAGTTTTTTTCAACTCCCTTCACCAGCCGCGACAGACGTCTCCAGAATTCCAGGAAAAAAAAAGAAGAAGAAGGGGGGCGGGGAAGGACGAGCGAGGAGAGTAAAAGAGTCGACGTTCCGCGTTAATTTAATGAAAAATCGACATTTCTCTTGCGTGCTAACGTCCCACGATAGCAACGATCCCTTCCTCCGAGGCGTCGAAGAATCACTGCCGAAGGAGTCAAAAGTACGCGTGGAATTAATGGCGACATTCCACCCTCTCGTCTCGACAGCTAACTCTTTTCTTTACTCTCTCTCTCTCTCTCTCTCTCTCTCACGCGTGCATGAATATACATTTATATTCGTTGTATCGACGTAAATAAAAAAAAAAAAGGAAAGAGGAAAGAAGGAAAGAGATAGAAAAACAGAGAGAGAGAAAGAGAGAGAGAGAGAGAGAGAGTGAGAGTGAGAGAGAGAGGAGGGTGAATAACGTTAAAACACAGTATGCATCGAGAATGTAACAATCGAAAAGAGTGAGAGTCGTGACACGGAAAGAAAGAAAGAAAGAAAGAAAGAGAGAGAGAGAGAAAGAGAAAGATGCAGTCTGGATAGTTGTCTGTCCCCGAGGATGGTGGGAGGGAGGGAGTGAGGGAGGGATGCGAGAGGGGTGGGATTGAGTAGACTCGGAAAATACCTAGACATACCCCTCGACCCCTCCTCGCCCAACTCCGGACGCGATCCCTTGTCTCGAATCGAAGAGTCGCGTCGGGGGTCGTGACGTTCATCGTACGCGCCTCAACTACCCCTATCTCGTACCCTACACCCTCTCCTTCCTTCCTTCCTTCCTTCCTTCCTTCCTTCCTCTCTCGCTCACTCTTCTTCAACAGCAGTAGCAACAGCAGTAGCAACAGCAGCAGCAGCAGCAGCAACTCTCTACTCGAGGTATGCCAACGGAGCTCGTGCTTCACAACGTAACGTCCTCCTCCCACGAAAGAAAGAAAGCAAGAGAGAGAAAGAGAGAGAGAGAGAGAGAGAGAAAAGAGGAGGAAAAGAGAGCAAAAAAAAAAAAAAGAAAAAACGGCTTGCATTTCAGTAAAGAGCCAACCCATCCGCGTGCATGGACAATAGGACGAGACGCCCTGCTAGACGGGCCGACAACGCCCTTTCTTTCGACACGCGTGTCTGCGTTTTATACGGTCACAGTGTGCGAGTATAATATACCGTCTCTCTCTTTCGCACTTTATCTCTATATCTCCCTCTCCCTCTCCATCTCTCTCTCTCTCTCTTATACAAAAGGGGATGAACGTTCCTCCTTCTTTTTCCACGCACCAACGACGGAAAGGGTGGCACACTCGTCGATCCTCTTTTCCACTTCCGTCGCCGCGACGCGTGGGTTGACGCACATACATATAGTTACACACACACACACACACACACACACACACATATACATATATATAGACACAAATGCATATAGTCGTATACAGTAGCGTGGAAAACGATTTGACGGCTGGCAGAAGCTTTGATATTAACTTCGAATATCCTGCTCCTTTTTTTTTACTCTAACCATTCGTCGTCGTCGTCGTCGTCGTCGTCGTCGTCGTCATCGTCATCGTCATCGTCATCGTCAAGGTCGTAAATTCGCGTTAGTCTCGCTTTAAACCGGCCGTGCGTATACGGCGAGACACTGCGGATTTAATGAGTTCGCTTCGACTCGCCTTCGAGGGTGCATCCATGGATAAAAATTGCATGGACTTCTGTCGTCCTGCCGATACGTCCCCGTACACAGAATGATATCTACGTCGAGAGCGAGGATAGGAGCCTGAATTGGGTGGGAGGCCGTTCGGGGACGAGAGAGGGAGAGAGGGAGAGAGGGAGAGACCGAGACGGTATCGCGATTCGATGCTTCGAGGCTTTCAACTCCGGGGGTTGATTTCAGTTGGGGTGGAGTTCCTCTATAGGTCTCGCACACTTTTTTTTCTTTCCTCTTTTTTTTTTTTCCTTTCCTTTTTTCGAAGCGCAGATTTTTCAGGGAGATATCTTTTTTAATTATCCCCCAACGTACGTACGTACGTACGTACGCGCTGTCGGCTGCACGCATGGCGCGCCTGCTCGCCAGTTAATTTTATTAAAAAGTTTTTCCAAACTGCTATTAGCTTTTCTTTCTTCCTTTTTTTTTATTTTCTTTTTTTTTTGAATTTCTATTTTTGTTTTTGTTTCTTTCTCGAGGTTGCGTCTGAGCTCCAAACGGCCGGGCTACGAATTTGTAAATGATTTCTTAAGAACGATAGGAGAGGGAAAGAAAAAAGAAAAAAGAAGAAGAAGAAGAAGTAAAGCATTTCTCTACGCGTCGTATAATTTTTATGTCCCATCGATCTCGTGCGATATCAATGATCGCGTTATGTTCTCGATAAAATCATTTAACATTTCGATAAGAGAACGAGCGCGATAATATCTTAAGTCGGTGTGTTGCTCGGTTAGTATACAGCATCAAATTAGAGGTATAAAGCTATTTCACGATTTTCACCCAGTTCCAGTAGCCCTAGGGGCTCTGTATTCTCCCTTTTCCTACTGTACGCCAGTTTGGCTCTACGCCACTGTATTACGGGAGACTACGTGGCCCGTGAACATTTACGAAACTATAGACGTTCGCACCTTTACGTGTATGAAACGAGTATGCCTAGAGCCGAGCGTTACGAAACGAGGGAAATATTCACAGCTCCTATTGTCTTTCGGTTCATCCCTACTCATCCCGCTCGAATATTCTCCTCTTCGCACCCCCCCACCCCACCCCACCCCCGCCCCGCCACAGACATTGCAATCGCACATACTCATTTGTTCCTCCACCACCACTACGTTTTTCAGCGCGATAATCGGGCAGATCTTTTATTCGCTCCATCTTTTCGTTTTGTTTTTTTTTTCTTTTTTTCTTTCGTCCATCGGAAGAAACGACGCGACAACGTCGAATGATTTTGTTATACCTTCGATCGTAATGATATTCGCGAAGAAAGATGGGAAATACGGGTATTTAGTTCGACCTTAGTTTGAAAACGAGAATGGACGTGAAGGCTTTGCTTAGAACGATTCGTCGATGAAAATGAAGTTGGTGGGGGAGGGTAGGCGAGGGGGTGAAATTTTCCGGTTTGCGCGAAACAAAAGCATCGTATATAGGAATCTCGCTCACCCTCGTACTAGTCGGGGCTTTCTCTCGCGTCACGTAACTTTTTCTTTTCTTTCTTCGCTGTTGTTTCTTTTTTTTTTCTTTTTAGAGAGAGAGAGAGAGAGAGACGCATTACAGTGTAAATTCTTTCTCTCAAGTCATTTCCATTTACTTCGAGGAGGATAAAGTCGCTTAAAGTTCGGCCAGCTTCATTGCGTTAATTAAGCCGTCGTTGTACAACTGGTACAAGCGGAAATTGTTAATTAACGTTAGTTAAGTTCGAAAGTTGAACGAAACAATTTCAATATAGAAACTTTTTTTTCATTTTCGTAGAACGGAACCAAGATCTTACGATTCTATATATATATATTATATTTTGATCGCACACGTCGTCCGAAGCGATACTTTAAAAAGGGGTAAGTTATTGTCCCTTCATCGATATCCCGCAGTTTCGAGTACCACAGTCGAAATTTAAAACGCCCCTTTCGATCGGTCCCTCACATTGTCGTCGAAGGACGAAGAATTTATAATCCCGAGGATATTTTATAAATAATGAGTCTCGGATATCATTATGATATTTTAAGCTCGGAGATATCGAATTGATGAATCGAATGGAGATCGTATAAGTACGGAGAATGCGTATTCATTGATTTCTATCCACAGACTTTTGCAAAGACTCTTTCCTTTCTCTCTCTCTCTCTCTCTCTCTCTCTCTCTCTCTCTTTAACTCTCTCGTGCTTCTCCTTTTTTTTTTTTTGTGAACGATACGAGAAAAGAAAAAGATCGCCATTGTTGGAGAGTCACACAATATAAAGTAATGAGTTGCTTGATTCGACCAAAGAATTGATAGAATGAGGAGAAAGAAAGAAAGAGAGAGAGAGAGAGAGAGAGAGAGAAATGGTGAATCTCCGAACGGTTCACCTCCCTAAATGTAATAATAAATTCCATTCACGAGTCCCCGACGTATTCGATTGCGGCCAATATATATCCGTGACTATACCGGGTGTCTCGTTAGAATTGGCCGACTGGTTACGTCCGCAGTACCATAACGTGAGAACACTGCAAACGTAACTATACAAGTAGGTACTACCTATCGGGAGCCCTCAAGAAGAATCCATACCTAATATATATTCCTCGAACGTGTTCGTACCGTTAATCTTATTTGTCCGTTGTTGAAATTAACATGCTCCTTCCCGTGTTTTCGGCATAAAAAATGAACAATGTGTACCGAGATGACAAGGAGAGAATAGAGAAGAACGAAAAGTTGATCGAAAGTATTTCTCGCGTATATACTTTTTAAAAAATAAATATGAACCCGTAGAGAAGAGGATTTCAAGGAGACTATCGGTCATACGTTATATACGTGTGACGGCCGATCATTTTTCTTCACGGAAGTGCATTGCGACTGCACTCTGTATGTATATACATATATATATATATATATATACGTACCACCTATCGTCTACGTACTACTGTGTCGCGACATGCGAGTATAGGTACCACCTACCTATACTCTTTGTCGTTGAATAAGAACAAGAGGTAGACAGTAGAAAAAAGGGACAAAGGGAATAATAAGTCCTATGGCTTTATAATCCGTACTCCAGTTGTATATTTTTATTATTATTATTATTATTATTATTATTATTATTATTATTATTATTATTATTATTATTATACCAACGGAGAAAGCGTATCGATTATCTCGTCGTACATTATCGACTACTTGCGTGTATCGTTTTAACGATAATACATTAATGAGAAACGACTACGGTTAGATCGATACGAGAAAAATTCAACCCTATACCGAAACATCCATTATTCCTTGTAATATCAAAAAAGAACGAACGATAGTAATCGTTCGGTAAGAGCGTCTACTTGGAAAATGAAACGACTTTGAGATAGAATGTCGCACGGGTTCCTTCTCGGTTCAACGAAAAGTGAAAGGGATGAAAGGCGAAGGGGGAGAGAGACGAGGAGTCGTCGTATATCGTTACGAAATGTTCGCGGAAGCACCACGCGCTCTTAGATATTCGGCAGGACCGAAAAGCTTTCTCATATATTAATGATTCCAAAAGCTCGGCTGCCATTGTGTAGGAGGATCTATCACCGAGGATTTGACGGTTCTCCCCGTTGGAGAATCTCTATAATACCCAAGTTACAAGAGGTACGCGTTCACCTCCGACCGCCCCTTGACAATAGTTCAATTAGTTACGGCTTAACGGCTCTCAGTTCCTTGCGACTCGTGACCAGAATCTCAGACAATTATTCTTCTTTCCATCGGTTAACTTGCTACCACTATTACGCGGGAGAAAAAAACATTCCTTTTTTTTTCCCCCCTCAATCTTCTCCTACCTTCCTTTTTTTTTTCCTCTACTTCAAAAATGTCAACACCTTCGATGCCCCAAAAGATGTAAACCAACAGACCTTTTTCTATTCCGAATAGCAACTCGAGAATCGATAATTGCGAAAAAATCGATAAATTCGAAATGACGTACGCTCGTGATAAGGGCGGCAGGAGGGGAGAGGGGATGGGGAAGCGGGCTGGTTAAAAGAAAAAAAGAAAAAAAAATAAAGAAGAAGAAGACAATCGTTCGTTTTCAACCGACCAATCGTATATACGCTCGACCCGAAAGTGACATTAATAATTAATGCATTAATGAAGTATCGAGGGCGATATAATGTAAGAATCGATTACGCGAGTCGTTAATTTGAATCAATGCCAGGTAATTAGGAACATTGGGGAAACGTCGAACGTTCAAAGGATTAATCGTGAATTTCGTGGATCAGGAGAGACTAAAAGGACCGAAGGAGAGGAAAACTGAAGTGTACCGACAAGCCGAGAGCACCTTAATGTGTTTACCCCGCCTCTCCCCCTACCCCTCCCTCCCTCCCTCCCACTCCTCCCTCCCTCCCGCCCTTGCAAGTGCCTATCCAGAAGCGTCTCTAGGAAATGAAATACCGTTGCGTACGTAAACGAGCTGTTGGAGTACTCGCAAGTAAATAACGAACTTTCTTGGCTCGTATAGCGCCTTAAACCGTTACGAAGAGCTCATTACGCACGCTCATCTTCCACTTCCCGTTTACGTTCCAACGGAAGGCGACATTCTCCATGTTACCCACGAAAATTTGACTCTACGTGCATCACGCTCGCTCGCCTATGAGCTTTAATTTTCTAATTTAACATGAAAATTATACGTGTTATATGCTCGAGACGATCGTCGATTTTCTTCTAGAAGAAGAAGTAACGACGAGAAAAAAAAAGGTTAGAACGTAGAAAGTAATATCGTATTATCTACATTTATCCTGCAACATCTCTGACAAGAATGCTCGCACGCGAGAGAGAGAGAGAGAGAGAGAGAGAGAAGAAAAATTAAACGTCAAAGAACACTTCCGACGACAACGACGACGACAAAAATAAGGCATGTTCCTTTTACGACAAGGATTTATGAAAGCTACTGTGTATCTCTCCTTCCATTCGAATTTCACGAAATTGTTCTTAATAACTAAGGAAATGAAGCGTGACGATAAAAAGTTGCTTATAAAATGAGACGTAAAGGAGACTGGAAATTCATACAATTACGTATTGTATGCGAACTCGAAATTAATTACCTGGATACTACGAGAGGGACGGTCACGTTGCAGTATATTAATTGTGAAGAACGTTTTCCTTCTTCTTCTTTTTTTTTTCTTTTTTTTTTCTTTGTCTCCTATTTATCTCGAATACGTCGTCACACAAATTCGGACGGTAAATTCTTAAATGATTTATAATATTAGTATAATTTATTGTACAAATTTTAAACGCGTATATACGTAATAAATTTTATACGCGCACGTAGCTAAAATTGTACCGAAGAGAAAAGAGAAAAAGGGAAGAAAACGTTAGAGAAAACGTGTCGTACAATATCTCATATATTTTATCCTCGACACGACGTTTCAACGATACTCAATTATATTTATTCGATTAAAATACGTAATACGTTGACTCGTTGAAAAAGCAAAAATCGGAAAGTGCTTAGCTTCATATAGCCGTGCTATTTTAATTCATAAAAGAGAAGCGCGTCCTTCGAAAACGATTAACGGAATCGTTGCTCGTTGCTGGTAGAACGTAGAAAGATAAAGCCTATCAAACGATGGCGATTCACCTATTATTTATTCTTTTTGCGGGCTTAGAGTAAAATGCGTCGACCCATCATAGCATTCTATACTGAACGTCCACCGCAGTCCGTTTCTCCATCGGTTAAAACCATCGACCAGGAAAAGGAACGTAGAGGGAACGAGCGTACACGAATTATACGTCAATATCTAATTCGCATTAGTGACGATGTCGACGTCGGGTAAACGCAAACGTTTCACGACGCTTTTAGCCAGCTCATCACATATTCACGCATTGCTCGTTGAGTTTCCCCTCAAGAAGGTAACCCATTTATCTTTGACGTCGAAGAGATTATGAAAACTTTACTTCCTGTTGCGAAACGTTCAGACTTGTCCAACGATTTATAAAGAAAAAATGACCAAAAAAACAAAATTTCAAAAAAAAAGAAAAAAAAATACATAATTTTATATAAATCTGATTTAAGGTTACGTTCTCTACCGCTTACATAGAAATGTTACTTTCGTACTAAAACTTTACCGCCGTATTACCTGGATTCCTAAATTTAACGAAAGTTCTTTTCCTTCTACTTCTTCTTCTACTTCTTCTTCTTCTTCTTCTTCTTCTTCCTTCTCGATTAAACAAAATGTGAATCCTTGGATAAACTTTTCCGAACGGGATCTACTTTTCCCTCCTCAAACGTCCGTATTATTATCAAACCGAATGAAGAAAATAAAGTTTTTTTTCTTGTCACCTGGTACACGGGTAAACTCGTAACTTTAAAGTCCTCAGTTAATTCGCACCGACCTTTCTCCTTCTCTATTCCATTTCCTCCTACTTTCCCACCGAGCCCGCATTTTCCCGATTTTTCCGGCCCCAATCCTCGGTAAGATTACTTAGCGGTAAAGTTCTGGCTGAATCAATAAAAGAAATTAACTCTCTCTCTCTCTCTCCCTCTCTCTCTCTCTCTCTCTCTCGAGTACGGACCGGGTAGAATTTTTAATTCGATGCACCAAATCTAGACATCACCGGGAAGACGTTATCTTCGGATCCTCTTTGAAAGTGACTGAACAACTTTCGAAATTTCAAGCATCCGTTCCACCAATTTCATCTCAGCTTGGAGATCTCACGGCGAGTGTCTTAGCCAACAAAGAAGATTAAGAGGAAGGGATAATAATCCGAGAAGAACATGTATAACCTCGGCGAGCATCCAGCGAAACTTTCACGTGAACAAAATATCATCTTGAATATTTCTCAAATAGCGACTTAGCATAACAATAATAATAATAATAATAATAATAAGAGTACGTTAAATTATGCAAAAAGAAAAGTAAGTATCAATCTCCTTCTCGAATTTTACGTAGGTAACCCGCGAGAGAAACTTTAAGAGTAATGGTACAAAAGGGAAGTGGAAGAAGAAGAAAAAAAAAAGAACGAAAAGGCAAACGCGTATAAATAATCAAATGATGCATCGAAAGATGAAAGGATCCTGGCATATCTGTTTCGAGATCTGGGAGAGATAAAAGGCAGATACGATAACAGATTGGCCTAGGATGGGAGAGTCGACGCGTAAGCTCCTAAGCCGAAAAAAAAGAAAAGGAAGAGGAGGAAAAGGAGGAGGAAGAGGAGGAAGAGGAGGAGAAGGAGGAGAAGGATGACTTGAGGTTGGTCGACTCCATGGAGTTTTCGGATCGATCTGAAGGTGGTAAAAGAGAAAGAGTAAGAAGTAGAAAAAGAAGAAGAAGAAGAAGAAGGAAAGTGAGGGTCGAGACCAAGGGATGGCTCCTCCTCGTTCCATTCTCCGCTCGTCCCTCTCTCTCTCTCTCTCTCTCTCTCTCCTCCGACTCTTCATTTTCTACGCTCCCTTTTCGGAAAGTTTCGCGCGGTAACCCTTCGTATAAAAGGCTGCGTGGTGTCGGGACAGTCAGGTCATAGACGTGATCCGAGAGTTCGCTTGGAACAACCTCCATTTGTACGGGGAATTACATCCGCGCGATGGAAGACGAGAAAGATGGAAGGAATGAGAAATATTTCAATGGTTACGGTCCAACCTTTCTTGAACTCGCCTCCATAAAAAAAAAAAAAATAGAAAAAAAGAAAAAGAGAGACGAGCAAAATGTAAAAAGATGAAAAGTGAGAAAATTATCGAGGGACAATTTTACTTTCCTATCGGTGAACGTATACGATGTTAGTTCTTGTTAAATAAAGATTTTCTACGCGAGTGAGAGTAAGTGATAATGAATAGTCGCGAATAATCGCCGAAAGGACGTACGATAATGAAGTGAAATATTACGAGTTGAATCGTAAGGGTAGGATGGTGGTTTTCCCAACCGATTGAACGACGATAAGTAGCTACGAGAGAACTACGTCTCTCCTTTTATTTCACTCGATTTGACTTGTTACCCTATCGACTTCGCTTATGGGCCTTTTATTTCCCATAGAATATATACACACACACACACGCACACACATATATATATATACAGACCTCAATACGATTTACACTCGAAGAAAAGTATTATTCTTTTTTATCGCGAATAAGTCCATTTCAACGCGTTCGTAAGTATGATATCCGGGATTGATCGATGATAAAAATCGCGATTTTAAGACACGTGCGAATGTATGCATAAGGAGAAAAAGGATTTGAGAGAGAGAGAAAAAGAGAGAGAGAGAGAGAGAGAGAGAGAGAGAGAGAGGGAAGAGAAAGAGAAGTGGTCGGTAAAATGAGACGAGTAGACTGGAAACGACGAGGTTTTCCATACGCGAGAAGAGTTTACCCCTTTGGTCCTTACAACCCCTGGCACGCGGCACCCTTGCTGTGATTTTTAACGACCTTCGCAGTCGACATCGTCGCATATACTCGTACATAGTAGTGGTGTGTCGTCGTTGTCGTTGTCGTCGTCGTCGTCGTCGTCATTTTCTCTCTCGAGGACGTCACCGTGACGAAAGTAGGTTCAAGGTAAGCGCCACCGACTGCGTATGATTTATGAATGGAAAGAGGAAAAATAATGCGGCTACTCGAAAACAAAAACAAACCAAAAAAAAAAAAGAAAAGGAAGGAAGAAAAAATGGGGGGAAAAGAAAAAGAGGGAAAAAGGAAAGAGAAAAAGAGGGACTGACTCGCGACTGAACGAGCGAGCGAGCTGCCAGGCGTGAAATGTTTGTTTGTATGGATAATACGTTGAACAAACGCGAAACTCGCCGGTTGTTCCTGTTATTCGGCTTAGCTGCTTTATCGCGCGAGCTGAACGTAAAAAGTGTTAGGTTTTAATATTTATCGTCTAAACACTCCGAGCCTTGAGTGCGTTCCGTCAAAAAAAAAAAAAAAAAGAAAGAAAAAAAGAAAAAAAGGGAAAAAAGAAATAAAAGGAAAGAGAGGAAAAAAAAAGTAAAGTCGAAAGTTCCACCGAGTCTTTTCATATTAATTTTATTCATATAGCTTTTGATCAATTGGCTCTAACAACGGACCAAAGTTAATTTATTTATTTTTTTTTTTTTTTTATTGTGTTTCGTCTTTTCTTCTTTTTATTCTCTTTCTTCACAACGTACCTCGAGCATCATATCGCGTATTCACGAGGTATTATCAAAACAACGAGACACGTCGATCCACAAAGGATCGACAAAGGATCGTTGAATTTCTAACACATTACCATATTACAAACCGATGAAGAGAGACAGAGATAGAGATAGAGATAGAGATAGAAATAGAGATAGAGAAATAGAGATAGAGAAAGAGAGAGAGACAAAGTGCATATCACGGCACGAATTGTACGTTTCCGTTTGTCTTTGCGTTTGCTATTAAATTGTTTCTCGAACAAACGAATGGCCGAACGAAACGAAGCTTTTGATCTTTCCTACTCCAGCTACGTAACATATGGGTAACTTGGGTGAACCGTCGTTATTAATCGTAATCACAATTCAATTTCATTTTAGTCAAAAGAAACATCATTCATCCTGTACGTTGAAACTACGAGCCTGTCGCCCTCCGTCCTTCGATCTTCGTCCTACATTCGTAACCCGAATCTGATTGCTAGTTTTAAACGAGATCTCTGGAATCTGAAAATTGGATTCCCATTCATTCGAAAGCAATTAAATCCTATCCCGACGAAATGATCTCTCGTCGAGTAGTAAAATGACATAGTTCAATTTTAACAGGAATTCAAAAACTTTGTAGGAACTATTTTGAAATAATGATTTGATCGTAAAAAAAAAAAAAATAAAAAACAACGATGTTAAATAGGTACTTAAGTACCTGTCGATTGATAAAATTAATACGAGCGATTTATTTCCTTTTGATCTCTCTCTCTCTCTCTCTCTCTCTCTCTCTCTCTCTCTCTCTCTCTCTCTCTCTCTCTCTCTCTTCGTCGACGCGAACGTGCGAAACGTTTACCTCAAACGATATCGTAGATCGAAGAAGCCCAAAGAAAATCTCAGGCTTCTATTCTACTTTCTTTTCTTTAGATTTTCTCTCTCCCCCTCTCTCTCTCTCTCTCTCTCTCTCTCTCTCTCTCTTTCTCGCGAAGGTAAGCGCCATATTTTGCAGTATCAATCATAGCACGCAATAAACGGCTACGTGGTATAAGAGAGAGAGGGTCAGGTTGCCAAGATACAGAAGCAGTTAATAGCACTATTACGTCTAGGCTGGCCGGTCTCGAAGCCGGCCGGGGCCACGAAGGGCACGAGGGCGTGTGCACGTGCACGAAGCCTGGAGTGAGGGAGATAGATAAAGAGGAGGTGGTGGAGGAGGTGGAGGAGGAAGAGGAGGAGTAGATGACGATGTGGTGGTGGGTGCCCGAAGGGACGATGTCGTCGCAACGTGCTACCAGCTGTGACTTATGACGTATCACGGTGAGCAGGAACAACCAGGACGAGTACAACGTTGCTGCCCAACGGGTGGCCGTCAAAACTGAGCCGTTCGTTCAATAAGTTGTGATTTATCGAAAGAGAGAGAGAGAGAGAGAAAGAGAGAGAGAGAGAGACGGTCACTCTCCTCCTACACCATTTTAAACTGTTTTTTTTTTTTTTTTTTTCCTTTTATCCCTATGCCCTCTAGTAATAATAAGCTTCATACGTCGTGGACGTCGTTCTATTATTTTTTTTTCTTTTTTTTTTTTTTTTTCTATAATCTTTCGAAAGACGAACGAGCCCGAGATACGAGAGAGTGTTACCGTCGAGATATCGACCGAACGAGAAAATATTATGCCGATTTAACGTCCGTTTTTCTTTCTTCTTTTTTCTTTTTTTTTTTTTTTTATGTTTACTTCAATGAATTCTCGATGAGTTGAAAAACCGGACGATTTATTATACAAGATCGAGGTACCTTTGACGGATGAATTACTTCCACAAACACACGGTAAACGCGTTGAAAGTGTTCCGCGTTGGTTTTAATCGTTCTTTGGGATATGAAATATGTATGGATGTGTGTGTGTGCGCGCGCGCGCTTGAGCGCGTGAGGCCGCGACGACGACGACGACGACGACTTCTGTCTTATAAAAGTCTTATCTCTCGTAGAAACTTGGCCGGAGGCTTTTAAATCTTTCTAATTATGACATATTACGTTAATAACGCAGGCCGAGGGGTTTTGTGATTAATTGTTAAAAAGTAGGTGACGGTGAATAAAGTTGTAAGGGAAAAAGAGTCGCATTCTTTGGTTGTTCCTGAATAAGCTAGACTGTTAGGTAGCATGTTTGCCTTTCTAGGAAATTTGTTCAAGCACATTTTGAAGTAGCACTCGCGGGAACGGATCAAAGGCCTGCCTTCTCAACTTCCTCCTGGCAGGATGAATACGCGACGAAAGTTTTTCGTCCAAAGTTATAAGCTGTTTCTTAACCTCGATTCCGAGATATAAAAGGGTACCGTCTATCGTTATAACAACTTTTTCTCCGGAGTTACGAAGTCGTACCTTTTGAAAACTTTTTTTCGTATCGAAACCGAATCATTTCCCGTTGCTCGTTTTCCCTACGACCAAGATGAATATTTACAAGATATAAATAATTTACCCTTTGAGAGATAAGTTTTCCACGGGAATACTAAAAAAAAAAAAAAAAACGAAAATTTACAAAGTATCGTAGATATAAGAACGACGTCCCTACGGGCAAGAAACAAACGACCGATTGGTATGATACGTTGAAACGCCAAAATTACGTATTACTTGATTATTCCAATGATATCTGGAGGCATTGAAACAAAAACAAAACAAACAAATGAAATTCACGAACGTGGATATAGAAACGTGATCGAACTGGCTACGCATTTTTTTGTTTCGATGTCGTATAAATCAAATGAATAAAAGAAAAAAAGAAAAATAAAATGAAAGAAAGCTTCGTAGCCAACGTACGCTCGAAAATACATTTTCGTATATGGAAGTTGTACTCTTTTTCTTTCCTGACGAAGTTAAAAACGATAGGAAATAAAAACAGGCTGCAATACTAGAATATTATTGGCAGATTAAACCGTCGTTCATTTGCACGTCTGCTACTTGAAAAGTAATTACCCTGTTGTCATCGACAGACCACCACCACCACCACCATCATCAGTATTGGACTCGAATCGCGGGGGTAACTCAACAGCTGCGAGAGGGTGAACCTCTTCATTATTTTCCGATACCCCTACGCTTCGTATCGCTATCTCCATGGCGAAAAGAAGAGAGAAACAGAAAAATCGCCTGTTCCGTTCTGCGTCCCGATTGGAATCAAATCCAACACCGGTGAAAATTACTTTTAACGAGCGTTCATCAAATTAAATCGAACTGAACCGCTAATTAAGACGCAAGGTCGAACCACCATTCTATAGTTTAATTCTAAACAAACGAAAAAAAAAATAAATAAATAAACAGAAAAAATAAAAGAAGATAACAAAGAATAAAATTAATTTTTACGTGCCACGGAATTATAATTTTTACGAAGTTCGAAGATAAAGGTGTACCGTGTTATCTTCGTCGACTATTTAAGGGGGCAAAAAAAAAGGGATTAAAAGATAAAAGGCTATTGCATTTAATAACGTGTCCTTAATACAAGACTTTTAATCTATATCCTTTGATAATATTCAGATTCTTAACGGGAGAAGGATCGAAAGCAAATGGCCAAGACCAAAGGGAAGAATAAAAGCTGCTGGATAATACCGTGCTTTCACGAAGCAAGAGATAAGTCTTTTTTCGGAACGAAGGAAGCTCTCTCTCTCTCTCTCTCTCTCTCTCATTCGGAGAAAAGGCAGCTACGACCTATTCTACGTTGAGAACGAAGGAAGTAAGAAATCTCTCGATCTCTAGTGGTTGTAATTCTCCGGAATATCAGCGAGTCGTTACTACCGATAACGACGAACCGTTGAATCTTCTCAGAGAACATCGTCCAAATCGCTCGTCACTTTAGTTCTACATGGTAAACATCGCGATCGATCCCTATCGCCCGATTTCTTTACGATTTTTCACGTCCGATCGAGTTTATAGAGTGTCCCAGTTAACTTAGCTCCCTCATATTTACATCGAAGTCGATTTTATCGCGAAATTTATTCGACGGATCCAAGTAATTCATTCGCGCATCAAAATGATCATTATTTTATATAGTTTAACGATGAACATATATATATATATATATATATATATATATATATATATATATATATATTATATGTATCCTGTTTAAAAAGAGATAAAAAAAAGTTTTCTTTTTTCTCGTTATATCATACCTTCCATATTACATACGAAAGGAATGTTTCGAACGTCGATCAAGTTTGATCGAGCACACACCCTCCTGTATATCGTATACCTACATAATATACATACGATAAAACTCAGCGATCCCTTTTTCCCTCGGATTTCCTATTTCTCTCAGCCGAGTAAACGTTTCGAGCGTGCACACTTTGAAGTTGTGCTCGTTGGTTAAACAGCCCGCCGGGCCAGAATAGCCACGTTGCCTTCGAATCAAAACACCCTACAACTGTATTTAGAAGAGATTGCCTGATATCCAGCTTTCTACCGCGTGAAAGGGTGCAACATGATAGTTACGAATGAGCATTAGTTGGATCTAACGAACGCGCAGTCAAAATTATATTAGACTCGCGAGGGTTGTAAAGAAGTGCACGATTAGAAAGGAAATCGTTTCTATCGAATGTAATCGCATGGAAACTTTACCAATTACGGTTTAACGTTTCCGATGTTCCGATTAAAGTGAATATTGTTCGCAACAATCTCAAATTACGAATACGTTCATTGAAAATTAATATAACGATATCTTTTCTTTTTTTTTTTTTTGTAAAGCAAATAAAAATATTCCATGCGAGATACTTGAACGACGAAAAATATTGTCGAAATAATTGAAATATGACGTATGAATTCGTCTACGCTCGGACGTCGTTCATACCAAATTATTCAGTTTCATAAGGGCCTATAAACGCTTTACGTTTCGCCCTTAAAAATGTATTCCCCTTTCTTTTTCTTTTTCTTTCCTTCGAGCATAACAAACGAAGGCACCTAAAGTAATTCCGAGGAAAATCGAAGCGAAAGCTTGATTACCAGAGTGACTAACGAGACTTCGTTCTTTCGTTGAAACGAGAATGGCCGATCTCGTTCGAACTTATCTACTATCTGCTCGCGGAATCGATTCACCAACGAGCCGGCTTCCTCGCAGTCGGCCTCGGCGATTTCTCGACAATGAGAGATCGATTTCACATTTGTAATTGGGCGAACCTGACATCAAACTATTCTCCTCGAAACTCATTGGATATCCTCTTCTTCTCTCTCTCTCTCTCTCTCTCTCTCTCTCTCTCTCTCTCTCTCTCTCTATTTCTCTAGTTGCTACGAAGGAAAAAAGAAACAAGAGAGACTGATAACAGAGAAAGAACGAATCGATAAAGAGAATTGTTGAACGTGACTACACGCGATTCTTGAATACGCAAGTGCTTCGAGATTTCGAAAGATCTTCATTATTGCTTTATCTTTTTTTCGCTTATATGAGAATGAGAACAAAGATAAGGAAGGAAGAAATTCATTTATATAAAGAAACTAGTAGAGCACGAACTATTGTTATATATAAAATTATTATAAATCAAGTTGATTATAGTTACAATATATCTCGGAATAAAGGGTGTATGATATGGCCAATGGGAAAAGATAACTCGACGATATTAGTTAATAATAGGATAAGTTATGTTTGTGTCGACGAAGCGAAAATATCTTAAGCATATCGCTTAAGATGTTCAAATAAGAGGGAGAAAAAGATATTGGAGAGGGTGAAAGAGAGAAACGACGAGAAAGAGAGAGAGAGAGAGAGAGAGAGAGAGAGAGAGAGAGAGAGAGAATATATGGTGTAACAAATTGTCGTAGGATCGATAAGTTGTATAGAGAAAAGTGATACTAGGTGCAAGGAAGGGCGTGTCAAGGTTTTTAAACGAAATTCGAGAGGAGCCAGGTTCCTTACTCACACCTTTTCTCTCGTCTCTCCTTTCGTTCCCTCTTTCCTATTGGCAAAAAAAAAATAAACAAGAAAAAAATAAAAGAGGGAGAGAAAGGTGGGAGGAAATTGATGAAGAGGTTACCCTCTTTTGCCTGCATAAGCTGATCACGAGAATTACGTACAAGTATCATAATTACAAGCCGTGATTTTGGAAGCCGTGTTAACGTGTCAGCTCGGTAAAAATCGAAGGATTTCAAAGGTTTCGATCGAGCACTGACAGAGAGAGAAAGAGAGAGAGAGAGAGAGAGAGAGAGAGAGAGAGAGGGTTGGTATTAGAGTTAATTCTTCTCGCCTTTACTTCTTTCGTTTAATAGGATATTCGACGCGAGGGAATATGGGGTGTTCGTGAAACGCAACGTGGTATAATATCGTTAGAAGAGAAAAACTTATTTTCGTTCAAACCATCCCCGACATTATTTTTTTCCAATGAACTTGATATTAATTTTAACTACGTTATGGCGAAGAACGTAATATAAATTATTACTATAACATAATGAGCAAGGAAATGTTAAAAGCAAAAAAAAAAAAAAAAGAAAAAAGAAGGAGAAAAAAGTATAATAAAATACCGGTGAGTTCTGCTGGTAACATTTAGTTCATAATTATATAATGATGTGTGTGTGTGTGTGTGTGCGCGCGTGTGTGAGAGAGAGGGAGAGAGAGAAAGAGTTTTTATTATTTATCGCGTTAAATCGTTTGCCTACGCTATCAGCCAAGCGAGTAAATCATATTTGCATTCTCGTTTCTACTCGTAACGTGAGAGATATCGAAAATCCATTACGTAGCCGAGCGGCAGCAGTAGCAGTAGCAGTAGTAACAGTGGCAGAGCAGAGCAGAGTAGAGCAAAGCAAAGCAAAGCGGAGCAGAGCAGAACGGAGCAGAGCTGAAAAGAGTGTAGAACAGTGCAGGCGGACGCCGATGCGGGCTGCAAGAAAAATCGTGGTAAATGCAAACGGTATAATAAATTTTCTCCCGTGTCCCTTTAAAAAAAAAAACAAAAAAAAAAGTCCACACTCCCGTCCGTGCGATTTAGCGGAGAAAGGCTCTATCGTGAAAGCAGGAATGGTCAAGCAAACACTTTAAGTGCGATTTAATGGCTCGTTACTCTCGAAAACTCGCGAATCCTCCCGCCGATGGTTTCGCGTGTACATTATGTATAATGCATACGTGTGTGTATGTATGTATGTATGTATGTATTCGTGTTCGCGTAATCGCGAACAAAGTATCATAAATTCTAATAAACCAACGGTTACAAATCTTTTCGATCGTCAATTTTCACGTCGTCTCGTGCAGTCTCGTTCCGTTAACTAACGATTCACTTATTCATACATTTTCTAAAGATACCGGGCGAACGTACTTGTACAAATGACATTCCAAAACAAAAACAAAAAAGATATATGAAAATCGTCGAGGTAACGTATTGAAACCAGTGAAACGGACAATAGGAAGCCTTCTATATATTTGTGCGTGATTGCTAAAGTAGATACGTGGTACGCGTATCAGGAGGAGCGAGTGGAAGATAGAAAGAGAGAGAGAGAGATATATATATATATATGTCGGTAGATATGAAAGAGTGAAAGAAACAGAGATAGAGATGGGAAGGGAGAAAGAGAGAAAAAGAAAGAGAGAGAGAGAGAGAGAGAGAGAGAGAGAGAGAGAGAGAGAGAGAGATATACAGGTAAAAGGCAGTAGCTGGGAATTCGCGAACACGATGAAAAGGACACAGAAAAGAGATACACGAGCAGTTGAAAGGTAGTCAACGCTCGACGGGGGTGTATTCTTCTTCCTGTTCACCTTCGTCTCGCTTCGTGCACGGTTCGTGTGCCGTGTGTGTTATGAAAAGGTTTGATATGTCGACGAGGGCGATGCTATTTGATACATAAGTACATATGTCGTGCAATAAGCACGGTAAATACACTGAAATCTCATATTCCGCCCTTCTCCGAGTCCACCCACCCACCACACGCACTCCTTTCTCGTTTACGCTGATAAAAAGTATATATATATACATACATACATATATATATATATATATATATATATATATATATAGCCTTGCTATGTTATTTTATTCGACCAACTATAATACAATTATCCATCAAAATAGAATAACTAAATTAATTTTATTTCTAATTTTATTAAAAGACGTTTCGTATTACGCCGAATATAATAGGACAAATAATAATACAATGTTTACATTCAAAACAATATCCCCTCAAGGTTATATTTGTTATCCTATGTAATATCTAACATGTAATATCTAAGAAATCAATGAAAAGTGATATCCCGACAGAAACGGACATCCCGAAGCGAAAACAATAACACGAACGATTATCTTATCTGCGGCCATACGTCCGCCGGTTCCTCGGGAAAAAAGAAAAAAAAAAAAAATAAAAAAAGTAAAAGGAGAAAGGAAAAAAGAACCATTCCGAAAAAGTTGTGGCAAGGACTTGGCGAAGTTTCTCCTCTTGGTCCTCCCCCTACTTTAGGGATCTACTGAGAAAACTTTTTCTCTCAGGAAATATTCATAAAATTACGGAACGAGAAAATAAACGGAATTTTGTTTGGTAAATTCGCTTGACTACGCGGTCGTAAGGCGCAATGCGACAACACGAATGTAGGCGCGAAAGGTGTTTCCATAGTTGATACACGAAAAGAAAAAAAGAAAAAAAAAGAAAGAATAATAACTTTTTGGTCGGTACCACCTTCCTGTGTAATAATACGAGGGTGGCCACTTTCGACAACAACAACAACAACCAACCGTGAACAAAATACATTCGCATGTTTTTATCGTTAGGATAAGCACGACTGTCCTCGATTTTAATTAAATTTTAAATCATCGGTAAACTTATAAATGAGCGAACGAATTAGAGCCTGAAACGAATGAATAAAATTAAAGTAAAAAGTGTTTTTTAAACAGACCTCGAAATGGTCCACGTTCGTAGAAGTCACAGCTTTATAGTTTCTCCTTCCTAGTCGATAATCTTCTTCGATCTCCTCGTATTCCAAGAGAACACTGCCAGTAACACGATGCATGAATGTGTATGTATGTATATATATATACATATATGTATACGTGTGTATACACACACACACAAACATATATATATATATATATATAGATACTTCGTTATATCACACGTTACACGTTACTCAAAAATCGCGCGCGAAACCGTCGAGTGCGAGTTCGAAGGCGTGTCGAAAAGCTCGATGTCTTTTCTTTTTTTCTCTTTTCGAATAGGAGAGATAAAAGACGCGCACTAGAAAAAAAAAAAAAGAAATTCCTTGTCTTTGGTCTTCGACGATGTAATTTGTTAATTTCGCGCCATGAACCAGGCACGCAATCGTTACAACGAAGACATTTATTTCGTTCCACACACACTCTCTCTCTCTTTCTCTCTCGTTGGAGAGAGATAGAAGAAAAATCTCTCTCACTCTCTCTCTCTCTCTCTCTCTATATATATATATATATATATATATATATAAATTTCTCTTTTTCCTTCTTTTTTCAAAGATATTTGGTTCTTTTATTCTTCGCTCTTCATAACTCGGTCACGAATCGTGAGTTGGAAAACGACGGCGAGTTCTCGCTCGACCGCCATCGATCCCGCGAAGCGCTCGCTGCGCGAGAGAATGAGAGAGTGTATAGACAAAAAGAGAGAGAGAGAGAGAGAGAGAGAGAAAGATGATAATGGAGAAGCAGCGAGTGCGAGAGAGATGGTAGTACACGGAGAAGATACGTTGACAAACGGTGTAAACGTTATATATCTATATATACATACATATATATATATATATACGTTACAACTTATTTACCCGCGTGAACGTGTTACCCACGTTCCTCGTCTTGTTTTTTTTCTTTTCACCGTTCATAGACACGAGTAAGTTGTTGAACCTTCTTCGGCATTTGAATCGTAACAGAAGAAACGAGGTATAACGCACTCGTATACGCGCAATTACGAGCTTATTACTTATTCGACGCGCGTACGTAGGAGAGATGTTATATTTTCAAAATCGCACGATAATATTAAATCGCGATGTATAATCCTTCGTACGTTGCGTTCCAGCGGCCAACGTAGGGCGACATGTGATCGTTTTGAAAGTGGGCCATGTTCACTCGACGTGATATACTGTAATGTAAATATGTGTGTTGTATAAACGAGGAAAACTTACAGTTTTATCTCTATCTCTTCCTCTCTCACTCTCTCTCTCTCTCTCTCTCTTTCTCTCACACGAACACGAACACGCACAGAACGGAGTATCCCTCTTCTTCCTTCACTTCGACGAAAATTGATGTCATTCGAATGTCAACCTTCTTTCTCAGCTTTTCGTTTGGACGAATCTCGAACGAACGGCAAACACCTTTATCTTCCTCGGAGAGATCGATAAACTTCTCTTTATTTCTCTCTCTCTCTCTCTCTCTCTCTCTCTCTCTCTCTCTCTTTTCAAGCGAAGTAACACCAATGCCAAGGTACGAAGGAACTTCGAAAAAATGGGCACGAACGAGAGAAAAGCTTGTCGGTAAGGACGAAAAAGGGACGAATAGACGTTATTTAGTGGGCGAAGAGCGGAGAGAAAAGGCGCGGAATCCCTACGCTCGCGAATCGGTCCGGTGACTGAATCGAGCGACGCTAGAGGGGGGAGGGTGAGGCGCGAGACGGAGGCCGAAGCGCGCCTGCCGACAGGAGTGGGGGTACAGAGAGAGAGGGGAGAACGAAGATACACCCATGCCTCGCGCATGCGTCTCTCGCTACTATTTCGTCTCTATCCCACTCTCTTTCTCTTTATCTATCTATCTCTCTCTCTCTCTCTCTCTCTCTCTCTCTCTCTCTCTCTCTCTATCTCTCTCTCTTTCTCTCTCTATCGTTACGGGTAGCTACCCCATTACGTTCGTCCTTGTCGCACTCTCGACTCTCCTCCTGCCTTTTTCCCTTACCTTTCTTCGCTTTTTATCCTTTTCTCTTCTATTTCTTTTTCCTTTTTTCCTTTTTCTTCTTCTTCTTCTTCTTCTTCTTCTTCTACTTCTTTTATTTATTTCCTACCCTTTTTCGAGCTTCTCTTCAACTTTCTTACGATCGCGTATCGTACTTCGACTAATACCTATTACTTACAAAGAAATGTTTAACATTTTAATAGAGAGAGAGAGAGATAGATATATATATGTATAGATAGAGAGAGAGAGAGAGAGAGAGAGAGAGAGAGGCGATCAATTAATTTGATATATTGAAAAAAGGTTCGCTCTCTTTCAAAACACTTTTTCTTTCCTCCCTTTTTTCCTCCCCCCCTCCCCCGTTTTCTCTATCGCTTTTCACCTTCGGCTTTCCTATTTCCACGTTTCGACTTTCCATCTAATTTTCCTCGATAAAGGGAAATAGAAAGACAAAGAGGAATTTAATTTGAAAGACCGACTCGGAGACGGGGAATCAATGGAGCGGTGACACTTAATTGATATATCGCGTTAATCACGTAGAATTTGAAATTTACTGAGAGTGGATTTTATATATACCTATAAAAGTGCATTACACTGCAGACTTGATATACGTCTGCCTACCGTGAGCGGATATGTATGTATTTGTATACACGCATCCACACACACAAACGTACATACGTACATACATACATACATACATATATTATAGATGTATTCACGTAGCACTGTGCAAAAGCTCATGGGACACCTACGAGCGCTTTAAGAGCGGACCGTTGGTCTAGGCGGAACATAAAGTGGATATTTCGTTTAATATTTAACACCCTTTATGAAGATCGATTTTGTAGGTATTGGATATTGAACATCAACGTTGATATCGCTATCGAATAGATAGAGAAAGCGAATATTTGATCGTGATATAAGTGCGACAGATTTTTCCCTACTAAACTCGTTTGTTCTCTCTTCTCTCTCTCTCTCTCTCTCTCTCTCTCTCTCTCTTTTATTATTTCTCTCTCTCTCTCTCTCTCTCTCTCTTTTCAGCCGTTCGGACACATAGAATTTGCAGTATGTAATGCCGATGGATTGTCGACGATTTAAAGAATTTGGATTTCGTTCCGTGCTAGCTCTGTTAAACGACGTGATATTATATGGCGAACGAGAAAATTTCTTGCTAATTTTAACGATTATATACTTTATAGTTAAATATTTCACCAATTCAGCTAAATAAGATATTTGAGAAAAAAAGAGAGAGAGAGAGAGAGGGATAGAATTATTGTATTACACGTCGATGTACGCGTATCGGATAGTAAATATTATCGGAAAGAGAAAACATTACTCATCCATTTATAAATATCAGATAGTAAATTTTATTAAAGTCGTCGATCGTGTTATTGTGTAGGTCACAAACGATTCCTAATATTTATATACATATTTTTTTTCTATACGTACGTCACGTAGTACGAAGGTCGTGATCGAAACAGTCAATGATCACAGTCGTTTCGAAAGACGTCAGTTCGAAGGAGGCACTCGTAGGCGAAGGACGTATTATCGAGAGCACGTACGTGAGACCAACATAAGACGCGAACGACGATTAATAATAATGATAAGTATGTAGAATATTTTTTATCGTTTCTAATCTTAATTGATATTAGTATGATATCTTTTCTATCGAATAACCCTCGATCACGGATACCTCTATCTCGAGTAGCCGAGGATCAACTTGTAAAAGCGATATTATATATATATATATATATATATTTTTTTTTATTCAAAAAATAGATCAACGCGAAGGATCATTACTCATCATACATTGGTTTGATTAACATGTATAATCTTTATCAATAATTGTTAATGTCGATAATATTTTTAACATAATTTTATTTTCGAATCGATCGAACTTATATAAATTAATTTATTGTAACAATAACGAATCGTCGAAATACATCGAT